>OY856186.1:193611507-193641415 GCA_963693315.1 Diogma glabrata | reverse complement strand
ACTTCACCACAATTTTAAATTGTGTGAAGTAATGCAATCTATCGTGAAAAAAAAAAATCTTACATACCCCAAATTTTGTTTTTTCTTTTGTTTTGGACCATCCTCTATCCAAATAGCCAATCAAAATTTTGGTGTACGTCTGTGTGTGGGTGGGTGGGTGGGTGGGTGGGTGGTTGAGTTTGCTGCATAGGATCTTGATGAAACTTTGGCAAATGATACAGGTTCACTTGAAAATAGAAGATCTGGATTCATTTTAAATTTGGACAAAATGGCGGGGGGTCTCCCGAACACCTCTAAGTTTAAATCTTGAATAACTTCTGATCTCGAGCTATGATCTTATTGAAACTTAGTATATAAGGTTTTAATACTGTTTC
Source organism: Diogma glabrata (assembly GCA_963693315.1). Taxonomy (NCBI): domain Eukaryota; kingdom Metazoa; phylum Arthropoda; class Insecta; order Diptera; family Cylindrotomidae; genus Diogma; species Diogma glabrata. The sequence goes on along the minus strand of OY856186.1, from coordinate 193,641,041 downwards.
CAATATTTCTGCATACCAACTTCCGGTTTGTCACTTCCGGTTAAAAAGTTTTTTTTTCAGGTGTTTATCCCTACTGTAGCCTACAATTACCGATCGATTTTCATGAAACGTTGCGAAAAGCTTTTAAATAACATGATAAAGATTTTATCAGCTTTTGGAGCACATTGGATAAAGGGTTGGGGGGTCCACCATACAACAGGTGGTTTTTTCCACAAAGTTTTTATGTTTGTTGGGAGCATAAAACATTCATTCGTGAATGAATTTTGATGACACTTTGGAAAAAGATGCAAACATGTATGACAAAGAACTGATTAGTTTTTGAGCGATAGTGAACAAAGTGGTGGGGGGTCCCTGGAGCACCTGTTTTTTTGAAAGCTCTATAACTTCTGTACCTGATAAGCGAATTGGATGAAACTTAGTACATGAGTATGTAGTACGGTTTAAAATAGTTCTGCATCCCAACTTCCGGTTTTTCACTTCCGGTAAAAAAAATTTTTTTGTACTTTTTTGAAGTTTTTTCAGTGTCTTTATGCACACTACAGCCTACAATAATGAAGTGATTATGATGAAACTTATGGAATAGGGTTCCAATTAGTGTGAAAAGATAATTATCATGTTTTGGGACACATTGATCAAAGTGGTGGGGGGTCTACCATACAAATGCTGACTTTTCACACTTTGTTTTTTAAGTTTGTTGGGAGCATACAGACTTCATTCATTATTCAATTTTAATGACACTTTGGCAAATGATGGAGACTTAAGTAACAAAGAACTGATTAGTTTTTGGATAATATTGGAATAAGTGGTGGGGGTCCTCCCGAACACCTGTTTAATGTGTCACACTTTTTTCAATGTTTGTTGGGAGCACACAGCATTCGTTCGTTATCGAATTTTGATGACACTTTGGAAAAAGATGCAAACATGTATGGCAAAGAACTGATTAGTTTTTGAGCGAAAGTGAACAAAGTGGTGGGGGGTCCCTGGAGCACCTGTTTTTTTGAAAGCTCTATAACTTCTGTACGTGATAAGCGAATTGGATGAAACTTGGTACATGAGTATGTAGTACGGTTTAAAATAGTTCTGCATCCCAACTTCCGGTTTTTCACTTCCGGTAAAAAAAATTTTTTTGTACTTTTTTGAAGTTTTTTCAGTGTCTTTATGCACACTACAGCCTACAATAATGAAGTGATTATGATGAAACTTATGGAATAGGGTTTCAATTAGTGTGAAAAGATAATTATTATGTTTTAGGACACATTGATCAAAGTGGTGGGGGGTCTACCATACAAATGCTGACTTTTCACACTTTGTTTTTTAAGTTTGTTGGGAGCATACAGACTTCATTCATTATTCAATTTTAATGACACTTTGGCAAATGATGGAGACTTAAGTAACAAAGAACTGATTAGTTTTTGGATAATATTGGAATAAGTGGTGGGGGTCCTCCCGAACACCTGTTTAATGTGTCACACTTTTTTCAATGTTTGTTGGGAGCACACAGCATTCGTTCGTGAACGAATTTTGATGACACTTTGGAAAAAGATGCAAACATGTATGGCAAAGAACTGATTAGTTCTTGAGCGAAAGTGAACAAAGTGGTGGGGGGTCCCTGGAGCACCTGTTTTTTTGAAAGCTCAATAACATCTGTACCTGATAATCGAATTGGATGAAACTTTGTACATAAGCATTTAGTATGATTTAAAAAAATTCTGCATCCCAACTTCCGGTTTTTTGCTTCCGGTAAAAAAAAATTTTTTTTACTTGTTGGCAGTTTTTTCAGTATCTTTATGCCACTACAGCCTACAATAATGAAGTGATTATGATAAAACTTATGGAAAAATTTCAATTAGTGTAAGAAGATAATTATCATCTTTTGGGACACATTGATCAAAGTGGCGGGGGATCTACCATACAACTGCTGACTTTTTACACTTGGTTTTTAAAGTTGGTTGGGAGCATACAGATTTCATTCATTAATCAATTTTAATGGCACTTTGAAAAAAGATAAAGACTTTATTGACAAAGAATTGACTAGTTTTTGGACAATATTGGGATAAGTGGTGGGGTCCTCCCGAACACCTGTTTATTGTTTCAATGTTTGTTGGAAACATACAACATTCGTTCGTTAAGTAATTTTGATTACACTTTGCAAAAAGATGCAAATATGTATGGCAAGGAACTGATTAGTTTTTTTAGCGATATTGAACAAAGTGGTGGGGGGTCCTCCAAGCACCTGTTATTTTGGAAGCTCAATAACTTCTGTACCTAATAATCGAGTTGGATGAAATTTGGTACATACCCATTTAGTAAAGTTTACAACAGTTCTGCATCCTTACTTCCGCTTTGTCACTTCCGATAAAATTTTTTTTACTTTTTTTCGTACAACAGAATTTATGTTTGTTGGAATACTACTGCCTGCTTTAATATTTTTATTATTAGAACTACGAAGTCCATAATATTGGTTAGCTTTTAATTAAAGTATTTTATGGATATTAGCTCATTATATATCCAGAACACTATGTTTCCAGAGCTGTGGTGAAGTCAGCCTATGCATCAGCGTCGCAATATTTTTTTTTTTGGGTAACATTAAGATATAAATAACAAAATACTTTTAAATCTTGATGAGTTGTAATTTAAAATTAAATAACTAACAATGTTTCGCAATGTTCAGTTGTGTTGTAATCTAAAAAATTTTTTTTTTATTATTAATTAGTTAGACATGTTTAGCACACTAAATATGAAATATTCATTATTCAGACTCTTTGAATATCCGAAGATACCATGTCAACTAGAAAGGATGGAGATGGGGAAAATGAAAGGAAAATTTATTTAATTAAAACAACATTTTCCATTCTCTTGCACTTTTTCAGCTAATGGCTGAAAAAGAGCGAGAAAAGGAAAACAACTGTACAATACTTACCTGTATTGACAATACTTACCTGTAACAATACTTACCTACCTTAACAATACTTACTTACCTTAACAATACTTACCTATATTGTATTGTAATAATAAATAAATAAATAAATAAATAAATTATTTTAAACTATACTAAGTAATTTTTTTAAATGGCGATTGACATTTTCTTTAAATGTCTGAGGGGCAAGTTCATCGGGAAATACGAAGGCGGGCAATGAGTTCCATAATTTGGCCACTCTATTGAAGTAATCGTTCTGGAAGGACATAGTTCTACATCGAGATATTTTGACAGCAAATGGGTGGGATGACTCTGAATTTCTTGTTCGTCGATTGTACTGCGCACTTGATGGAAGGATATTTTGTATTCCATTTGAAGAGAATTCGCTAAAGTTATATTTATAGTAGATTGACAATTCAGCCACATTTCTTCGGTGCTGGAGTGAGTCAAGCTGATCAGTTAGTTCTGTATTATCAATCAACCGTATCGCCTTTCTCTGTACAGAGTCTAGACATTTTATTGTTGACTGACTGTTATGAATCAGCAAAACTTGCTCGGGATTGAAGAACTTTTTACATCGACTCAAGAATCCTAACTTTTGCATTGCAGATTTAGCGAGATTGAACACGTGTTTATTCCATATCAGATTATTTTCAATATCCACTCCAAGAAGTCTTACTGATTCAACCTCATGCAATTCCTCATTGTTTATCGTAATAGTGAATTTTTTATGTCTTTCTATTCGTGATAGACGGCATAGTTTGGTTTTGGTTGGGTTAAATGCAACAAAATTACGATCACCCCATTCCATTATACGCTGCAGGTCTGCATTGATAGAATCAATTAACAGCTCTCTATCAGTTGTGACTGCAGTATGAGATCGAATTTTAGGGGATGCATGTGATGCATGCAATGTGGAGTCATCAGCAAAACTATGGATTGGGTGTACTGTGGAAATGAGCAAATCATTAATGTATAATAGAAACAAGGCTGGTGAGAGTGTGGAGCCTTGAGGAACCCCAGCATTGGTTGTGAAAATATTGGATGTGATACCATCTAAATTAACATGAAATTGACGACCTGTAAGAAAACTTTGAATCCATGAAACAGTAAGATGATCTAGACCATAAGATTTTAATTTAGTTATTAGGTTACTATGCCATACTTTATCAAATGCTTTAGAAATATCAAGTGAAATACTAAATGTTTTACCATGGTTCTCCAGCGATTTGTTCCACATATGGGTTACGTAGACTAATAGGTCACCTGTTGCATGACTTCTACGAAAACCATACTGCTTATCATCAATAATTCGTGACATCTCCAAATATTCTATTAGATTATAGTTAACATATTTTTCAAATATTTTAGCCAAAACCGACAGAATTGCAATTGGTCTATAATTATGCGGGTCAATCTTACTAACTTTCTTCGATATAGGTTGAACACTAGCCAGTTTCCAAGAATCGGGAAATATGCCGGATTTGTAAGATAAATAGAATTATTTTTGTTAGAATTGGAGCGAGCTGCCTAGCAAATTGTAATAGAAAAGTTATTGGTTGTGAGTTGTGATTAGGACTCAATAAAAAATAATCAAAAAATAATTAAAAAAGAATATAAAGTGTTAAATTATTATTGCGTTTTATTATTTATAATTTAAATTGGAAAATATATAAGGATTAATTTCTATTTGCACTGTTCCGGTACAAATTAAATGTTTTGGGGTCATTCCATTTTATTAAAGTCAACCTTCAAGCTAAATTTTTTTTCTTCACAAAACTGTAACTGTGACCTATCATTTTTTTTCATATATTTTACTATAAGATATGGCAACAACTGTGTAAATTACAATTTAGTTATTTTGTTTAGAATGCAATTAAGCGTATGGTTGTGAAAAAGGCTTAATATACTAAATAAAATATATCTATAAAGAATTTAGCATAGCACAAATATAATAAACTGAATTGTTTTAGACTTTTTATTTTCTGAAAGCTAAAGTTTGGAGTGTCTGAATTGGACTGCTTTGCTTTCCAAATAAATGAGGTAAGCATTCTAAATACATGAATTCTTTTGTGTTACGTTAGTCACATTACGTTAGTCACACATCATATTAATCAAAAGCGTCAATTTATGAAAAACTAACAAATTTTTTAAAAAGTTATTGGCTTTTTTAAAAAATACATTAATTACATTGAAGAAACTTATCAATAAATTTTATGTACATTTTCAACATCTAGAGAATTTTGGTTCATAATTTAGGTGTTAATTTAATGGTATAAAAAATGTTACGTTAGTCACATTTACATTTTTATTTAAAAAATATCTAAAAAATTTAATTTAAATAAAAAAGCTTTCTGATTTAGATAAATAAACTGGATTTACATTTTAAAAAGTCAACAAGTGCAATAATCTTTACTAATTTGGTTATAAGGAAACAAAATTGTGAATGTATGTCGGTATAAATGTTACGTTAGTCACTTTGGAATGAACCTTTGTGAAAAAATTGCTAAAGAAAAATTTCCTTAGATTTTTGGGGTAAAATATTTTTTACTGCGTTTTCTGTTTTCTCCGATATGTGTGGAGAAGTCGATGGTTAATTCTTTTATAGTTCTTCGTTATTTATCGGGTGTAGAAAAAATAGCATATGCCAATTTCATGTAATGGTTATTAATACATGATCGTTGCATATTATACTATTATAGCTTAGTTTGTATAGTTCTGATTCTTAAATCTCGGTTTGTCATTTGAGGTAAAACTTTGTTGCAATTTTTTTTCCACAACCAGATTTATTTAGACTGTTAGGCCCTTACAGCACTTGTTCATGAATCAATTTTGTTGCAACTTTGATAAAAAATCTGAATTTATAAGGAAATGAACTGAATATAGTTTGTGAACAATAGATGGACAAAGTAAAGGAGGTCTCCTGAGGATTAATATGTTTATTTGAAACTACAACCTCTAAATGCTCTGATAAGTAATGTTGATGAAATCTAGCGTATTAATTCTGGACAAAAGTCAAAAAAGTTATGCCTCTTCCGATTTGTGCCGCTGTCTATAACATCAAACACTGATAAGTGATTTTGATGAAAATCACGTTTTTGAAAGAGTCATAATAATTCTGCATTCGATCTTCTGGTTTACCAGGATCTGTAAAAATACTGTTATTGCGCAATAACATTTTTTTAAAAATTATAATCAAGCTTTTACTGTTGTTCCGCTACTCGATATTCAATTTGAAACCAATGATTCTAAACTAGAACAGCATTTTTTATCCAATTCTTTGTAGTTTTGTAATGTTTCTATTTAAATAATATAGTTTAGATGTTTGTCGCTAATTTAATGGTCCATTTATGAAAAAAAATTTCTTGGCATCAATGTGACTTTTTATAATGAGATGAAAAACTATTTTCTTTTATGTAAATTAATTATCAAAGTAAGAAGTTAAAGAAATGAGACAGATTAAAAAAAAACTACAGATGATTATTTGTTATACTTATAGGCGGTCATTGGAGAATATGTGAAAAATGACTTTCTATATATGATGGAGTTTTGGATACAGAAAATTAATAATCCCAGAAAAGTTTTTATGGGTTATCCAAGATATATTTAACAAGACAAAATATTTAGTTTCATTATTCGTCTTGACATGCCAGCATGTTTAAATTAACTAAAGGTGAATTCAATTAAATGACCCGGCACTTGTAATTAAGACAAATAATATTTTCTTACTTTGATTTGCTTTTCTAAGAAACTAATAATGATCTTTAAGATTGTTAAGCAAAATAAAAATGTTTTATCATATAAATTTTGTTTTCTATTTCTTGAAATTTTATTCTTAAAAAAAATATCTATCTTGTTGAACGTAATGGGATAGAAATTCGGATGTTGAACAGAAAAATATATACATATATGTACTTATATAAAGCATGTAAACGAAAAATTGATTCTCATGATGATTCGAATGTAAATGGTTGGCTACATGGTTTTTTATGTTATTTCTTCTTCTTTGATTTGGTTGAATAAAATTTGTATATTTCTAATTATGAGAAATTAAACTTAATTTTAATTATGTTGAGTGATTATTTTTTCTTTTAATTTTAATTAGATGTTTTGAGTTCAAATTGATTTTTATTCTTTTTGATAGCAAGGAAGTTTAATGTTTTTATGAATTTAAAATGTAATTTGTTGTTTTAATTAAAAGATCATACATAGGCATGCGGTTTTTAAATTTGTTTACCTAAGAGTTATTTTTAAAATTTTGGATTTAGGAATTTAAGCGTGATTTTCTAGTAACATAAGGACAATTGTGCATATTCAATAGGATGCTGTTTCACTTTTGTAAAACAAATCAAATTAGATTCAAATTGTTTTATAATCATAACTTTGGTCAAATCAATGGAACGCTCATTTCACCGGCTCGAGACTTAGGAGCAGTGCGTTGGGATTTTAGAAGAAATAAACCGACATTTGTGGTCCAGGAATTAAAATAATTAAATATTATAACCTAATATTATGATCTCTCCCATTGACACTTTGAAAGATCAGTTTTTGTTAAATTATTAATTTTTTATCTACGGGTGTGACAATACGCCGTGCTCTAGTCCCCGCTATTTACATTCGAGTTAACGAGAAATATATTTTACACATACCACTGGCAATAGTTGTGAGATATCACTAGTCAGGGTGATATTTTAGGGATGCATAGCAAATGATCTCTATTTAATCAACGGTTGCGCTTTCAGTTTTAGATATGGAGTATTCATTATTGACGCCCTCCTATTGTTTGCCCGAAAAAATATATTTGATTTGTTCCTAAAAACAAATACAGCTAACTTTATAAACTAATATCTAACTATCTAAAATATTTCAGAATATAAAGAAAACATTTGATTATGATTAAATCAATCAATATTTAAAAAAATTACTAATGAACGTTTAAATATATCTTGAAACAACAAATATTTTGGATTTGTGTGAAAATTAAGATATTTGAAATCGAAACCCAGAAATAGTGATTTTTAATTTTAAGCAAAGATTATATTGTAAAATATAAAATGAAAATATTTTGTCTAAATTTCATGTTTTTGAAGTTTCAAGTTTATTCAACCAATTCAACTCATTTTGAATATTCAATATTATTCTAGTTTAATTTAGGGTTTTTCTAAAAACAATTGTACGGCTGTATTTTGAGGATGGACAGCTACACATCAGCTAATTTAACAATGTGAACAAAAGCTACTAGTATGTTAAATGTATGTGCTTCCAATATTTTAAGTACACTGAAAGAAAAGTTTATTAGCAATGTGGTTGTGAGGATCAATAAAAGGTTATAGTAACAACTAACAGACTAGCAGTTATAACAATCAAGATTTGTTTAAAGTAATTGCGATTCGTCCTCCATAACTGAATTTAGTGTTGATAACTCAAATTCGGTTACACTAAATGAATAATTCGTTTGTAGATTGCCAAAAATTCTTTGTTTCTGATTTAGTTGTCACAACTACGGCATTAATCTTGAAATCGGTATATTCAACAGATTTATTCGGTTGCCACAACTAATACCATTTTTTTTATGATTATTTTAATTTGAGTTTTGTTTATTCTTTCTCTTCTTTAGTTTGCGATGTTATCTTTGTTAAAGTAAACATTCCATTTTGTATTGTGTGTTTATCGTTCTGTTATAGGAATTCTTTGTAAATCGTATTATAAAAAATTGTTTGATTTTTCGAGTGAAGTGTCAATTTTTTATTTAAATTGTTGAACGATTTTATTTGGGAATACAATTTAAATCAGTTTTGATCTATTTACTGTTAGTGAAAAATTTGTGCTCTGATTTAACATACATTAAATACAAAGTTTTATAATTTATATAAACTAAATAGAAAAAATTAATTTTGCTGACTTTAGTTTTTTTAGTTTTAAGTAATTATGTGAGGTAATGGTGATAAAATATCTATAGTTTAAAATGTGATTTGTGGTGCCCGATGTAAGAAAAAAATCTATTTTATTTCTAAGAAGTCCAAGCGGCACGTATATCCGCTAGAAATAGGTAGATTTCCGGAGCAGACAGCTTGGTGTACAAATAGAATCGGATATGTCAGATTAGTTTAAATAAAAAATTTAAGTAAAAACAGAATAATCCCAAAAATTTATTAAACCAACCAAACTAAATACATAAACGGACACTACTTTACCAATGCAATTTTGAATAATTTTGTTTAATTTGGTTAAAACTCCTTAATAACATATAAATCCTTTGGTGGATTAACTTTCTAACTACATCACAACTGCAATACTACCACATATAATTTATAATCAACAACAACATCAAACAACCTTTACACCTCAAATATAATACAAATCAATCAATTTAGGAAAACTTTTGTATATGTGTAATACTAATTAATATACATATGACCAATTTCACGAAGATTCAACAACGTTTTGACTTGACCCCTTTTAATTTTGATTATTTTTTGTTTATAGATAGTCTTTCATAAATAAAAAATACAAGTTCTCAATTTTTTGTTATTTTGTGATGTGAGTGCATTTTGACGAGCGATTGTAGAAAAACTACTGAATCGATTTTCATAAATGATATGTCGTTGAATAGGTATTAGAACAAAGTTTTAAAAAATGTACACAGTTAATTTTTTGAAATAATTTTTAACGGTGTAACATAAGAAAAAAACGGTGTAATTGAAAAAAAGATGGCATAGCCTTTTTTTTTAAACTAAATTAAAGCTTATTTTATATCTAACCACTTGTGAAAGTTTAGGACACGCGTTATTTTTTGTTTTAAAGATAAAATTCGTTGTGCATATGACTGTCGGGAATCAGTTTTTTTTTATTCTGAAGGAAAATTATAAAAAAATAAATAAAAAAAATTTAAAAAACACACTTTTTGAAAAACGAACTAAAAAGTAGAAAATAAATTTTGCATTAACACCAGCGTTATGTCTTTTATAATTATATTTCCTTTGAAATTGTTAGAAGAAAAAATATTTAAATGGTATTTAACACATCTTAGCATAGATGCAAATATTAAATTTTTGACTAATTTAAAATGCTAATTTTCGATTGACAAATAGTTTTCCGTTCCCATTTGTTACATAAAATAAAAGTGGGTGGCGCATACAATGAGCAATTTCAGCGCGATAAATGGACATTCAGATCTTATGGATTTTCATATTTTCATACATTATAACTGATTTTTAATTATCATTGCTGTATGTAATCTGTCAAATACACCAAAATAACGATTTGAACTTTAAGAAAAAAGGTCTATAAGCTTTGAACGAAATGTCATACTTTTATTTTTTTTTTGTGTTCATTATTTATAATGTAAGGCCTTTTATCCATATGTAATGACACAAACATGTATGATGTCTATGATTATAATGATATACACAATATTACCAAAATTCCTTCGCTCAAAATGAGTCAACCAGAGGATGAGGATTTCAGTGCAATTCTTTAAGGTCTTTCAGAATGAAGAAAAATTTAAATTTTGTTTCTTCAGATTTATAAAGTTTTTTGCTTTAAAAGTTTTAGAAATACGTACTGACTGCTTCAAAAAACTTGTCTTTTCAATTTGGGATCAATCACATAATGGGAAGTTACTGAAAAATGAATCACAAAATTCCACCCATCAAAGCTCTCAAGAGTCAAGTTAAATAAAAGTGTGTTCAAAATGGCGTTATGTCATTTTTAACACAGAGATTTTTTTTTATGTTAAATATCAAATATTTTATTATTAGATGAACTTTTTAAAACATTATAAAAAATGTATATGTAATACAACAAATAAAATAAATACAATTGTTTAAAATGATTGACTTATTTTACAAACAGAAGTTTATTTTGAATAGGAAAACACTTCTGCAATTATTTTCTTTGTATTAGATGGCATAAAAAAATAAAATGTTTATTTGTCACTTTTAGTAATCACTTGTCACTCTTATAAAAAATAATTTGACAGTCTCGACTGCAAACAAAAAAACCGTATAAATAACTAAATCTATTTAGGAACTTTTGACTGGAGAAGTATTATGTTCGTATTATGTTATTATGGTCATAAAGTAAAAGATTGTATTTTAACATTTAATTACAAATATTTTATTACTGAATAAACTTTTTAAAATATCATACAAATTATATATGTAGGTTAAAGAATTATTATTTTACATTTAAAAGTTTCTTTTGAGTTGGAAAACATTTTTGCACTTATTGTCTTAGTATTTAATGGTACAAAAGAATGAAATTTTTGAGTTCCACTTATAGTAATCGCATTTTTATATCGATTTTGTAATTTTTTTTTTGGTTAATTGATATTCATTTTTATCGGCGTATCCAAAGTTCATGGTAGATTCCCATTTTAAAGCCTATTCGAAAAGTTTTTTTGGTGTATCAATAATATCTTTGCTCCCTATACTATAACGGTGTGCAGCACGCTTCAGTGTACCACCAATTCCATCACAAGGTCTCTTTCCATGGCTGGTAGCATGAAAATGCCATTCTGCATCAACCTTAAAGTCTTTTTTATGGAGGCATTTTTTATGCGCTCATCTCCTTTTTTAAAAGATATTGCATCTCGTTTCCCTAGTGGAAAAATTTGGTCGTTAATACCAAAAAAATATACTAAAATATACCTAAACAAAATAAATTTTAGTATTTATGAATAATTCAACCCAAAGAAATACCAAATGAAGGTTTTAAATTTTAGAATTAATAGATCAAAATTATACTTAAACAATACAAAACAAAAATATCTGAGAAAATGGTTAAATTGTGTATTATATGAGTATTCTAATGTAGTCAAAATAATACTTAAATAAAACTGAAATAAACGTTTTCTAATTATGAAAAATTTAGTATTTTCATAGAATAAAATTTGTTTGAACAGAAAAGTTCCAAACCAAAATAGGTATAATTAAAAGAATACCTATTATAGAATTTAAATAGTGTACCAATTGTTTGTTCATACATATATTTTTAAGTTTATAAACTTCGGTATATTCGGTGTATTTCGGTTATAAACTCGAGTGGTATTTTGTAGATATGTATACGTATAGTATTGATGTTCAATTTAGTTTGATATAATCTATCGCTTCGATATAATATATATAGTTCGATATAATATATAATCTATAACTTTAGTTGAAAAATTGTGAATTGTGATAAATAGTGTTTTTTTATTGTAAGAATGATAAGAAAGAATTATTTGGAACCCAATTCCAAAGCAAAATTACCATTCAATACATTAAAGGTGAGTTTATTTATTATTTTATTGGTTTCTTGTGGTTATTAACCTCTACATATATACATCCCGAAAATCTCGTACAAGCCAGATTGTTATAGTTTATCGTTTATTGTTCTAATTCTATTTAAACAAAAATTTTTTGTTTCATTAAAATATAAATATGATTACAATATATTGAACAATAAATTGAATAAATATCTTTTCGGGTAGTCTCGCAAGTCTAAAAACTATTAACATCCTGAAAAGTTTAAAAGTGTGTATATTATCTGGCAGTCTGGCACAAAAATGATTGCAACATGCGCTTCTTAAGGTAATTTAGACTTGAAAACATGAATCACAACTTGTGTGAGTCAACCGACCAATCAACTTGCAATTGTATGAGTATACATGTTCGTATGCATGTTTCCTTTTGCATTTAAGTATGCTACAGACCTACAATATATTGAACATTAAATTGAAAACGGAAATAAACGAAATAAAATTTGTACTCAAAATTTTATTTCGTTTATTTTCGTTTTCAATTTATTGTAGGTCTGTAGCGACCCTTACAGTGGTATACAAGTCAAACAACAAATTTGGCAACAATTTTTGTTTTTAATAGTTTTTCTTTATCAATTTATTTTGTATCCCACTCTAAAACTATAATCCGTTTTTTTTAACAACTCCTAAAAACAAAACATGTTAATGTTTATGCTATATTTAGTTTATATAAAAGTTCGTGTCTAATTCGTTAATTTATATACCGATGTTACCCGAAAAGATAAAAGTTTGTCTTTTAAAGGATACCGGGCAGACACATCTTTTATAAAAGAAGGAAAAACAGATAAAAGAAAAAGATATATAAACGGATGTGTGCGTATAAGACAAAAACATCACTTTTTTAAGATAAAGATGGCAATCGTGTTTAATTTGCTATTTTTTATGTCGATGTTAACAAAAAATAAATAATTAAATGCCTTTAACCTAACTTAACAAATCTTATTTTATTTTATATCGCCGGTTTTGAATGGAAACGTAATCTTATTTTATCAAATATAATTTCGATTCTTGTGTAAAATAAAATAAGTTTTAGTTTTGTTAACTTTTTTTTGAGAATCGAGCTATAAGTAATAATTATCGACAAGTAAAATTTATTTTAGAAAAGTATCATGAATGTATAATTTTTGTTTACCTGATACATATTTAAAAACATTGGGGCCTATTCAGTAAAATCTTCTATCGAAAGTTTATGTTATTCTTTTATTTTTTGTATGAAATTTTATAACGGGAAAATAAAATTTCATACAAAAAATAAAAGAACAGCAGAAATTTTCGATAGAAGATTTTACTGAATAGGCCCCATTATTTTCGTTTTAAAAGACAAACATTTTATCTCTTCGGGTAGTCTCGGTATAAAAATTAGCGAATTAGACACGATTTTTCTTGAAAAAGTGATCGTTTTGTCTTACTCGCACACATGCGTTTATGTTTCTTTTTCTTTGAACTGTTTTATCATCTTTCAAAAAAGATGGATCTGTGGAAGCCATAAAACGAAAATTCTATTTCTATATTTTCTGGTTATCTCTTGTAGAAAATCTACTATTCTGTTAGTATTTTCAATTTTTTGTGGTATTTTGATATATGAAAAAATATACTCTGTAAGCGGGAAAAGTATAATATATCTAGAGAAGAATTCGCAGTTTGCTTTGAACTAATCTTTAGACTCTATAGTTTAAAAATATTTTTAATTTCATTTTTTTTCTTCTAACTTCTTTCGCACGCATGTGCAAGTCGATTGTTTTCGCTGGATTATACATATTATCCGGATTATTCTAATTATTGATATTGTATTAATTTACAGAGGTTTCGAAAAGATGATATTTCAGAAAATCTAATTCAAAAATACGAAACGGATGAATTACCTTCTACAGTCTATCCAGCTTCAAATAAAAAAGAAACGAACACAGAAATTGACCTATCCATTGAAGATATACTGTCAATTCCTCGAAACAACAGCCAAGAACCAAAATGTGATGGGAAAAAATCGAATATTTTACTTATGGTTATGGAATATTATTTGCGGCACAATCTTACATGGGCAGCTCTTGAGGATCTTTTATTTTTAATTAACTCTATAGTGGGCACAAATTGTTTACCATCTTCTAAATACCTGTTTCAAAACTGTTTCAGTTCGGATGAATCTCCAATTTATCATTTTTACTGTGAAGCTTGTCAAACGTATATAGGAAATAAAAAAAATACTGACATGATAGATACATTCTGTGACAATTGTAAAAATTCAAATTTATCTTCGAAATACAAATTCTTTATAACTCTACCACTAGAGTCTCAGCTAAAACATGTTTTCGAAAATAATTTGGATAAATTTCTTTTTAAGTCGGAATGCATGGACAATAATATTCACAGTCTATATAATGGAAATTTATATAACGCTAGCGAAGTTGATTATTCGAAGGAAAAACTCATTTCTTTAACAATAAATACTGATGGTGTTAAAGTTTATAAATCATCTAAGCACGCTTCACTATGGCCACTACAAGTGATTGTAAACGAGCTTGATGTAACAGTTAGGTTCAAAACTGAAAATATTATTGTTACTGGATTTTGGTTTGATTCAGAACCCATAATGGAAATTTTTTTGAAACCATTTATAGAAGAGTTAAATTTGTTATCAAGGGGTATGACACTCCAGATTAAAGACGACATTTCTCAAATCTATATTTTACCACTGATATTCTCTGTTGACACTGTAGCCAAAGATTTAATTCAGAGTAAAAAACAATTCAATGGATACTTTGGGTGTAGTTACTGCATGCATCCTGGAAAACTTATTGACATTTCTGACAAAACGAAGCAAGTGAGATATACAAACCTTTCTAATATAGAATTACGAAACCATGCTAGCGCTATCTTAGATATGAAAGAGGCATTTCTATCAAACTCTGTGGTAAATGGTTTTAAGGGACTGTGTCCATTGGCAGCTCTTTCAAAATTTAACATTATCGATGGATTTTGTATTGATTATATGCATTGTGTTTTGTTGGGCGTAGTACGGAAACTTCTAAATTTATGGTTTTCTTCAAATAATCATTCTGAACGGTTTTATTTGGGACGAGAAAAAACGTTAGCGCAAATTAATGGTAGAATTTTAAATATTAAACCGTCAAAACAAATTACTCGAAAACCGCGAATTCTTAATGAGAGACATTTTTGGAAAGCCAATGAGTTAAAAAATTGGCTTTTATTTTATGGTGTGTCATGTTTAAATGGAATCCTTAGTAATGAGTTTTTAAATCATTTTGTTTTGCTCTCTGATGCAATATTTCTTCTTTTACAAGGCCAAGTTACAAGCCATGATCTGGAACAAGCAAATGAAAAACTGTCGAATTTTGTACTGAACTTTGAAAATTTATATGGTGAAAAACATATGAATTATAATATTCATTTGCTTTCACATATTTCACACTGTGTTCAAAATTGTGGACCTTTATGGGCGCACTCAAACTTTTGTTTTGAAACTAATAATGGAGTGTTGCTGAAATATGTTAAAGGAACAACTGATGTCTTAAAACAAATTGTTTCTAAGTACATGTTTAAGCAACTAACTGAAAAAACAATACAATTAGGAGACGAGCAAATAATTAATTTTCACAGAAAATTACATAAAAAAAAATTTAGCAAAAGTTTTTCACAAACGGATTCTATATGCCTGCTTGGGAAAGGTCAAATAAAACAGTTTTCTGAAGTGGAAAAGCTAGTATTACTTACGAACAATTTGAGTGAACATGTTTTAATTTATTATAGAGCTGTTTTAAACAAAATAGTATATCATACTGCCGAGTATGACTTAAACATTTCATCAAATGATTCGACGATCCAATTAATTGACGAATCTTACGTTACAGTTAATTTGTTCATAAAACACCATTTGTCAGTATATGTATTAGTTAATATGGAGTATGAAATAGACGATTTGATAAGATTGACCAATCATTCTGTATTTATAAAAAGAATTCCAAACAATTTAAAACTAATTTCTCCATCTGAAATTAAACAAAAATGCCTTCTTATAGACACAAAAGAAAATCTTTCAGTAACCGTATTTCCTAACATGTTTGAAGTAGATTAACTATAATGTACAGTTTGTTACATGCTTTTATATATCTAAAAGTTAAATTCTAACTATAACTTTATTTATCTTCAGGTTTAAATTAGAAATATATATAATAAATTTTTCGAAATGAAACGTCGAGGACAAAAAAACGAAATCTTAAGAGAAACTAAACGAAGCAACCGGATTTCAAACAATCAATACATCTTAAAGGAAATTACACAAAACAAAGAGATTAGTGAAATAACACAGTCGCTAGATGATTGTGATGTGCACTTATCGAACACAGCAAAAATAACATACCCAGACTCAAATAAGGAGAACAATAATACCATAGGAAGTTCTTCACCAAAAAGCTACACACAATTAAAAACCGTAGAAATTACTTTTGAAGACATAAACCCACCTGTACCAATTTTATTTGAAAATGTTCAAACACAACATCAAACATCAACTGTTCAAACAAAAACCACAATAAATCCAACAACAGAATCAACCATAACCGCCCTATATAGTAGTAAATCATCACTTTTAACATCTTCAGATTCTTCAACTTCATCTTCAGATTCAGATAATACAATATCCAGTTTATCCGATTTTTCGAATATTTCGTTAGAAACAGCCAAGGTAAGAACAACAAAACGTTTTAAACTTAAATATATAAATAATTAAGATTTCCTTAAGTCTCAAATTTTAGAAGCAACTCAAAAAATATCACTATAGATATTTGAAAGCTGAAAAGAAAAATAAACGTCTTAAAAAACATATGGAAATAATAAAGAAAAAAATACCTTTATGCAGTACTCGATTGATGCAGCTGGTGATATAGTTTATGAAAACGGCATTAAAATAACCAAACTGCAGGACATTTATTTAAAAAAAATTCCTGACACAGAAAAAGGAGATAGAAAATTTATTAATACCCTGCTTCAGGTAGTTTTTGGGACGGAGGAGTTAAAGAAATGTAGTCGTACGGGAAGATCACGTTCCGGAATACCATCACAGCAATTAGATATCGGAAAAAATGAATTTGTGCAGCGTATGTTTTGGGAGCGGATAAAGAATTTTGAAAATGCCAAAGGAAGATTTTCTGTTTATAATCAGTGTGTAAATAGGAAAATACAAAATACAAAATTAACTGCGAGAAAACATTTGCTCATTAATACTGTGCATTCAGTTCCAGTTATTGAAGAAGAACCACAAATGGAAATTATTGCTGATAAAAAAAAAAGAAAAAAAATAAACATTTAAAAAAATATAGAAAAAAACAGGAAAAAGCAAAACAGATCGCTAAATCCTAAAGTTACATTTAGAATAAGAAACATGTATGAGTGCAACAAGTCAATCAACAAGTTTTTAAACATTTCCTCATACAGTAATTTAAACATTTTGTGCGAGTTTATATATTTTGTATGCAAATTTTATAGTTTGTATTCTCATGCATATGCAGTTGATTGATTTGTTGCCTCACACAAGCTGTAATACATATTGAGTTCACTCTCTCAGTTAAACAAAATGAATTACTACTCCCTTCTTTTTAAATTAATTAAAATAATGCCATAAATTATGTAATTTAAAGAAATTTTTGATTTTGAAATAAAATTTATAATGAACTATAAAACATATATCCGCTTTTTATTCATCACAGTATTCTGTATAATAAAATCCCGAACATATACAAAGTTTGGTATATTTTTGATATAATTTAAAGAAAATTTAAAATGCATGTTTTTGGTTTTCTTGACAGAAATAGACCGTAAATATACTTGTTAAAAAACACCAAAAATTGCCTAAAATAATACTTGTTTTAGTATCATTGTCATAGGTATATTTTTAGCTTAAAACGGCTAGATATACATAAAACAAACTTGTTTATAAACACTAAAAATCGTCTAAAATTACACTAAACTTAGTATTATTGTCTCAAGTATATTTTTGGTTTAAAACGGCAAAATAAACACAAAACAGATTGCCATAACGTACTTAAAATATACTTAAAAAATTGGTATAATTTCATAGAAATATTAGTATAATTTTGGTATGCAATATCTGAATTTTTTCCACTAGGGTTGCCTGGCAATAATCTACTGATTTCATCACTTTTACAGAACTGCTCTACGACATATCATTTATATTGTTATTATAATTATATTATTATATTTAAAATATAATAATTTATATTATTATATTTAAAAAAAATTCTACGAGAAGTCGTACTTTTCATTTATCAAAGGCTATATATAAGCTAAAAATAAACCATATTAAAAAGGGTCGAGTCAAAATGTCACAAAATTTTGCTGAACTTGACTGAAATTGCTTTTTAAAAAGTTCATTTATTAATAAAATATTTGATATTTAACATAAAAAAAAATCTGAATCTAAAAATCGCCATTTTTATAATTTTCTTTCAGAACAAAATAAACTTATTCCCGACAGTTATATGCACAACGAATTTTATCTTTAAACAAAAAATAACGCGTGTCCTAAACTTTCACAAGTGGTTAGATATAAAATGAGCTTCAATTTAGTTAAAAAAAAAAGGGCTATGCCATCTTTTTTTCAATTACACCGTTTTTTTCTTATGTTACACCGTTAAAAGTTATTTCAAAAAATTAACAGTGTACACTTTTAAAAACTTTGTTCTAATACCTATTCAACGACATATCATTTATGAAAATCGATTCAGTAGTTTTTCTACAATCGCTCGTCAAAATGCACTCACATCACAAAATAACAAAAAATTGCGGGGCACCCTGTGAAGACCTCTGGTCGAAAAAAAAAATTCTAAGAGAACTTGTATTTTTTATTTATGAAAGACTATCTATAAACAAAAAATAATCAAAATTAAAAGGGGTCAAGTCAAAATTTCCCAAAAATTTGCTGAACTTGCGTGAAATTGCTCATATATTTATTTCAACTAAACCACTTCCAAATATTCCAAATTTCCAAAGAAACTATTCCCTAATTCAAAACAATAATGAATTTTCAAAACAACATTTTTAAAATTTTTGCGAAAAAAGAATAAAAACTCAAAAAAGAAACAAAAGAAAATTTATTTAATATTTCTATGGGATATTTTTGGGATTTGTCGTTGTAATTATTTGGCGTGAGAATGGCCTGCATTAGGTTAGCGTTAGTATAATGGTAATTGCATTGGAACTTCTTGGGTTAGAAAGCTGAAAATTTCTGAGGTTATAGTTGAAAAGTTTAATTAAAAGCTAGTATTAGTTTAAACAAAATAGATTTAAAAATGATAAAAGCATGGCCGTTTGCGATTGTTTTTGTTTTAACAGCCCCAGGGTCTCAACCTCTGAGCTTAAACAATTTGTTTTTTCCTGTTTTGTTGAATATCCTGTTATTCTCACATGTTTTTTTTAATACATTGAGATGTTGATTATATTTTTAATTAATTGGTTAATCAGAAAAACGAATGTTTGTGTATAAATAAGTGAAAAAAATTTTAACGAGCCAAAATAATTGCATTTTTTAAGTTTTATTGTAACTTTTTTGTCTTGTCATCCTGTTTTTGACAATAGAAACTCCAAACAGTTGATCGAAATTAAATTATAAGTAAAGTTATACTATACTAAACTTGAACGAAATATTGTGTTCCAACAACTGTAAAGCATTTTAAATTCGGTTGAAGCAACTAATTTTTAAAGTTTTCATACCAATTTATTAACCAATAGAAGCGGGTAGGACAACTGAATTTTGAAGTCAATGTGACGGAGATATTCGGTTGGCACAAATTGAGGTCGTGGTGAACGAGTATTTTCTTTCAGTGTAGGATAATATTTTATTTTGCATAGTGAAAGTTTTGGATGTTCTAAACCTTGTTGAAGTTGGTCAGTGTTCTATAAAATAGAATTTGAGTTGATTGCAGTTTTTAAGGTCTACCAGCAAAGCAAAATTGAAATAAATGTTAACAATAATCTTAATAGAGATAAAAATTCAAGTCTTATAGGACAAACGACAAGAGTATTTAAGTTTATATATAAACTATTTTAATATTTATGTTATTATTGTGCAAATCGCGTCAGCCAAAAAAAACTTAGATACACAAATATAATTCATATAATTTATAGCCAAAGCTCTATAGCCAAATTTATTCTAATAATTTTTAATTTTAATATTTTCACAAGAAAAAATAATATCCAGCTAGCTGAATAGCCAAATATGATCTAAACTTTTTATAGTTTTTACATTTCATTTGACTTTTTCTTTTGTAACATTGGCCATTTTTACGATGATTTTTAATTTATTTATTATTTTCGTTACTCCGTTTTAAAGGAATTTGCAAAAAAGGAACTTTGAGATCGATGCTCGAGACGTACTTCGTGGTATTTAAACGACCTAAGCGACCTCCTTCGTGGTCAGAAAATTAACACGATGGGAGTCTAGAGAAAATCTATTTTTACAGAACTCTTTTGAGTTAACACCACCGGCGAGCACCAGGAACTTGCTGACTCTTTGATTACGCCCATTTAGAGCATTCGGTCAAGTTCGGCATAGGTTTTTTGTTGAACAGCTGGCGATCTGGGGTAATACCATAGTTTGAACATTTTTACCAAAATCGATGACATGTTCAACCAAAAAAAACCTGCCCGACCCCGGAGACTTTAAAGAACGGAAAGACTCCTTGATTTTCTCAAGTTCCAGAAACTGGTCAGAGGTCAGATCGCATGTATCTAAGAGTCATCAGACTCCACTCGTGCTAGTTCAAAAGGCAGAAATGATACCAAAACCATAAATCAATTCCCAGATAGAGCTCTTCATGCAAAAGAGGAAAAACTATGAAATCGCGAAGGTTTAGTGGAACCATTAAGAGGCACATCGACATATCCTAAAATCGTATTTATTGTACCAACAGTATTGTGCGGAAACATGATGTGAATTTACAATTAGAAATGCCGACGGATTTTAGTAACTCTAAGAAATTCCTTCCCAATATGCTATATGTTTCTATTGAAGATGTTAATTGAAAGATGCGATCGAGGATCCCTATAAGCCTGAAGGAATAGGGAAGACACAAGCTTTTGCAAGAAGTTTATGCAACCTCTTAAAGACGAAATCGTTGAAGGCGCCGATATAAAGTTCTCTTAAGCTGAAACGACGTTGCCGAAGAGCTGTGTCTTTTCCGCCTTCTGTTGAGGAAGGTTGAGTTCAACCTGAGTGGCCATGTTCTTCATTTGGATCCTCGAGACTGTAGTAGTTCTCCTTAGCTAGGTCATAATTCATCGATTAGAACAAGTGAGAATCAGAAAGGAGAATATCTAGTAACAATATTAATAATGGTGAGTTGGTGAATAATGATGGTTGAAGAGCTCACAACATGCTAAACTCCCAACGACCTCAACAAATACAGAGCATGCATTTGGAATCAAAGATATTCTGCTTTATCATCGACGTAGATCCATGATTGAGTTTAACCCACAAGTTCTTATATACTTCGGGTTTTTTACGTGTTTCCACTTTTAATTACCAGTCACAATACGATACAGAAATGTTTCCTATTTGCCGTTAGAGCCGCTGCTCAAACGAGAAAAAGACAGAGTCAACTTCTCTCGGTTTCAAATTGTACGCCACACAACTGCTTCTGAATCACGCTTTCAAGCATTTAGCAACTGTTGTGTTAGTTTTTAGCGAGGAATGCTTTCTATTCTTTGTCTTCAAACTTTTTCGGTGCACCGGAGCGTTCTTGATCTTTATCTTCAACATCAAAATCATTATTTTAAAACCATTATTTCAAAGCAACCTTTTTATGTTGTTGCCGATAGAGCATGTTCAATTATCGAAGCTTAATAGTATTGACTAATAAACAACCTGGTTGTAGTATTGGCCGATGCAGAAGGCTAAGATAACACCATCTGTAAGGCAATATCGATAACTTATCTACATCCTTTACCGAATTTTTTTATTTACTGCAAAAAAACAAGATTGTAAGTAAAAGTTAAGTTGTGAAATTAGTAGCGTTTCGCTATATAGAATCATCACATATGTGAGAACAGTATTCCATGCAAGGACATATACAATAGTATGAACACCAATAAAATATCTATACTGTTTCGAAAGTTACGACCTCGTCCTACATACGTCATCATTTGAACTAAGTTCTTCGCTAGGTTAAAAATATGCTAGTATCAACCCAAATGCAGTTAGAGTTTGAAAAATGGTATGAAGAAATTTTCTTAAATTAAGAGGTTTTTAAAGATTACGTACTATATGGTCCAACAGATTAATCACTGGCTTTGTTTTGAGCTGTATCGAAATCGCTTGTTGTTCTTGGAACTTTTAGCATCGTTAATGAGTTTTTTCTTTTTAATTTAGTAATATTTCCATCCTTGAAGTTCAACATAGCGACTTATGCTCTCATTAGTTGTTCTAAGAAAACAACCAATATCTATTGTGAGCTATTGTGAGCTATTTTGACTGTTGATTGTTATGTACTGCAACAAACCTCGATTGCTTTGTCTTCCTATGCTCTATCATGTGGTAGATTGAATTTGTTGCTATATACAAATAAAAAAAATGAAAACAAAAAACGAACCATCTACACCTAACCACCAATAACAAAAACACGCGTTTTTTAGTATTTTCATTTTTGATCAAGTTTCAATTCAAATTAAAAACTGATAAGAAAAGCATTAAACAACAAAAAACACGTTATATTTTTTTTACATATATATTCAAAAGAAAATAGAGTTAAAATTTAAAGAGTCGACAACAAAAAGATACTACCAACTACTACTTCAATTAAAATTGGTGTTAAATTTCAATTTTGTTTTTTTGTCATAAAAAAATTCTTGCTAAAAATATAGAACAAAAAAATATAATAATAATAATAGAAATATTAACGTTTTGCATATTCATTTTTATTTTATTTATTTATAAACATAACATATATGGAAGGATTCTCACGAAATTTTTGTTTCATTATGATAAAAAACAACGAATTATATAAAGTTAATCGTAATCAATTTTTACGTTAATCAGATTACTGTTCAAAACATTCGTTTTTAAAACAATTTTTTTACTACTAACATAGATATGTAATTAAGTTTCATGATGGATAGGAGTGACAAGTGAGTAATAAAATTTTTTAAAATTTTAAAAAACTAAGTTGTTTTCTAAAATTATTTTTGTTTTATAATGTGAAATTTTTTTCACTTTTCAATCAATTTAGAAATTATGAGTCGAAAAGAACAGATAACAAAAATTGATGTAAAATATGTAGTGATATAATTATGGCGGTTGTTTATACTTTTAAATTTAAAAAATTCATTGAATAGCGTCTTTTATAATTGCGCATTGAAATATTATAACAAAAATTGAACAATTTATAAATTAATTAATTTTCTTTTATTAATTTATAATTTTTTTAAATTTAAATTGCTTCATGGTGGAGAAAAGCGCCTTCGTCTTTTTCTATGATGCATCTAATTTTCTCTACCAATGCAACATAACGTTTAAGAGTTTTTCTATTTATTAGGACTTATTTAATTAAATATAAGTTATATTATTGATTAGTTAGTTATATTATATAATCACAATAATTACTTCTTCAAAACTAAACAATTTACAGTTTTATTAAAAATGTCATTAACAAAAAGTTTATTTTTAAATTTTCTTTGTTCTGCTACGTTCTGTTCACTCAAAAAAGTAATTTTTTTGGGTTCCGTTTTTTATACGGAACACTATTGGTGAGAGTAAAACGAGTTTTTCACATTATATCGATTATCTCGTAAACTATAAACGCTATGAACTTGAAATTTGAGGTGCGTATAAAACTAATCTATCCACATGAAATGACATACAAATAAAACTAAAGTGGTTTTCGTTGTGTTTACAAAGGTACGATGTGAGACCTTTGAGAAAATAAATTTTTTTATAGATTTAAGTTTATCATATGAAAGGGATTCATTTCAGCATTCCTTAAAAGTTTATTTTGGAATTTTACACGTCACCATTTATTGTATAATTTTGAATAATGACGTTTTTTTCGTGTTTTCTTACCTCGATTAGCTCCGAACCTAACTAAACGAAAATTTTCAAATGTATTCGAGATGATAGAATAATTAGTAAGTTTTTAAAAAAATATATAAAAATGTCATATACTCATAATTAGATTTATTAAGGGGGAGGAAATGAGAAGGGGTGAAAACACTATTTAAAATGTGGTCAGGTGGAGTGTCATTTGAAAGAGCACCTAATTTAGAATTCATTGCAATTTTTTTTTAGAAATTTGCGGTGCCCAGTTTTTGAGTTATAGTAAAAAAAGTGCAAAATTCAGACCGCCCCCCCCCCCCCCCCCCCCCATACGTTTCTACACTGATTGACAGAAAAATTTGAAAAAATTCACAGAGTTAGGAAATTTTTAACAAATTTACTTCATATCAAAAATATTAATAAATAAATTTTTTTATTGATGTAAATTGAAAACAAAATTGATTTTTGGGTGAACAGAACGTAGTTTTCGATTTATGTATGTATATCAATTTTTACTTTACCACAATTTTAAATTGTGTGAAGTAATGCAATCTATCGAGAAAAAAAAATCTTACATACCCCAAATCTTGGTTTTTCTTTTGTTTAGTAACATTCTCTATCTAAATAGCCAATGAAAATTTTGGTGTATATTTGTGGGTGGATGGTTGGGTTTGTGACATTACTACATAGGATCTTGATGATACTTTGTCTAATGATCCAGGTTCACTTGAAAATGGAAGATCTTGATTCATTTCGAAATTGGACAAAATGGAGGGGGTCTCCCGAACACCTCTAAGCTTAAATTTTCAAAAGCTTTTAATCCCGACTTTCGATCTCTGAGTATTGTTTCCAATATTTCTGTAATATTTCAGGTGTTTATTCCTACTGTAGCCTACAATTACCGATCGATTTTTATAAAACCTTAGTAAAACGTTTCAATTAGTATGAGAAAGATTTCATTAGCTTTTGGGGCACATTGGACAAAGGGTTGGGGAGCCATCATACAACAGGTGTTTTTTTCACCATGCTTTTCAAGTTTCTTGGGATGACAGTTTGGAAAAAGATGCAATTATGTATGGCAAGGAACTGATTAGTTTTGAGCGATATTGAACAAAGTGGTGGAGGTCCTACCAGCACCTGGTTTTTGAAAGCTCATTAACATCTGTACCTGATATTCGAATGGAATGAAACTTGGTACACCATCGTTTAGTACTATTTAAATCAGATCTGCATCCCAACTTCCGTTTTTTCACTTCTGGTAAAAAATTTTTTTTCCATTTTTTGGAAATATTTATCCCTCTTGTAGCTTACAGTTTTAAATCGATTTTCACAAAACGTTGGTAAAAAGTTTCAATCAACATGAGCAATATTTCATTAGATTTTGGGGTACATTTTACAAAGGGTTGGGGGGTGAACCATACAACAGGTGGTTTTTTCACCATGTTTTTAAGTTTGATGGGACCTACAACATTCAATCGTGAATGAATTTTGATTACACTTTAAAAAAGATGCAAATATGTATGGCAAGGAGCTGACTAATTTTTGTGCGATATTGAATAAAGTGGTGGAGGGTCCCTCGAGCACCTGTTTTTTTACAGCTCAATAACATCTTCACCTGATAATCGAATTGGATGAAACTTGGTACATAAGCATTTAGTACGATTTATATTAGTTCTGCATCCCAACTTTCGATTTTTCACTTCTGTTTTTTGGGATGCTACAGCTTTCTTTAATGTTTATATAGTTAGAACTACGCGAAATCAAAAACATTGGGTAGCCGTTTATTAAAGTATTTAATGGATATTAGCTAACTTTGTATCCAGAACATTTTTTTTCCAGAGCTGTGGTGAAGTTAGCCTATGCATCAGCGTCTGCCGTCGCAATAATTTTTTTGATATTTTTGAATGAAAAGAATTCGACATAAGTAGACTTTCGTTTACTAAATCGTTATCTAAACATCTCTTAACGGTAATAATTTGAATGACACTTCATCTTAAAAATTTAAATTTAAAAGTATAAGGTAGTGACAGATAAAATGTCGCTTTTCCAAAAATTAATGTTTTTAAAAGAATGATTTCTCTCGACTAATAATTGACAGTTAGAAAATATGAGATTATGTTTATGTTTTCGGCAAAGAGGTAATGCAAGAGAGGTATACTGCAAAATTTTCTAACCTAAAAGTACAATTATACAATTTTAGTTTGTTGGCAAAGAACATAGATTAAGCTTTACGTCTCTCTAAAAAACTAAACATTTATATCAAACCCTTCCCACAGACCGATGTCAAGAGACTTCAAGGTTTGAAATGTCAGTCCATTTATATATTTTTACAATGCATTAGAGTAGATAATTCGCAGCTGTAAGAGCACAATGAGCAGCAAGAATAACCATATGTATATAAAGTGCTGATGGTTAATGTATAATGTAACAGTTCTTGTTTATCCTGTAGTTCAAACCATGTTTATTTTGGACATCTATGGAAGTAAGGAAGGTAAAATAGGAGTCATATTATATATGTAGATAGAAAATAGTTAGAGCGGAACTGCTGCGTTAACCGAAAGGAATTGTTAAATATTGTGCAAATTGGTAAAATATTTACAAAATTGCATACGTGGTAAAAGTTTCGACACTTATGCATAGGCTAAATTCACTACAGCTCTGGAAACAAAATTCATATTCATAAGTTCCATCACAATCACTTTATTATTATAGACTGTAGTGTGAATAAAGACACTGCAAAAATGCAAAAAACTGCAAAAAAAGATTCCAATTTATTTGAGCTATATAACGAAATAAAGTAATTTGTATTTTGAGAACAATCTCAACGTCAGCCGGACTTGAGCATGTCTTTTCTAAATTTGGCTTGGTACATACGAAACTCCAAAACCAATTTTGTATGGAAAAAGCTAGGCAACTAGTTTTTATTACTAGTTACCTATGAAACCGATGGTTTTGAGTTTTTTTAAATGCATATTGCATTAAATGCACATTAAAAATATATCGTTTTCAATTCAAAATCTTGTTGTTTTCAATCTTTTGTTAAAGATATACTGTTTCACCTTATACCAACCAATCTATCTATAATATAATAGCCGTGAGTCTATACCTCTATCCGGCCGTACCGTATTTTTCAAATTGAAATATGGATATCGCATCGCGGTCGACCGCGGTTCTATAAGTCGAGACTCGAGAGTTTAATTCCTGATGTGGGACATTTTTTTTTGTTTTTTTTTTTAATTTCTATTAAATACCATTAAAATTATTGTTTGTTTATTCATGAATTGATAAAAATCATAATAATTTCTTTTTACGAATTTTAAAATGATCGATTAATAACGCAGTTTTTTAAAGTTATTGCTACTGTCTTTTCCCGTTTCGTTCAAATTATTATCATTTCAATATTATCCCTGGATTCCAATTTGCTGTTAAATTATACTAAACTGCTAAATCTAAATTTTATTTAACAAAATCACCCAATTTTAATTTAAATTTATGTAATTAATATTTATAATTCGAAACCATTTTTTGCGAAAATTTCGAAAGCAAGTATGTTGATAGCACGAGGCCGTAGGCCGAGGGCTATTATCAGTACTACTTGCTTGAGCAATTTTCCAAAAAATTATGAGAATTTATCACCGAGCGAGCGGAATTCGTTTAGAAAATTTTTTGCCATTTTTCATTTCTTTTTATATTTTTTATGAATTATACGTATGGCCTACTGCGATATCAGTTAATTATTTTAAAAATTATTTGATAATTAACTGGCATTGCAGTAGGCCAGACGTATAATTATTTGTTATTATAATAATTCAAATGTGATTGGTCAAATTGAATGATGTCATTACATTTTAGAGAATTTCATTGGGTTAAAATAAAAATAAAGCAAAAAAATTTGCAATGAAATTTCTCGTTGTACTACAGTTAAAAAAATTACATAATTTGTTTACGTAGTTATCGATAGTGTAGTTTATTATCGATAATGCAGTTTTTTTTTATTGCTAAGAGAAAATAAAAAATTATTATGATTTTCTTTTAGCCGTTTTGTTCAAATTAATATCATCTCGATTTTAAAAAGTAAATTGAATATTTAAATGACAGGTGGTGCTAAAAATTATATAATATTTGCTTTCCATCATTATTTTTGCATAGCTTTATTACTGTAAATAAAATAAGGAAATACAAAAGCTGCTATTTCAGAATTTTAGCCGTGGCTGGGTGGCCCATTTCCATTTCTCAAACATTTTCTCAAAAATGCCGATGAAATTGAAATTTTGACGTTTCTCGCTGAAACATTATTTTTGTTTTGCTTTATTTTCTTCCACAAAAATTAAACTACGAAAAAATAATTAATGAAAAACAATTATTATTTGATTTTCAACACAATCTGTCAAAATTTACTCTAGTAGGATAGTAGAATAAATTGAACGGTATTTCTTATTATTATTATTTTCAACAATTTTTGCTTGAACTTGCCTAACGAAACAATTCGGAAATATATTTGGTATAAAAATTTATACAGAATAGAGACTCTGTTTCTTTATTTAATCAAATTTTTTACCTGTTTTCCATATTCTTTTCAAGTTGAGATAGGTAAGGGCATGGTCATTCGGGCCTCGGAAAATAGGTCACAAATTTCTTTTCATAATTCAAAGTTTTGAAGTTTTTGTTACCCAATAAAGACAAACATATGTTATTAGATTGAGGGATAAACTACAACTAGAGAATCTTAAAAAAGATTCTTAAGAAACCTAACCAAATCTTGAGAATCTCACCAAATATCTTGAGAATTACTATTACACTAATTTCTTAAATTTTACCTATATAAAAGCCGTATAAGGCAAAACGTTTCTGCGACGTGTGAAAAAACATATTTCGACTTTTTTATTACCTTTGATAAATACACGTGCAGGTGAATCACATATCACTGAAAAAAATATGTTAGTGTATTCTACAATAAGGATTTTGTTGATTTGGTTTTGTAATATCAACTGAAATTGAGTAAAGTAGACAAAGCTGTTATCAAACGTTGACAAGCATTTTGTCAATTTTACAAAAGATTTACAGAAGAATAAACAAACAATAATTTGATAGAAACTACAAACTTTTTGTTATCGGTACTAATATTGTTAATAAATTTTACTGCAAGCCTATGTGGTTAAATTTAAAAGTGTTTTGTCATCGGCTCACACAGACAGCGTATAAATGACAAACATTTTGACAGTGGTACTAAAATTGATGATTGATTTAACCTAAAAACG
>OY856186.1:193572630-193611307 GCA_963693315.1 Diogma glabrata | reverse complement strand
GTATTTTGAGAACAATCTCAACGTCAGCCGGACTTGAGCATGTCTTTTCTAAATTTGGCTTGGTACATACGAAACTCCAAAACCAATTTTGTATGGAAAAAGCTAGGCAACTAGTTTTTATTACTAGTTACCTATGAAACCGATGGTTTTGAGTTTTTTTAAATGCATATTGCATTAAATGCACATTAAAAATATATCGTTTTCAATTCAAAATCTTGTTGTTTTCAATCTTTTGTTAAAGATATACTGTTTCACCTTATACCAACCAATCTATCTATAATATAATAGCCGTGAGTCTATACCTCTATCCGGCCGTACCGTATTTTTCAAATTGAAATATGGATATCGCATCGCGGTCGACCGCGGTTCTATAAGTCGAGACTCGAGAGTTTAATTCCTGATGTGGGACATTTTTTTTTGTTTTTTTTTTTAATTTCTATTAAATACCATTAAAATTATTGTTTGTTTATTCATGAATTGATAAAAATCATAATAATTTCTTTTTACGAATTTTAAAATGATCGATTAATAACGCAGTTTTTTAAAGTTATTGCTACTGTCTTTTCCCGTTTCGTTCAAATTATTATCATTTCAATATTATCCCTGGATTCCAATTTGCTGTTAAATTATACTAAACTGCTAAATCTAAATTTTATTTAACAAAATCACCCAATTTTAATTTAAATTTATGTAATTAATATTTATAATTCGAAACCATTTTTTGCGAAAATTTCGAAAGCAAGTATGTTGATAGCACGAGGCCGTAGGCCGAGGGCTATTATCAGTACTACTTGCTTGAGCAATTTTCCAAAAAATTATGAGAATTTATCACCGAGCGAGCGGAATTCGTTTAGAAAATTTTTTGCCATTTTTCATTTCTTTTTATATTTTTTATGAATTATACGTATGGCCTACTGCGATATCAGTTAATTATTTTAAAAATTATTTGATAATTAACTGGCATTGCAGTAGGCCAGACGTATAATTATTTGTTATTATAATAATTCAAATGTGATTGGTCAAATTGAATGATGTCATTACATTTTAGAGAATTTCATTGGGTTAAAATAAAAATAAAGCAAAAAAATTTGCAATGAAATTTCTCGTTGTACTACAGTTAAAAAAATTACATAATTTGTTTACGTAGTTATCGATAGTGTAGTTTATTATCGATAATGCAGTTTTTTTTTATTGCTAAGAGAAAATAAAAAATTATTATGATTTTCTTTTAGCCGTTTTGTTCAAATTAATATCATCTCGATTTTAAAAAGTAAATTGAATATTTAAATGACAGGTGGTGCTAAAAATTATATAATATTTGCTTTCCATCATTATTTTTGCATAGCTTTATTACTGTAAATAAAATAAGGAAATACAAAAGCTGCTATTTCAGAATTTTAGCCGTGGCTGGGTGGCCCATTTCTCAAAAATTTTCTCAAAAATGCCGATGAAATTGAAATTTTGACGTTTCTCGCTGAAACATTATTTTTGTTTTGCTTTATTTTCTTCCACAAAAATTATACTACGAAAACATAATTAATGAAAAACAATTATTATTTGATTTTCAACACAATCTGTCAAAATTTACTCTAGTAGGATAGTAGAATAAATTGAACGGTATTTCTTATTATTATTATTTTCAACAATTTTTGCTTGAACTTGCCTAACGAAACATTTGGAAATATATTTGGTATAAAAATTTATACAGAATAGAGACTCTGTTTCTTTATTTAATCAAATTTTTTACCTGTTTTCCATATTCTTTTCAAGTTGAGATAGGTAAGGGCATGGTCATTCGGGCCTCGGAAAATAGGTCACAAATTTCTTTTCATAATTCAAAGTTTTGAAGTTTTTGTTACCCAATAAAGACAAACATATGTTATTAGATTGAGGGATAAACTACAACTAGAGAATCTTAAAAAAGATTCTTAAGAAACCTAACCAAATCTTGAGAATCTCACCAAATATCTTGAGAATTAATATTACACTAATTTCTTAAATTTTACCTATATAAAAGCCGTATAAGGCAAAACGTTTCTGCGACGTGTGAAAAAACATATTTCGACTTTTTTATTACCTTTCATAAATACACGTGCAGGTGAATCACATATGAGGCATCGTAGCTTTACTGTAATTTTGTGGTAGTTGATAATAATGATAACAGAATCATATGAATCCTCATTGTTTCATTCAAGATTTTTATGAATTTTTACATTTTATAAATGAATTAATCATTTTAAACGTTGTTTACTATTTGTATTTTAATTTTAAGTTTAACGCTAATATTTGCCATTTAATAAATAAAAATATATATGAAGATTAAATCAACAGTTAAGAAGTTAATTTCCGTTTTCAATCTGCAATATTATTTTTATACTTCACTAACACCAAATTTTATTTTTCCTCCTCAAACCCTCTTTAAAACACCTTATAGAGGAAACAATTTTATTGATGATTTTTGTTTGTTAGTAACAGTCTTACACAGGGCTTACGCAAGGTTTTTTTTAAAAAAGCTAGAACAATAACAAAACCTCTATAACACTTCTGATAAGTTGTTGTATAATCGTTTGTAGAACAATATCATTATTTTCTTTCATAAATTTTGCCTTTGTTAATGTCGTTTAATTTGCGTAAGGTATATATATATATATATATATATATATATATATATATATATATATATATATATATATATATATATATATATATATGTATATATATGTATATATATGTATATATATGTATATATATATATATATATATATATATATATATATATATATATATATATATATATATATATATTATATATATATATATATATATATATATATATATATATATATATATATATATATATATATATATATATATATATATATATATATATATATATATATATATATATATATATATATATATATATATATATATATATATATATATATATATATATATATATATATATATATATATATATATATATATATATAATATATATATATATATATATATATATATATATATATATATTATATATATATATATATATATATATATATATATATATATATATATATATATATATATATATATATATATATATATATATATATATATATATATATATATATATATATATATATATATATATATATATATATATATATATATATTATATATAATATATATATATATATATATATATATATATATATATATAATATATATATATATATATATATATATATATATATATATATATATATATATATATATATATATATATATAAATATATATATATATATATATATATATATATATATATATAATATATATATATATATATATATATATATATATATATATATATATATTTATATATATATATATATATATATATATATATATATATATATATATATATATATATATATATATATATATATATATATATATATATATATATATATATATATATATATATATATATATATATATATATATATATATATATATATATATATATATATATAAGAAGCTATATAATTTTTCTAATGCTTGCCTATATAAATGCCTTATAATTATTCCTATATATAAGATTCTACGCAACTATTTTATTCGTATTTTATTCTTTTCGCTTGAATTATGTTCTAAAGATATATAATAAAGAAATAAAGCATTTTTAATATGATATAATTTAATTTAAGAATATATAAACAAAATAAAAATAATGTTAAAGGTGAGATTGATGATTCCTTGAGGTTTTTTAAATTTTGTATTAAAAACTTTTCTTCTATAATAATTTTAAATTTCATTTATAACTTTTTGAGATTTTAATCAAATTTTAACCCTTTATTCACATAAAGATTTCCCATAAAAAATGAATAAAAATAGTCTCTTGAAAATAACTTCATCATTTTTCATGATTATCATGGCCCATGATTAATGTAATTTTGGTTTTTATTATACGAAAATGGATAATGTAAAAGGATATGCAATCAGGATGAAAAAATTAAATGATTTTATTATTAACAACATTTGTGTCAATTGTTAAAGATGCGAATGTAAAAGGTGATTAATTTAAACTTTCTTGCTCCTAGAATTAGTCCTGTAACCATTCATAAGCACTCTATAAAAACTGTTATAACATCATCGTCAACACATCAAAAAATATTCATAACAAATGAACATGTCATTTAACAAATCAAAAACTGTAATAAACACAAACAAAAAATAAGTTGTAATAAATTACAATAAATAAATAATTAATTTCTCACAACAACAAGAAAAATAAGAAAACTTCAAAAAGTATAAATTAAAAGAAACAAACAAAAAAATAAGAAGCATATCTTTCAACATTTCTTGATTATAATGACGAAAAGTTAAAAAAGAAAGAAAATTCTTATTTTTTATTTGTCTTATTATAAAAAAGTTTATAAAAAATATATCATAAGCCACTTGTCTCTTTTAACAAATTGTTTTTGGCAATGGTTTGTCGTGCTTTGTGGCAATTAAAAGAAAACCACAAAAAATAAAAAATAAAAACAATTTAATAATTTTAATTTAAATGATTTTTTATTACATTTTTGTAATTAAATTATACACTTGAGTTCCAATAAGATTACTTTTGGAAGTCTGGGAAAAACCATTGTTTTACTTGTAATTAAATAAGTTCGTAAATGAGTAAAAAAAAACTCAGAGTGGTGAGGTGGCTAGTGTCTTTTCGGATCGAAATTTTGATTTGATTGAGGTAATGGCCATCCGCTTGAAATAGGTAAATTTTTGGTCAGACAGATTTGTGTACTAGTAAAATAGGATGTGTCAGATTAGTTAAAATACAAAAAACTAAGTGAAAACAGAATTAATTATATAACCAATTTTATAGATAGAAATATTTTATAGATAGAAATATATTAACTGAAACTACTTGATCTATGAAAGTTTGTAAGTTTGTCTTAATTTGGTTAACATAAGTTATAACATATTAAATCCACCAAAGAGGGGATCCAGGTTTTCCAAACAAGTTTCTGCAAGCGACAAAAGGCTTGTTTGCTTTGTCCGAGATATGTTTTAGGTGTCAGTTCCAAGTGAACTTGCTGTCCATGAACACACACATGTATTTAATTTCTTTGACTAAATGTATTCGTTCGCCGTTAAAAGCAGGATTGAAATTAATCCTCCTTCTGTTAGTAAAGGTTACGGTAATAATTTTTTGGGTATAAACAGACAGTCACACCTGGTTGAACCAATTTATCACGAGTTACATGGCTACCTGAGTTCGTTCACCGAAGGAGAGTCGTGTTTACCTCTCACTATGTCTGCTATATCGCCGGCGTAGCTTACAGTGGTGAATATGAAATTTTTCAGCTTATTTAGAAGATTATCAGCGTATCTGGCGAAGAACGTAGAGAGTATCTTTCCCTTAGGACAGCCTCTAGAAGCCCTAACAGTTACTGATATATTTCCTAGTGTTGCATGTTGATGAACTCTGTAGCATATTGATGATACACGCCAAAATGTGGGTATTCAGCATTTCTTAGTGAACATTTCACAAAAGCCTGGAAATGGCCAGTATCAAAGGCACCATTTAATTACACTCGTTTACAAATGTTGATCTTTTTTTGTCTCCCTGACTGAACACTAAAACCAAACATTTCTTGTGGATTTTGACCTGCTGAAAACGAATATAATATTCATTTTTTTAGGTTGGCTCTTGTTTTTGAGATATTCGCGATAAACCAATTTTTTCGGTGAAAAAAAAGGCTATTTCGGCTTTTGGATTGCATATTTTACAAAACAAACAAATTCAACGTTTTAATGAAAGAAATGCACAGTGAAAATGATTATAAACATTTTGAGCTATTTTTGAAAAAATTCATCAAAGATTCTGAAAGTCACATTCGAAAAAAATTGAAAAAAATTCAAAAATTTACGTTTTTTAAACATTTTTCCATATTCAACGCCATAAATTTTAAACAAACAATGATTGTAAATTTTTTTAATTTCTTGGAGTCCGTGGTAAATTTAATTTCCTTTCTTTTAAGGTTGCACTAAGTTATTCAGGTATTTGCAAACTAAAAATTTGGAAAAAACATTTTTTACTAAGAATAATTTAAATTCTGCAACATAATTGAGTTATATATAAATTTTTATACAGATTTTCGAATAAAAACTGCGAGCCATTTTGAGTTTTCCTTATTTCAACCGCGTTTGTGTATTTTTTCTTTTCTTTTTGTGCCGCATTTTAAATAATATTTTACAAGTAATGTAAAGTTAAATTTATTTAAATAAAGAAGTTTCAAGTGTAAAAATAGTCCAAATTCATTTTGTTTTATTTGTGGAATTTGCATAACACATGCTGCTAAAAAAATCACTCCACATATAATAATTGCATACCTTCATTACTTTGGCATAAAACTGAATGAAGATACCCCGTGGATGCCAAAAAATAGTTATGTCAACTGCAACTTAACACATTCAAGATGGTACAATAGAGAAAATGTTCATTTAAAGTTTTAACGTTGTGTTACAACCAGGTTTTTAACGGGAATCGCAATTTCAATACGAAAATCTATATAACAACTCAAATATATATAATCAATTATGTTGCAGAGTTTAAGTTATTGTTAGTAAAAATTTTTTTCCAAATTTTTAGTTTTGACTTATTTTGGGAAAACCTGAACAATTTGGTGTAACCTGCACCAAAATTCGTGTTTTTTAACTTAGAAGAAAGGATATTAAATTAACTGCAGGCTCAAAATAAATATACAACTCACAAATTTTTTTGTAAGTTTAACAAAAATATTGTAGATTACAAAACAAATTATTTCAAAAAACCAAAAATTTATTTGATTTACAAATTATTTTTGGATATGAAGTAAAAAGTTGTAGTTTTATCAAAAAATTTTGTGTGTTGTACGAGTATATTTAAAAAATTTTTTTTAAAGTTTCCTTTATCTTTTGAGTGTAAATTTTTGATTTTTTTTTCAATTTTTTCGAGTACAACTTCAGAATCCTTGATGGATTTTTTCAAAAATAGCTCAAAACGTTTGTTAGTGTTTTTACTATGCACTTGTTTCATTAATATATTAAATTTGTTTGTTTTGTAAAATATGCAATCCAAAAACCGAAATAACAGTGGCTTTTCGCGAATATCTCAAAAACAAGAGCTAACCTTAAAAAATGAATATGATATTCGTGTTCAGCAGGTCAAAATCTATAAGAAAAGTTGGGTTTTATTTAGGGAGATTTTTCTTGTAAACTAGTGTTATTTCTAACGGAATACTCAGATAAATAAACACAAAGAAAAGAGAATTCACTATAACTTTCTTCATTAGGTTAGTATAAGGCTTATAACATTGGAACGTCTTGGGTTAGAAAGCTGAAAATTACTGAAGTTATAGTTCTAAAGCTTGTCTACAAACAAGAATAAGTATAAAAAAATAAACTCAAAAATGATGATAGCATTTCATTTTGAATTTGATTTTATTTCAAAAGCCACAGGCTGTCTTGATCTTTGACATAATTTTTTTTAATTTTTTTAAAGATTAATGTTGTATCTACGTCTGCAAACATTTTCAAATGTGAGCTTGTTCATGTTCATCTATAAAATGGACATTTTTCACGTCCACGTAAAATTCTGTTTTTGTGTCCTGCAGCCAAATTCTGTAGTTGTGAAGCGGTGAAGTAATAAGTTTTTTAATGAAAAGAAACGAAGAAATTTTTATCACTTCACCGCTTCACAGTTACAGAATTTGGCTGCTGGTCTGTTATTTTCTTTCTGATTACCAAATTTATTAAATTAGTTTTTTTCCGGGGTTAGGGTGTTAACCTTAGGCCTAACCGAAATTGTCGTGAATGGGTCCATTCTGCATCTTAAGGTTACCAGAAACAACCTTTTTACACGTTTATATAGCGTGTCGCTTGATCCAAGACAGTCGCCCGCTCCCAGCCGCCCTAACATGGAGAATAGACGCTTGGATCGCATTGGTTTTTAAGGCACCAAGTTACCGTGATGCAGCGTCATTGACTAACCAGTTTTTATTCTGCTTGTCTCCGATACACCAACCTTATTCTGTCAGCATTTCTCAGGCAACACGGCGTAGACGTCGAATTTCGGATTTCGCATGCCTAAATAACACAAAGATATTCCGTAAGAAGGGAGTGAAGTTTCACTATTTACCTAAAGTATCTCCCTGTCAGTCTTTGGGACAAATCCCAAAGGTCATAGCTCGCTCGAAAACTATTGAAAAATGTTTTTGAGACAATTCAACATCATCTATCTTCATGCAGAAATGTTTGTTTTTAAACTCGCATCGTCAGAGCGACAATCTTTGAATTTGCGAAAATATTTGAATTCTAAAAATTATGCTTAATATTTTTATTTCATACCGATATCTAAAACGACATTTTTCGGATTATTTATGGTACAAAAAGTTGAACTTTAATGTCCTAGGCCTTTATAAAATTTCATTAAGTCCTAGGACGTTAAAGTTCAACTTTTTGTACCATAAACGTTGAACTTTAACGTCCTAGGACTTTACAAAATTTTATAAAGTCCTAGGACGTTAAAGTTTGACTTTTTGAGCAAGATTTAAAACTCATTTTTTTATTTTAATAAATTTCCAGTATGAAATAAAATTTTGTATTTACCTCAAACGAAAAGTGTTTTTAAAAGTACTCACTAGTAATTTCAGCCTCGACTCGGCTAGACGCCTCGGCCGGTCAGCCGGCCAGTTTCACTTTTCGTTCTAGATAAATAAATAACTATTATTTAAAAACTTATGTGAAGAGTGGAAACAAGAGTTTTTAAATGCGTTTAAGAATATTCAATAAAATAAAATTATATTTTATTAATTAAAATTAACATTTTTGTGCTCTTTTTTTTAATTAAATGTTGCGTATTATACTGCGCCTTAAAATTTGGGACATTAAAACGTTTCGAAGTTTTGTGAAAGTGTTAAACAAACCGCATGTACCATTTATTATCCATTAAACAGTTTTTAAATTCTTTTAAAATGTCTTCATCTAAAATCACTTAAATCTTATTATTACAATTAAATCGTTTACGATTAAACAATTATGAAATTAAATTAAAAAAAAATAAGAATAAAAAAAGTAATAAAATAAAAATAATCAAACTTTTAAAATCGAACTTAATTATATTATTGCTTATAGGAAAAAAAACTGATTTAAACAAAATTCAAAAAATATAATAAAACTAATTAATGATTTATTTTCTCTTATAATAACAAAACCCATCAAGAATTTCAATTTTATTGCACTTTAAATAGAAAACGAACAAATTTTTTCTAACTTTAAATAAACAAAAGAAATTAATTTGTTTTTTATCGTTATTATAGAAAAATTATGCATATTTAGAACGGAGTGGGTTGTGACTGCTAATCTCAGAACGAAACGGGTTTGAGAGCCTAAAGATCTGAATGGCCGTAAAATATTTGAACTTTCTAAAAATAAAAATTCTTTACAATATGGAAAGATATCTCGTATTTGTAGAACCTCGTCGTTTCCTTGATGACGAACTGAACTTTAATTGAACAATCTAAACCTTTTTTGAAGTGTATATTTCGATAGATGAATGAATAACATAATAGTGAGCTAGCCATCACTTATAGTTACACCCCGTTTGAAAGTAAAAGACAGTCAAAGAAGTTATTCTGAAATTTAGTGCGAAGGATGTCGACTCTTTAGATCCCTGGCTGAACAAGATTATAGTAATATGGTTAATATGTGCTGTAGTCTTTGTAATGCAGAGGTTGCACATTATAGTAAGGTGCAGCAACTATTACCCCCTATTGCCCCCACTCTCCATATCTGGAAATTCCTATGGAATATAGGTTGGGTTGTAATTAGCACTCTAACTGTATTGTGATCAAGCTGGGTTCAACAGATCTTCTGAGGTCGTAGTACCCTATTGTATTTACTATCATACCTTAGATAAGTTTTATGATAGCAGTAATACTTTTAAATTTCTCATGGTGGTCTTCTTTTATCCACATTAAAGGAAAATAAAAAGTTAAATTTAAAATTGTCTTATATAAGACAAAACCGGAAATCTTTGAATAAAAGACTTTCAATGAAAAATATAAAATTAAATAACAAAAATATACTGAATTTTTATTGCATTCCGAGTATGTGAGCATACGTTTATTTTTCATGGTTATTTATAATACTATTGTTTATATGTCAATATTTTGAAAAAATTAAAAAGATCAAACCTCTTGGTGATGTTAAAAAAAATCGTACCTATTTCTATCGCTCGATTCATTAGTTTCACTTCTTGGCCTTTTAACCTATAAATATATAAAAAAAATCATCACATTAATTTCATTGTCAAATATTTCTAGAAACTACATTTAATTTATAAAGTGTCAACACAAAACTAAATTATGTTATGTCTCTAAAATAATTTTTTTTAAATAAACAAACAAAACAACATTTATTAATTGATTACACCACACAAAATATATTAATTTTTCGACGAACTATCAAAATAAAATTAACTTAAATAAAAAAAATTTAATTCAACAAAATCAGTCCACTAGTCAATTAATTATTAATTACTATTCTATTAATACCATAATTATTTGTTTATTTGTTTTAAATCAATTCATTAAAATAACTTGCCACTATATTTGTTCAGTATGCCAATGCCGACGGGATGCTGAATATGTTATTTTATTATATTAAATTTTTATAGAATACGTTTTTGTTTATAGAACATAAACTACATAAAAATGTTCCAAAAAAATAAGTTTGTAAACAAAACGAGGCACGACACGGTTATATTAGAGTTAAAAAAAATATAAACAATAATCTAAAATTTATATTATATTAGAGACGCTGATCAAAAATTAGATTTTTATATTTGAAATTTATTTTTTATACAAATCACAAATGTCAAACCAATTACGTTTTGTTTACTTAAAGTTATAATATTTATAATGTTTATGGTTTAAATTAATTATGCTTAGTAGGTGGAATTTGCACATGAACGACATGTATAGTGAATTCAAGCGGAGATGCGTACATCCAAGTGCGTGCAATTTTATTAAAATAAAAACGAGTCAGTTTTGAAGTAAGTGACGTTCTGTCATTTTTTTGGGAGGACCATGTTATATCGCAAAATAGGATGAACGCACAAATTTAGTTTAGGTGTATTTTCTGTCTCCTTATTAACACATTAGATATGAACAAATGCCATGCGTGTTAAAATGTTCGTTTGTCAATGAAAATTCCTGCCATTTTTTTTTATTGGCTTTTATTGTATAGAAATTATTTTTCACCACAAGAAATTATATTTCACCACAAGGACCACCACAAGCTACGATTTTAATTCTAATTGAGAAAAATATTTAAAATTCCTTTTTAACAGATCCATTTTCAGAAGTAAGCAGTGGTACAGTTATTGTCATTGGCACACGTTATCACACAATACTTAATTTTCAAATAATTGTCCGGCATAGAGGATTTCTAGTTTTTAAAAACCGTCGTCCAAAATTACTTCAACACAAAATCAGCTTAAGTAATATTTTCACACACAAGTGAATTGTAAAACACATTTTACGCACAAAGAAATTGCAAATAGTAGATTATGATGCAAGGACGTTAAGCTACGGTTTTACGGACCTATTTGGAGTTGACATATCAAGGCGCCGAATTTGCACACACACACATAGATTATGTCCATGCAACATATTCATTATTCACCGGAAGCAAAATATTTGGAAAAAAAATTGTTTAATCTAAATCAAAATTAAAAACTTGCATAAAGTTTGAAATAAAAATATGATTAACCAGTAATCTTTGACTAAGATATTGTTAGTTTTTCAACTTTAGCGCAACGATTGATTCGTATTATTGTATTATTATTATTGTTCAGCCTGTTCCTTTGGCGCAAAGATTGATTTATATTATTTTTATCGAACAATCATCTATACCTATGGCGCAACCACTGATTATTATATTATAATTTATTAAACAAATCGCCTGGTTAAGTGCAATTAGACCAGGGCCAAACCGTTATAAATATCGAAATAGACGAAAAATTCTTAGCAGTATATGAATGGTCGGAAAATGTAGTTAATGGTCTAAGTAATTAAGGAAATATCGACCGAACTGATTAAAAGTCCCGGAAAGGGGTGGAGGTTGTAGTATATACGTTTTTAGGGGTTTGTATTAGTTTTTTGCAATTGGCGACTAAACTATGCAACCTATCGAAGAGTTTAATGTGAAAGTTGTAGATAATAAAAAAATCTAAAACTTTCTTACTGAACATTATTGACCATAACCACAAAATTATCGAGAAAAATGCAAAAAGCCGTTTTTTTTGTTTTTATTTTATAACTATCGTAAAAGTTTTTATATTTTCATGAAAATCGGTGAAAATGTTTTTTTTTTGTATTTCAAACAGTCCCAAATTTTTTCAAAGCGAAATATTTAATTTTCGATGTTTTATGAAGAAAATTAAAAAAAAGACCTAAGTTTCAATCGAAAAATTTGGTTAGAAAATTTTCGATTTTTAAACTTTGCCAGTGCTCATTTTTGTCGTTAAAATCCCAACTTTAATATAGAATTAAAATATAATATTGTTTATTCAAAAAAATTTCGTTAAAAAAGCGAAAAACCGAAAAAACTACTTTCAAATCATTTCTTTTTCTTTGTTGTAAATAAACGTTTGCATTCATAAAAAGCGGTAATTCACAAACGATACTATGTTATACAAGTAACTTACATATACTTAACTAATCTTGGCTTTCAAAGTCCCGAAATCATCGTTTAAACTGCAATTAAATAGGTAAAAACTCAAAAAACACAAAGGCTGTGACTGAGAAATTTTTTTTATTATTTCTTGTGATTCGTAAGTAATTACAAATTATCATGTCAAAGTGTTTTGATGACAAAATACAAAATTTAAAAGTAAAATAATTTCATTGAAATCTTTTTTTCTTCCTGGGCTTCATCGCCAGAATCGAATTCTTCATCGCCAGAATCGATCAACCTTTCGATTTTTTCATGTTCATTTTCTACATCTTCAATTTCTTGGAGCTGTTCTGGATTTTCCAGTTCAGTATCATTATTTTCATTATTATTATTAATTAGACAGTGGATACTGTCTTCGTCTTCGATGTCCTCGAGATTACAAAATTTTTCGGCATTAGAACACAGATCAGAACCGTGACAATTTATGCACAAAATTGTGCA
This sequence comes from Diogma glabrata, assembly GCA_963693315.1. Taxonomy (NCBI): domain Eukaryota; kingdom Metazoa; phylum Arthropoda; class Insecta; order Diptera; family Cylindrotomidae; genus Diogma; species Diogma glabrata. The sequence continues at coordinate 193,598,079 of OY856186.1, read as the reverse complement.
CTTTAAGCCATGCTTTCGACACCCACATATGTTATTACCGCATCCTGTTTCGCAGCTGCCGCAGATAATTTCCAATAAATTTTCGGGAATTAATTCTTGTTCTGTAAATATAGGTACGATACCATTAACGTGATGTTTCCATCCCCAATCTGTAGCTGTAAATTGATGACCAAGCCAAGCTTAACTGCTCCTTCAGTCAAAGGTAATTTTTCCAAATGAAATGATGGTTTTACAGAAGCCGCTTGGTAGAGTTCAAATCTTAAATCGTTTTTACTTTTGTAAATAGAAGCTATTATTTTTAATCCATTTTCGGTAATCGTATGTTTGTCTGCATTTGTATTGTAAAAAATTTCTGCAAGATCAGGTAAATGTTTATTGGCCAATAATGATTTTATAATTTTTAATTATTAATGTTTTTATAATTGTTTTTTTTCCTTTCCCAGAAAAACTTAAATCTATTGATAAGAGTTTGAAACGAATTTAAAGAAAAGATAAGAAAATTTAAAGAAAAAGAATAAAGCAAACGATTAAATAAAATAATCACCACAGTTTAAACGATGGTTTCGGGACTTTGAAAGCCAAGATTAGTTAAGTATAGTATAATTACTTGTATAACATAGTATCGTATGTGAATTAACGCTTTTTATGGATGCAAACGTTTATTTACAACAAAGAAAAAGAAATGATTTGAAAGTAGTTTTTTCGGTTTTTTGCTTTTTTAACAAAATTTTTGTAAGTTAACAATATTATATTCTATATTTAAGTTGGGATTTCAAAGAAAAAAATGAGTACTGGTAAAGTTCAAAAATCGAAAATTTCCTAACCAAATTTTTCGATTGAAAATTAGGTTTTTTTTTTAATTTTCTTCATAAAACATCGAAAATTAAATATTTCGCTTTGAAAAAATTTGGGACTGTTTGAAATACAAAAAAAAAAACATTTTCACCGATTTTCATGAAAATATAAAAACTTTTGCGATAGTTATAAATTAAAAACGAAAAAAACGGTTTTTTGCATTTTTCTCGATAATTTTGTGGTTATGGTCAATAATGTTCAGTAAGAAAGTTTTAGATTTTTTTATTATCTACAACTTTTACATATAACTTTTCTCGATAGGAAGCACAGCTTAGGCGCAAATCGCAAAAAACTAATACAACCCCTAAAAACGTATATATTACAACCCCCACCCCTTTCCGGGACTTTTACTCAGTTCGGTCGATTTTTCCTTAATTAACTACATTTTCCGACAATTCGTATACCGCTAAGAATTTTTTTTCCTTTTAACAGGATTGGCCCTGGTCTAATTGTTGCTGGTGTAACAATTTTTTTTTTTCATAAACTAAGGGTTTAGTCATTATGGTTGGCTGGTGTTAATAAAATATGAAGGTTTGGATCAGTTACAAATAATAAAGTGGGTGAAATATTTTAAATGTAATAATTATATATGGTAGAGGTGATGGTCCGCTGAATTTTATGGTCGTCAGAGTCCTTTGCTCATTTGAGTCTGGCCATTTTTTAACATTTGGGTACAATTCAGCATTTGACATGGGATGAGGAGACAGAAACGAACTCACAGACTGAGACTAGTTGGAATCATCTCAGGGCACGCTCCTTGGATGCTCCAGATTATGATTCCATCATCAGGAACGCACTTTCATTACAATTTACACTACTTGCCATTGAACTTGGCGTAAGTATTCAAATAACATTATGTTAAACCCTTGTTACTTAATGCAGAATAGTCCTGCGTAAAGATACAAGTGCCCAACATAATGTTGGTTGAAATGACCCTAAACAAAACCAGTTTTCGTTTTATGGTGGAACTTTTTGCTTGTACACTACACAAAACATTGACACAGCCGAATCATGTTCCACATTTAACGTATTGTATCAATTATTTACAGATACCCTGATGAAATTCATCGAACATTACTTTTTGAAAGTGGTTGTATCAGTTCGTGTTCCCCATAAAAAGAACAACGTTAAATTTCTTGAATATGCTTACGACCTCTAAATGATATAAAAATTTGTTTTTTGCGATTTTTTGTGATCTAAGTATATAAAATATCCAAAACCTAAGTATTAGTCTAGGAGCCCGCTGACATAAACAGCAACTCATAAATACTCTTCTACAATTTTTTGAGTGGCTTAATTACGCCTAGTCTACCACTTTTTTTTCTCTATCATAATTTGCTTAGTCGCGTCTTTTTCTCTCCAGTAATTTTTAAACTTGTCAATACCGTATTAAGCTAAAAATTTATAGATACTCTATTTTTAAAAAATTTAATACCAAGAGAAATTCATGAATCGCGAGCGAAAAAACTCGTCCGACATAAATTTCGGTACGTTAAGGGTGTCTACCGAGTGAAACATGTAATAGTAACAATTTCGAAAAATTTATGGATAACCACCTGATTTTTATGAAAAATGCTTCAAAAAGGTATGTAAAATCACGTCCTTACATCGTCCGACAAGACAGATTTACCAATTTTCCAGTCCGACAAGCGGACATTGACATTTTCACGGCGACCTAAAATTTATTCATAACAATTTCCGCTTTCGATTTTTTGCTGTTAAATGAAGCCTACAACGGGGTGAACAAGTTGGCCGACAGTAAAATATTACCATTTTCATAAAAATCGAACAAATTGTTATTTAGTGCTCTATCACATCATTTATGCAGCATAAAATAAATTATGAAAATATTAAGATCTTAGCTAGGGAATCAAATTTACAAAAAAGGAAAATTTTGGAGATGATCTATATAAAGAAGAATCCTAATTGTTTAAATAAACAAAATGATTCTATTTATTTTGGTAACTCCTATAATAATATTATTAGAGATTAACTTTATTTTTGATGCATTGAATTATTTTATTTTTTCTTAATATTTTTTTGTGTTTGATTTTTATAAACAATTTTCAAGGTATGAAATATTTTTGGTCTTTGTTAAATTAGTAACCGTTGAAAATTTAAATTTTTCTGACATTCAAATTATTTTCTTTTTTTTTGTGTTTTTTGTTTTATATAATATTTTTTTCATTTGAAGAATGTTATGTAATATTTTGTTGAATGTTTTTTAAATATATTTTCTTTTTTGAAAATGGCAAAGGAATTTTGCCGAAACGTCAACAAACAAATTAGTTAAAATAATTAATGTGTTTTATTTTAGAAAATAGGCTCGATACCCATTACAATTATAATTATATAAGCCTACAAAATAATAATATAATAATAATGTAAATAACATATACAAATTTCAGCTTTGCTGTAATAAAGTAAATTTTCATGATATTTTAAAACTTTGAAATTTAAAACAAAATACTCAGAACCGGAGTATTTGTCTGCCATTGGATTTTTTAATAAAAAAAGATTGTATACTTTTAGATATTTAAACGGCAGACATGCTGAAATCACGTTTTTGAAGTCAATTTTTACGCTTTTTGACTTGCGGACACGCCCAAAGGAACCATCGATGGGGATAGTGAATACCCATTTCACCTACGACAGGTGAAAAACTATACCTAGCATTAATATGGAGTTTGCTAACATACCGTACGTCTGCCGATCACTGGCTCTCAGTCTATAACTTTTTCACAGTGCAATGTATGTAATCCGTGTATATTATCAAGACGCTGGTAAAATTAAAAATTTAAACCTGACCATTTCAGTTTTTCTTAAAAAATTTGTTAACCGTTTGTATATAAAAAAAATTAATGTGTTTTTTATTTTTTTTTTTTATATTTTCACTAGTTTTGAGATGGTGGGCTTGAAATTTGTGAAGAAATTTAGAGACAAACAAAGTTTAAAGTTAAATTGTGATCGAACGGGTTAACCGATTTAAATAATTTTTTTTTTGCTTGAAAGGTACTAAGTAATGCTTTATAAAAATATTAGAGTGATAAAAATTTATAGTCTAAGATGCTGTTTTTTAATTTTAATTTTTCAAACATGACGATTTTAAAAACGGATTTTTGTTTTGTTTTCTTTTTTGTATTTTAAAGATTTATTATTTACCCAAATATGTATCTAAATAACTTAACTTTTTTTTTTTTTTTTTTTTATTTTTAATTTATGGTTCAGGCGGTAGCCCATAACACCAAGTGTTTGTACATGAATGTCCCCGTTATTAGGATGAATAAATCTGTATTTATATCTCCGTGTCTGAGTGTTGGGTCATACGACGACTTCTGAAAATATAATCAGTAGTGTGTAATTGCCTCATCAGGGAGAGGAATGAAAATACGATTTTTCTGCCTAACGACGGATTAAATTATAATGATTCTATACAATAGTAGTTTTTTGTTTCTAGAGTGGTTCACTTTAAGCTAGTTTAGAGTCTTGGCTGGACGTATGAATTAGGTGATTGGAACATGGTAACCTGTCATGAAAGGCGGGAAACAGGTCCTCCAGCGCCGTCATGCGCAAGACCTTTATCATAAATGATTAGTATCTGTCATGCCGTCGCTGGAGGAGACGCTCCCCACCCCTTCACGGCACTCCATTTTCCAATCTAGTAAAGTTTTCTAATGTATTTTTAATATTAGTTTGTGAACTGTGAACAATAATTATTATGTATAGAAGTTTTTAAATTGTTTTGTTTGAATTCATTGATTATAAATTAAATTATATTTTAATTGATATGATTATTTATTGTGTAAGCAATTTTTAATTCATGTGATTTGAGTGAGTATATTTTTAAATATTTAGTTCATTTGACTTAGTTTTAATTTTATTTGAGTTTTATTCTTTTAATATATTATTTTGATACTATGAAAACCTTTTGAAGTTGGTTTGTGAGCATTGATTATTGTATTTAGAAATTATAAATTTATTTGTTGAATTCATTGATTAGAGAGTTAATTGTATTATAATTAATAATATTATTAATATAAATCATTGTGTGAACAATGTTTAATTCGTGAGAATTAAGTTTAATTTTAATTTTAATTTTATTTGAGTTTTATTGTTCGGGTATATTATTTAATATTTTAATTTATATTTGTTTTGATATTAGGTAGGTATTTGAAACGATTTGTGTTTTACTAGCATAACAATATGATTTTGTGATTGTTTAGTGCAGTGTTGTTTCACTTTTGGTTGGATAATGGAAGAGGGTGGCTGATTAGTTGTTTGAAAATTATTGCCTATGCTGAATCGTCATTCGTTCTTTGTTGTTTGTAGGGTTGTTTATAAATCTACTTTTATTTCGTTGAAGAAACTTATTATGTCTGTTAGGTGAGATGCGTTGTTCAGTTTGAAGATGTCCTTCAGACTATATTTCATTAGAAAATCGTATTTGATTCTAATGTGGGTATGTTTGACGCAGGACAGTAGGATATGAGCGGAGCTGTCTACCGTATTGCATATTTCGCATATGTCCTCATCTGTTGCCTTTATGAGTTTTAGATATTTTTTGTCATAGCTGTGGTTAGTTCTAAGTCTGTTAATTCTTCGAATTGTGTATGAGTTTAAGTTTTGTTTATGAAACCAGGGTTTCTGTTTGATTGTGAAGTCTATATTGTAGCCGTGGGTAGTTCCGGTTGTTTTAGTTTTTTCTTTAAATATTTCTTGCCATTGATCGTATAAAGTATTTTTGTGGATTTTGTATGATTCGTCGGGGGGAATGTGTATGTTGATAGAGTTATTGCTGGTTGTTCCTTCTTTGGCTGCTGCGTCTGCCATGTCATTACCTGGAATGTTCGTATGGCTGGGGATCCAGACTATGGTGATTTTAATTTCATGTGATATGATTATTTTTATTAAGGATTTTTCATAATACTTGTATTTTGAGTTTGGGTTTGTATTTATCAATGAGCTGCAAGAGCTTAGTGAGTCTGAAAAAATTATGATGTGCGTGAAGTTTGATTCTAATGCCATTTTGATTGCTTCAGTGATGGCTATTAGTTCTAATGATTTTATAGAAATTTTTTCTGGTATTTGATGGGATGTTGTTGAGGGGGCTTTAGGATTGTATATTCCTATCCCATGTCCTTCTTTTGTTATTGACCCATCCGTGAAATAACATTGATCCTTAGAAAATGTTTTGATATAATTTTGGCATTCTTTGTTTTTCCTTTTCGCGCTCCAGTATTCTTTATCAGAGAACAATTTGTAGAGAGAGAGATCTAAATGTAATTTATTCTTGACTATTTTAAACTCATTGTCGTTGATTAGTGGAATGTTTGGGATTTTATTTATTAGTATTCTGTGTTTGTTATATATGTCTGTGAAATGATCCAAATGGCAGTCTGTGGTTATCATACGGCCTATGAAGGAGTTGTTGTATATGTGGTTGATGATGTATTTATATGTGTAGCTTTGTATCTTTAATTCGATTGGCAGATCGGCCGCTTCGGCTATTATTGCTGTGACTGGAGTGCTGTTTAGTAGGCCTAGACTTATTCTTAATCCACTGTTTATTAATACTTGTAGGATGTTGAAGTGTATTTTGTTGAATGAGATGAAGGCGGAGTACAGTATTCTGTTAACTATCAAGCACTTGTGTAAGTTGATCAGTGTTGAGGGGTGTGCTCCATATTTCTTATTGGAGAATATTTTTAATACGTTTGTTATTGTTTTACAAGTGTTTTTTAGTATTTTGTGATGTTGTATGAAGTTGAGTTTGTTGTCGAAGTAAAATCCCAGGATTCTTAAGAGTTTTTCTCTTTTTAGAGTGATTGTGTTGATAGTTAGTTTAGAGATGGGGGGAGGTTTTTTATTGTTGTGTATGTATATGTACTTGGTTTTGTCTACGTTCACCTGTAAATTCAATTTTGTTAGTTTGTCGGTGAATTTAGATAAGAATTGGTTGGTCTTTTTTTCTGCTGAATTATGGTTTTGATCTGCTATTACGAAAAAGAAGTCATCCGCGTATTGATATATGAATATGTTTTCTGTCGAGCATTGGTGTAATTTGTGTGTATATATATTGAAGAGGGACGGACTCATTGGGTCGCCCTGCGGAACTCCTTGACTTGTTGACTTGTGTATTTTGAATGAATCATCTCCGAATGTAATTTTTCTGTTTGTTAATCTTTTTTGTATCCATTCTATGTATGCGTTTGGGATGTTGATATTTTTCATTGTTTCGGCCAATGTGTTTATGTCTACATTGTCAAAAGCGCTTTTGATATCTAGGCTAATCAAGAATATGCAATATTTGTTTTTGATGAGGTAAGTCATTTTATTGTATAGGCACAATATTAGGTCTCTCGAGGATTTACCTTTTCTGAATCCGAAGGAGAGGTCTGGTAGTACTGAATTGTCTGTAAGGACTTTATCTATTCTGGATATGACTAGTTTGGCCATTATTTTATATAGGACTGGGAGGAGTGTGATGGGTCTGTAGTTTTCAACTTTGGATGTGTCTTTATTTGGTTTTTGGATGGGTATTACTTTTGATATGTTCCAGTTTGTTGGAAAAGATTGTCGATACCATGCTTTATTAAAGTGTTTTGTCAGATTGTAAATGTAATTAATGTCCAATCTTTTGATTATCTTGTAGGAGATTTGGTCAGCCCCAGGAAGGGTGTTTTTGGATTTGTTAATTATTTCGATTATCTCTTCTGTGTTGAATTCGTCCTGGAAGTACGTGATTGAGTTAGAAGTGTTGTTGGAGTTGATAGATGTGACATCATCTCTAAAGTTCAGATCCATAAACTCTTTTACATTTTCTTTGATGTTGAAGATGTTGCTGTTTCTTTGATTTTTGTTAAAGAAGCATCCTATTTTATTCCAGATTTCTCTGGAGTTGGAGCTGGGGTTTATACTGTTTATGAACTTACTCCAGGAGTTTTTCTTTTCTTTTTTTATTTCTCTCTTGAGTTTACTGGATGCTCTCTTGAATTCAATGTAAGTGTATGAGTTGGAGTATTTTCTGTATAACCTCATCTTTGCTTTTTTGACTTTCCACATTGTGTTGATGGTTTCATTCCACCAGGGTTTTGCTGTATTGTTGTTGTTTACTGGTATAACTATGGTGTTGGTTTTGATGATGCTTTCTAATTCTTGTTCATAGTCCTCTAGATTGTGTGTATGGTCTGGGTTTAGGTTTGAGAGGTCTTTATCGATTTTAGCTAGATTAATTTTTTTCCTGTTATGTGAAGGGATGCTGAATCTATCTGTATAGCCTAGTACTATAGGGAGATGATCTGTGGATCCTACGTTGTTATTTGATATTTGCCATGTGAATTTGTTTACTAAGTCTTGTGATATTAGAGATATGTCTATTGCAGATGAGATATTTAATCCTCCCAACCTGGTGTGATCTCCATTGTTAATTATTATGTAATTAGAGTTATTTATTATGTCTGCAATCGTTTCTCCTTTATGATCTGGGAAGCTTTTGGATTCCCATAGATGATGGTGAGCATTTATATCTCCTAGTATAAGGGATTTGCTAAAGTTTTTGGAGTTGTATAATAATAGGTTGAAGTTGGTTTTTAGGGTTTGTATATTTATATTGGGTGGAGCGTAGAATGTGGTTAAGGAAAAGATTTGGTTTTTGCAGTCTGATATTTTGATGTTTAAAACCTCTAATGGGTCTAAGTTCCAGTGAAAGTTTGTTTCTTTGATTATGATGTTTTTCTTGATCAGGAATCCTACTCCTCCATAATTGTCGTTTCTGTGTTTTATGTAGGTGTTGTAATTTCGTATCTTGAATTTGTCCTGGCTGTTTGTCCAGGTTTCTGATAGGAATACTATATCTATATTCTCTATTGCTAAGAATTGTTCCAGTTCTGGTAGGTTTTTTTTTAAACTTCTTATGTTGATTTGCAGTATGTTAAAGGGCATAATTTGTTGTTGGTTGGCCGTGGCCTATTGTGTCTATTTTTATTTTCAAATGGGGATTGTTTTGTGGGTGAGGTTGTACCAGAGGGAATGTTAATGATTTTTGATTATATTGCAGTATGGGGGAGATGTAATTTATTTTGATTTGATTGAAGTTCTGATATATTGGTGAGGAAGGGTTTGGGTTTTGTGATGAGTGATTGATGTCGAATGGGATTTTTTTATTTGTTGAAATATGGTATGATTTTGGTGAGCGTTGTGGTGTTTTGTTATTGATGTTATTTTTTTGGTTTTTTGATGTATTTTTGTGAAAGGAAGGTGTTATTGATTTTGTAGTGATTGTTGGTTGAGGTGTATTTCGTGATAAATATAAGGGTTTGACTTTTGTAAGTCAATTTGGGTCGTATTCGTCTTCACAGGAGTCGAAGTTTGATCCATTGGATGCTGGTCCTATGATGTTGTTTATTGATTTTTTGGTGTAGGATGTTAGAAATTCATCTATGTTTTTAAGTTTGTTGAAGAGGTTAGTTATTGCTTGATCTTTATTGTCATCTTTGTTATTCATTTTTGATATGTCTTCACTCATTGCGATTACTTCTCTGATTTGTAGTTGGATTTTTACATGGCAGTTTTTGATTTCTCCAATTTCAGATTTGAGTGTATCCATGTCTTTTTTATTGTTTTCTTTGTATTCTTTCCATTCGTTGATCATAACCCCAACTTCTTTCAAACTGTTGGATAGTTCTTGATTGTCTTTTTTAAGTTTGTCGTTTTCCTTTATTAGTGTTAGCATATATGTTTTTTGTTTGTTAATTTTATTTTGGTCCATGTCTTTGGTTTTGTTTTGATCTGTCATGGTTGGTAGGTTGGGGAAATCTTTTTCCTTGTATTCGTATTCTTGGGGTATTATGGTGGATCTGGCTTCCTTGTAGGAGATTTTTTTGCAGATCATCAATTTCTTTATTTCTTTTTGGTTTTTATATTCTTCGCAGTCTGGGTGATTGCTTTGTTGATTTTTTTTACAATATAAGCAATGTGCTTTGTTGATGCAGTCCGGTGTTTCGTGGTCGTATTCTGTGCAGTTGAAGCATCGTTTTTTTCCTCTGCATCGAGATGCTGTGTGTCCATATATAAGACAGCTGTGGCATAACAGAGGGTTGAGAATATATGGAGTTATGTATCTTTTGACGTTTGTAATGGTGATGTGTTCCGGGAGGGATGCCCTCCTGAAAGTGACGACTACGGACGAGGTGTCTTCAGGTTGGCCCGTGATGGCGTTCCATTTTGACAGTCTTTTTAGTTGAGTGATTTGGTAGAATGGGTTTATATTTTTTATTAAATCATTTAGATCTATGTCTTGGGCTATGTATCTTATAATGCCTTTGGACTCAAAGAATGTATTTGGGATGTAGGCATTGTAATCTTTATTGTTTTTGTATTGGTCGATGATGGCATTTGCGGTGCGCCAATCTCTTGTTTTTATACGTATCTTATTTCTGTTGAGTTGAAAGACTTCGAGAATGACCCCTAAGTTTAGTTTATTTATTTGTATAGCCATTGTTAGATCGTCGATTATTTTTCCCTCTATGATTAATGCAAACGGTCCTGTGTCTCCAGGGCGGTATTTGTTATTATTTTCTGTGGGGATATTATTCAGAAAATTTTCTTTGGTGTTGTCTGTTGGATGGATTATGTCTTTTTGGGTGTTATGGTAGTTCATATTATTTGTTGACTCTGTGTTGTGGATGATGTTAATTTCGTTGATGTCTGACATAGTATGTTCATCGTCAGTGCAGCTTGAGTTGCCTGAGTGAATTTCTTTATCGAGGTAATTGTCGAATTCCGTGTTTATGTATGTTAGGTCCATATTTGGGGGTGTTTCTAGGTTAGGTTTGAACTTTTTGACTACTAGGTCGTTGTCTTTTGTTTTTAGTTGTTTACCTTTCTTGGGCATTGTGAATGTGGTTGTAAAAGGATAGTTAGATTTATAGTGTTGTTAGGGTATGTGTGATTCCAAAGTGGAGTGATTGTTTGTTTTGAATTAAAAATTGTCCGAATGTTTCGCGTGGGTTAGATGTTAAATACAAGCATCTATATTTTCGATTTAGTTTGGTTTTATTTGAGTGAGCTAGTGCTCTGTTTATGTAATTAATAGTGTATTTTATTCAATAAATTATTCTCATTGTTATGCTAAGTAAATTTGTAAATTTTATCAAATTGTTTCAAATACCTGGTTTTCCTTGAGTATTATGGTGGCTGTATAATTATTATTGAAGGTTGATTGTTGTTTATTGCTGCTTGTTGGTAACCTCGTTTGATTTGTTTGATAGCGGTAATTACTTTTATTTGTTGATTTTATTTTGGTTCGATGTTGAAATTTTGATTTTTGGATGTTGATTAACTTCACTTTAATTAATTTTGTTTCGATGTATTGATATTGTTATGGTTTACAATGACTATTAGATGAATTTTGATGTAATGTTGAGTATTGTCGTGAACCAATATTGTTTCTTCTCGAATTAGAATATATGTTTTTGTTTTTCCTGCCGCACCTTAAATAAAATATCAATATATTATTTATCTTTTTATTAATAGTTAATATTATTTGGGGGTGTGTGGAGTTTTGGCTGAGAATTTGTCGAGTGTGAACTATATTGAATTGTTTAATATGTGTGTTTGATATTGTTGGATTTCTTTGTTCGTATTATTTTTCACTTTCACTTTATGTTTTGAATTATGTTTAGTGTCTTTTATGTTATGTGGATTATTTATTATTAATTAATTATTATTAATTAATTATTATTAATTGTTCTAGGATTAGTTTGTGTTTTTGTGTGATCGTTTGATTGAAATATTACGATTGACCACACCTTTGTTTGATTGCCGGGCTTTTAGAAATTTTTGAGTTGTTTTAGATTTTCTGTGGTGATTTAAATTATTGATTAAATGGTGGGTGTTGATACGATCAAAGATGGCTTTTGCTTTTCTGATTATTTTTGCTTTTCTAATTTGTGACTTCCACGATACCCTGATTGAAAATGAATGCACTATAGGTTATTAAGGTCGATAATTTTTATTTCGGTGGTGTATGTTTGTGAATAATTGTTTGTTATAGGTGTGCGATTTATTGGCGTGGCATGATGGCGTCTAGTTGGATTGTAATGTGGTTAAGTGATGTTAAATCCGCAATTTCTCCATTAATCCTTGTTGATATTTAAACTTTTTGGATTTGGTGGCGGAGATTGAATGCTTTTTTTGATGTTCTGCCTGATATTTGGGAATTTTTGTCACTATTGCACCCAAAAATTGTTTGATTTGTCGATGAAGAAACGTGGTGTATGCACTCCACTAATAATTTATGTTTGATATCTTTTTATTTTTATAATTTTTCATTTTATTATTATTAAAACTTATTAATTTTTATATTATTATTTCAGAATATAATTAATTTAAACATTGGATCAAAAAATTTTTTATGTTTAATCACACTTTCACTTAAATGAACTTGACTCCTCGATTGTATATATGCGAATGTAACTTAACTTAATTACCAGATTGGGTCTAATAAAAAAATACAAATGACATTAAATTTTGAAAATTAATCTCAAATTGCAACACGCGTTATGTACTAAAATAAATAAATAAATAAATACGGACAATTTTTTTTATTTTACTCAGCAATATTCCGGGTCAGGCCTATTCTGGAACAATTTCCAAGCTACGATATATACATAATGATTAATAAAGAATTTATATTATGGAAAACGATAGGTAATATGAATCTGATTTTCTAAGTATAACATGCGTAATTCAAATAATATAAATACAAGCTGAGTTAAATATAATAATTTGGTTTTTGTAAATAACTGCTACACACATATGTTACAACAATGGTTTATTAACTTTTAACAAAGCAAAAAAAAACAAATCTATGACATCTGCTTGTTCGTATTGTCAAATGTCATGAGGTTGTCTTCATAGTTTTTTATAAGAATTTTTCAGAAGTTATGCAACGCGTTGCATAACTGCAAATTTATGTAATGAACACAAAAATGTGTTTTATGTTTTTTTTGTGTGCATGAACAAGTGATATGACAATGAAATTAATGTTTTTGTTTTAAGCTTTGACTTGTTAGGTTTCTAGAGAAATATTTATGTCGTTTTATATTTAAATGTTCGTCGGAATTATTGTTTATGTTGATATAAGTATGTGATACATTTATGTGTCCGGTATGCGTTGGAAATTATAATATGATTGAATATGTATTGTTATTTTGCAAATCGAAATATAAGCATGGACTGTAGCAATTGCCCCATAAATACAAAAGTAAACGGAGTTTTTGAAAAACATATATTTTTTTAACGACTGTCATAGAAAATCATGTTTTCTATCTATCAGTTTAAAACAGAAAGTTGACTTTTGCTGTTTAGCGAGCATTTTTTTAATTTTTTTTGCTCGTAGTCGGAAAATAAAAACACAAGTAAAACCAAAGACATAATATGGACAAAGACATAATATTAAACTTTAAAAATTTCTTCTCTCTAAAACACTTTTGATTTTTTGGCTCTATAACCCGAGGGCTTCTTTTTTATAAAAGGCATAAATCTTTTATATTTACTAATATCCAAATTTTCTTTAACGATGAATGTTGTTTTAACATTGAATAATTTGACCACATTGTTGAAGACTTTTTTGTCTGCGATAGTTCACCAAAATATGCCAAAAACACATCTTCAGAATAAAAATTTCCTGTTTTTTTGTTCTTATACCAACTGATAAAAAATAGGTAAGCTTTTTTATACCGGGCTTTAAATTTTTCAGGCAACAGATCTAAAGTTAAATTGTTGGCTGCTTCTTTTATATGAGGTGAAGTGCTAATTATATCACTTTCATCACTACTGCTCATTTTAAATTATTTTTATTTAAAAATAGATATAAAATCTGTATAAATTTTAAATTTATTAATTTAAAATTTTAACTTGACGTCCGATACGTTTTTTAAACAACAAATAAATGCCTCCTTTGCAACTTTAATCGCATTTGCCGGCAGTCGTTAAAAAATAGTATGAATACTTTGAGCAGAAAGTAACATTGCTGCTCTGACATGATTGCTTCGGCTACGCCTCAACCAGCAATTTTCATGCACGAGCAGCAATGTAGTACTTTCTGCTCTTAATATACAATCTACTATTGCTAATTCATTTTAAGTGCATTTAATTGTAATTTTAAACAATAATCAAATGCGTGCAAGATATATCTTCTAGAATAATAAAACAAAGTGTTTGTCTGTATGTATGCGCTCTCCAGAAAAAAATACGTCACATAGGAGTCAGAAATTTTGTTAGTAGAAGGCCATTGACAGGTACTAAACTAATGCACCTCGGAGCCCAATTTTTAAAATTTAATTTAATTTTTTTTTAATTAATATATTTTAATTTTCTTATGGGTTTGCCTAAATGTTGATTATAATATAATTTGGTTTTTTATCAAGTTTCTTTTTATTCGCTCTATCGATCGATATTTTTGATCGATTTTTTTTGGCTGAACATTGGCTGTATCATTCAAATGAAAAATTAAGGTATAATGTGACAAACAAATACATTTAGATGAAAGTTATATACGTTGGCATCCAACACATTATGTTGCAACAAATATTCTAATTTAAGTACAACAAATATGTTTTTGGTTTGGTTTATATATATATACGTAATACATATTTCATTTGGTTTATGTATATGTAATGTTTAAAACATAGAAAATTGACATTTCTTTCCCTCTTCTAAGAAACATTGATGCTCATGTTTTTTCAATGGAACCTCTGTATTTTTTTGAAGAAAAGGATTATGAACAATAATATCAAAGCTATTGGTTTAAAGCGTTTTACTTATTAAGGAATAGTAGATTGTATTACTAGTGCGAATGCGTTTTCCAAACAAGAGTTAGTTTGCAATAACTCGCGTTTGGAAAACGCATTCGCACTAGTAATACACACTATTTTTTGCAACAAATGCATAAAATTTATAAATATTTATTTAATTGTTAATATAATCATTTATTTAACAAAGTTATAAACAAATTTGAGACATTTAAATAATTAAAGTGCGCCATCTTCGTTGTAATAGTTGTAAATTATAAGAATCCAACTACCGGTAAAAAATAAACATAAGAATCCAACTACCGGTTTTATAAAAAAAAATAGGAAGAGATGTCAAAATTGTAAACTTTTAAAACCCAAATAAACTGTTTTTTCTTGCAATTTCAAATGATGCAATGTGTTTAAGTTGTTTTTACTATATGGTAAGTTATTTAAATTATTATTTTGATATTTTAGTGCTATAAAAATATTATATATAGGATAGATTTAACTACAAATCTCACATGCAGGCGGCGTGCATGCCAGGCATACAAAATGTTTTGTGGTCATATGTGCGGAAAAGTAGTTTTTTCTTTTATTCTATTCTAGTACAAAATTGAATATTTTTTATGCATGTGTTACAAAAATAGTTATTTGTTTAACTAGGCAGCAAAGTAGTAGATTGACTGCCGCGGCTGATAGTTCATAGCCGAGCGCAGCGAGGCTAGGATTTCAGCCAAGGCAGTCAATCTACCTTGCTGCCGAGTTGAACATATAATTTTTCCTCCGATTAATTACAATGATATGTAATTTAATAATTATTACTTTAAAAATAAAGCAAAATTTTAAAAATGAAAAAAAAACGCAATTGTTGGAAGATTTAGTTGTTATGGAAATGTAATAATAATTATAGTTTGACACATTAAAAAATTTCTGCCAGATTCATGGAAAAATATCTGTTTATTTCTATGAAGTCTAATTATTTTACTGCCTAGGCAGCAAAGTACTTGCTTTGCTGCCTAGGCAGGAAAAGTGCCACTTTGCTGACTGAAATAAGTCTGCAAAATTTATATTTGCTGTCTATCGGAGAAAAATATGTTTTCGCACTATTTTCAAAAATAAATAAAGCACATGATGCATATTATTTGAAGGTTATTTCAAGAAATCAGTAAAATATTAGCAAATATGTCGACAAATGAAATGATTTGACTGGTTTTATAATAGTATATAAGTGTGGATTTATAATGATGCTATTCTTATTATTATTTTTATATTAGACTACAAATTAGTCTTATTATTAGGTTTGTCCATTTTTTTTAAACTCTAGCAGAAAAGTTGAAATAAGACGGTAACCATAAATCGACAAAATCCATAAAACGAAAACATTCACTAAAGCTGCTGGTATTCTTAGACCGGCATTTCGATTAGTATCAAACATCAGCGCTATGCAAATATTTTGGTTAACTCTTGCAGATTTTATTTCATTGACATATTCGCCATTACTACTAAAATCACACAAAACGCATACATCAATGTAGGTAGAGTATTTCAAATAACTGGTAACATTTATTTGAAAATTCAAATTGACCTTATTTGAGAACCGCACATAATCTGGATGGATTTTTTTTTTTAATAAAATATGTTGTGTAGTAGGAATTACAATATGTGTCACAATAACACATAAAAACCTTTTAAGACCAAGGTCCCACAACAACATACGTTCAAAGGAGTTGATGGACGTAAATCTTTCATTTTTTTTGTTTTTTTTTATATTTTTTGTTAAAGAATGGATAACTAAACAAAAATCCTAGCACTGACAAAATATGACATAGGCCAATATTTTATGATAGAATAGAGAAAAATTTACAAAAATTTGCTGAAACAAAACAAAAATGTAGTTGCCAATAATCCAGCCGGTTTCATATTCCTTGGTCCTGTGACGCACAGTCTTTCTTAATGATTGAAGCCCACACATAGTTATATGAAGACTCGTTTCTTCAAGAAAGCAATAGTGTCTCATCATCAAGGATTATTTCACAGCTAAGACTGAGGGTGCTACCGTTGACTGAATACAGTTCATCCGCCACCACCCCTAAGATGTCACCTTGGCTAGTGATATCTCACTGCTATTGCCTGTGGTATGTGATATCTCACGTTAACTCGTATGTCAATAGCAGGGAGTACGCGGGGTTGTCAGACCCGTAGATCAAAAATAAAAAAAAAAATTCACAACAATAAAAACTGATCCCTCCATGCTCCCTCCATGCGATCCCTCCATTGATAAATGAAATTAGAATTATAAATGAAATTAATAAAATGGGACTCTAAACCAGTAGCAACAGTGTTCCTATTTGGTATGGCAAGTATGACGGTTGCAGGGTAAGTCATTGACAATTGTGGCACCCAATAAACGAATGTTTTGAAATTCACCTAATTGTTCGCGACACATATAAAGTGGATTCTATGAAATCTATGAAATCAAATTTTAACCTTTGTCTAACCTTTATCTTTTGCCATCTATTGATAAAAGTTGTTATGTAAACCATTTGTGTGTACTAATGTGTTTTAATTTTAACATACATTTCATATGCAAATTTATTTAGCTTTAGACACCTTTACCTTGCTCTTGCTGACTGCCAATGATACCAATATTACATTTTTTTGGATGATTTGACTTAATTTGTATGGAAAGCGAAAACATTTGTAAAGTATGCTACAAACCTACAGATAAATCGTACAATATAATTGAAGGTTTCTTTTTTCGAAATATTGTGTCAAAAACTGAAGAAACAGACGTTCAATTATTTTATTCAATTTTTCCTTTTTTTTTATTTATTTTCATTCCAAAATCTAAAACAACAAAAAATGCATATTGAGAAACAATAAATTCATTCTTCCTTAAAAAAATGATACGTCAATTACCAGAAAACCGAAACAAATAAAAAAAGAAGAAAACAACAACAAAAAGTAGAAACAACTGAATAACCACGAAATATTTCTTCAATTAAAAAACTGAATAAAATATTGGAGGTGTCGTAAAAATCCCCTAAATGCATTCTAAATTTTACTTCATAATGACGTCACAACGTTTTATTGTGCAATTAAACTGTGTGTTTAAATCGGTCTTAAGAATGATATTGTACATATATGGATACATAAAATTACTGAATAAATTTAATTTATGGTATTGAGCTTGAAATAATTGTATGTAATATGTAAATTTGGTTTTGATAAAGAATTATTTCGGTGTTTAAGCCGCAATTAGACTATTGCAGAACTCTGCAATACTTCTGCAATGGTCGTGAAATGGTAGCGTGTAAAATATTCATGGCAGAAAAGTTTGGCAATGAACTCATTGCAAAACATTGGAATGAGTCATTGCAATGTTTTAAGATGAGTCCATTGCTAAACTTTTCTGCAATGAATATTTTTAACTCTACCATTGCAGAAATATTGCAGAGTTCTGCAATAGTCTAATTGCGGCTTTATTTTGCACTGGGAATTTTATATTTTTTTTTATTTTTATTAATTAATTGGACATGAATACAATGTCAACTAGAACAGCAAAGAATTTGGGCAAATGAAAAGAATGAGGATGTTTTTAGTTAGAATAATTAGGCTAATTGTTTTAAATGGTCATAGACATTTTTTGATAATGATTAATGTCTAAAAATAATATTTTAATGCAACAGGAAAAACGGTAATAGTCAATGAATTCTACTTAACATTCCCATCAAAATAATCGTTCTGAAGATAAATTCTTCTACAAAGGGATATTTGAACCGATATGGTCACACCATATTTATATCGCTCTAGCAATGAAAGAAGACATAATTTGAATTTAGTTGGATTGAATTCAACCAGAATGCAGTCCAGCATTATACACTTTATGGTAAATGATAAAATTATTGAACAACTTTCAATCATTGGTAGCTGCTGCATGTGATCGAAGCTTAGGAGATCCCTGAGAGCCATGGAAGTCGTTGGCATCAGCAAAACGGTGGAAAGTGTCGTATGTAAGGCTGTAAAGGTTCAATATTTAATAGGATAGAAGTTTAGTATCAATTGAAATATTTTGATGTCAAACGCCATATAATTAAATATTTACTACTGTATTATATTAATGAAATTATTCCTTTATATTTATTTTATTGTCGGTACCAATACCTTTAATCTTTTGATCGGTATTTTAACGTGCTTATATAAATGTAACCTAACTTATTATTTAGCTTTTTGACTATCCATTACCCCTTTTAGCATCTAAATCGCATATGTAACTCAAATCTTAGAAAATGGAGGTGACTACGATTTTAACCGTCAACTATATTATATGTATAAGATCTAATGGTTTCCTAACACATTTGGATATACATTGCCTATGTGTATTAACTTCTAATATTATTTCCCAACAAACTCATTCACTCATTGTTGAATTAGTTACAAGGAAATCGCAAAATTGACATATCAATATTTGTTAAAATCTTGGTTTTTGTCCTTCGTAGAATTTATAAATCAACCCAATTGAACCACTTATCAACATAGTAACATAAACAGATATACAAACAGCTATTGCGCGCTACGCGAAGAAATGAAACACTTTCTACCTAAGCATTAATAATTGACTCCGCTCTTTTTCTTAAACATTGGAATAGTTTAATACAAATATTGCAACTTTTAATGAATTGTCTGACGAAAACCCCAACAATAAAATTTTAGTCAAAAAGTCAAAACCGAAACTTATCATTTATAAAAACCAAAACCGAACCCAAACTCAAAACTTGTCGATTAGAAAAACCAAAATTGAAACCAAAACCAATATTTATTGTTTCGAAAAATCAGTGCCACAACCAAAACTTATCATTTAGAAAACCCAATGCCAAAACCATAATTGGATATTAACAAAGTCTAAAACCAAACCATTAAAAATAATTAAAGATTTTGTAGTCCTGCATATACTCACAAATGTCCATTTATTCCAATAAACTAAATACATAATAAGATTAATAAACATCATCAATACTCGAATAAGAAAAAATTCAATCTGATTAAACTCATTCTTTTTCTTCAACAAAAATTATGAAAAAGATCGATGAGCATCAATTTGAAAAAAGGATGAAAGATGCTCAATTCAAAACAAAACGAAACGAGAAATGAGTGATAATATTCAATCTTTATCAATTAGGGTAAACTTTTTGAATACCTTTTTTCAAACGAAAATATGATTGAAAATGTTATGAGCAAAGATGTTCAAAAAGGAAAAGAAAAAAATATTCATGGATTTGCTTTATTTTTTATTCATTGAATATGAATATTCAAAACTAAGAAAAAGCAAAAGATGATGATCAAAAATTGAGGAGTTACGATCTCTGGTTTCTACAACATACTACAACATTCTACAACATAACTTTATGAAACACTCTTTAGAATCTACAAAATGTAAAACTTGTTAATACCACAGAAATACTGTTACAATAAATTTAATATAAAGAATGTATGTCGTGGCGATAATACTTGCATAATATTTCAATCGAGTTTGTTCGATAATATTTTAAAAAATTTAAATCAAGTTTGTTCAAATTGGCAATTTTGAATTTGTTTTATTTTTTGGAATTGATAAAAAATTTAGATATTGTTTGATGTTCGACCATAAGGTTTAGAAATAAAATAAGTTGTGTTAATTTAAGTTTGTGTTCATTTAATTATCTTAAAACCAAGTCCATCCAATCTATTCTTATTTAACTTCGCATTTAATAAGATAGATACTGTAAATATTCCGAAGATTCCAATCGTGAATATATATTTGGGACTTAGGTGCTGGTTGGAGTATTTCTGGGTGCTTCCCATCATTAGTCGAGCCGACATTTTGGTCCTTCGAGCCGGATCGGCTAGTCCTTGAGAAATAGAAGTTCATGAAAAAATCAATATCAATGGAGGTAAATAATGTACTTAATGCCAATTGAAGCTTAAGAAGAAGTGAACGAATTAAACAAAGCCACCTTCCGCAACATTTGAAAAATTTGGTAACATTACCAGCTAATGATAATTGTGTATTTGATCACATAACAGGGACAGAAATGCAAGAGAACGATAGTGAAAATATGTCCATATCAAATAAAGCATACAGTGTTCAAGAATTTGTCTCAACTAAAAGCAAGGGAAGAAGCATTAGTAGCAGAAGTAAAACCGATTCAAGGTTACTAGATGCGAGAAATATACAAATAGAAAAGGATTATGCGAAAAGGCTAGCCGATATACAAATAAAGAAATTAGAAATAGAAGGAAATCTATTAAAAGAAGAAATGCAGTTACAGATTGCCACAAATAATTTTGAAAATGACAATCAAAGTGAAAAGTCCTATTTGACAGCCGTCAAGCATAGCAGAACAAGTGATTGGGTCACAAATCGCGGTAATAATACAGCTAAAGGTGTCAGATTTCATGATAGCGAAAAGTTCAACAACAATAAATTGGACTGGAATACTCGAAATTATGATGAGAATAATTTTAAGAATTATAATGAAGACTGCTATACCGAAGAAGATTTTATTGCTGAAACCGAAAATCAAAAGTTTGGTAGACCTCCTTTTGACCCTGTTCCACGTTATGGTAACCCAGGAATTAAAATTCAATCAACAGCTCCAAGTCATGATAAGTTGGATATGTATATGGCAAGACAATCTTTTGCAAAAGATCTTCCAATATTTAGTGAGAATCCAATGGATTGGCCAATGTTCATTGGTCAATTTAAAGAATCAACAGCAGCTTGTGGATTTACACAAGCTGAAAACATGTATAGGTTACAAAAATGTTTAAAGGGTGATGCGAATGAACATGTACAAGCATTATTGTTGCAACCAAGAAATGTCGATATGGTTTTATCAACTCTTGAATTCAGATTTGGACGACCAGAGTTAGTAATCTGTAAATTAATTACTACAGTTAAACAAATGTCGAATGTCCTAGAGAGTGATACGGAGACGCTTATAAGTTTTGCAACATCAGTTCAAAATCTTGTAGCAATGATGGAAAATATGAATTGTGAGGCCCATATGTTGAATCCACAGTTATTGCAAGATTTAATAGAAAAGATTCCGATGTCATATAGGCTGAAATGGGGTGAATATCTATTTGCAAGTAACAAAAATAGTGGAACAATAAAAGAACTTAGCAGTTGGTTGATGAATCTTGCTCGTGCTTCTAGTCTTGTAATGTTTTCATCAAGTCATGTATTAAAAGAGAAGCAATCATCTGGAATACATAATCCGAAGAGACATTCTACAATAATGGTCCATGAAGAAAACAACAGCTCAAAAGATGTTCCAAAGAGAGAAAATGTAAATTTTAATTGCCCATTTTGCGATCAAAATCATTGGCTCAGTGATTGCTCTAAATTTTGCAATGATAATTTAGAAAATCGATGGAAGTTTGTTAAATCCAAAAATATATGTTTTAAATGTCTTAAAATGAATCATCGAGCATATTACTGTCGAAACAAAAAACCTTGCGGTAAATTTGGATGTAATAAAGCACATCACCCAATTTTGCACATGAATGAAGATGAAGAAACCAGAAGCGTTAAAGAATCCGTCGTTAGTTGTAACTCTACAAGGGTAGATCACGGCTATGATACAATTTTTCGTATAATTCCAGTAAAATTATATGGACATGGGTTAAATAAAATTGTGGAAACATATGCTTTTTTAGATGAAGGATCATCAGTTACAATGTTGGAAGAGTCAGTTGCCAAAGAACTGAATTTGGTGGGACCTACAGAACAATTGTGTCTAAAATGGACAGGTTTTCAAAGTAGAACGGAAGAATCAAATTGTGTTGATGTAGGAATATCGGGAGTTGATGATTATGATAAGAAATATAAAATGTCAAACGTTCGTACAGTAAAAAAATTGGGATTACCTTCTCAAACTTTAGATGTAGTAAAATTACAAGAACATTACAAACATTTAAGAGGTGTAAACATCAAGAGTATGAAAGATGCAATTCCAACAGTGTTGATTGGCCTTGACCAATGGAAACTTGGCATACATTTGGAAATAAGAGAAGGCGAATGGAATGGTCCTGCAGTTACGAAAACAAGGTTGGGTTGGGTCATTTATGGTAAAGGTAATTCCGAGAGGAAAGAGATAGTAAATATTCATCATTCTTTTCATATGTGTGATTGTATGAGCTCAAACAACAATAATATTCATCAACTCGTTAAAGGTTTCTTTACCACAGAAGAATTTGGAGTAAAAATTCCTGAAAAAAAATTAATTTCCGAAGCTGATCACAGAGCAAAAATGATCATGGATAACACAACGAAACGAATTGGAGACAGGTTTGAAACAGGTCTTCTGTGGAAATATGATGAAATTAATTTCGCACCAACTAGAAAAATGGCAGACAGACGTTTACAATGTATTGAAAGAAAGTTCATAAAAGATGAAAATTATCTTAAGGCATATGACAACAAGATTAAAGAGTATTTGATTAAAGGTTACGCGCGAAAATTATCTCTTGAAGAAGCCGATTATGAAAATGATAAAACATTATATTTACCTCATTTTTGTGTTATTAATCATAATAAACCGGGAAAGTTGAGATTAGTATTTGATGCAGCTGCGAAGACATATGGTACGTCCTTAAACGTTATGCTGCTGAAAGGTCCTGATCAATATACTTCATTATTGAGAATATTGTTTAAATTTAGACAAAGAAGGGTAGCATTCTGCGCCGATATCAAAGAAATGTTTCACCAGGTGAAGATTAGAAATGAAGATTTGTTTGCGCAACGTTTTTTATGGAGGGGAGAAGACATAACAATGGAACCTGATGTATATGTTATGGAGGCAATGATATTTGGAGCCACATGTTCACCAGCGTTGGCTCAATACATAAAAAATCGTAACGCAGAAGAATTTATCGATGAATACCCAGAAGCAGTAAACGCCATAATTAATCGCACTATGTAGATGATTACCTCGATAGCGTAGATGACGAAATATCTGCATTAAAGTTGATAAATAATGTTATTTATATACATCAAAAAGGAGGCTTTCAAATCACAAATTGGATAACTAATTCTGAGCAAATCAATAATTCTTTGAAATCTGATCAATTAAGTATAGAAGTTAAAGATATGTTTATAGATGGTTGCGAAACGAGTGAGAGAGTTTTAGGAATGTGGTGGGAACCAAGAACTGATGAGTATTTTTTCAAGATCAAATTTCAAAAAATTGATTCTCAAATTCTGGAAGCCAATAGATATCCAACAAAGAGGGAAGTGTTAAGAATTCTAATGTCAATATTTGATCCTATGGGAATGTTGGCAAACTTTATAGTATATATGAAAATTTTACTAAAAGAAGTATGGACATGTGGTATTGATTGGGATGACAAACTTCCAGATTATTTATATCAAAAATGGCAGTTATATTTCAAATGTATATCAAAAATTGAACAATTACGAATACCAAGATGTTATTCTTTGAAGATTTCAACGGCAACTTCTATTCAGCTACATATTATGGTAGATGCCAGCGATGCTGCATTTTCCGCAGTTGTATTTGTAAGAGTAGAAAATTCCGATGGAGTAGATGTAGCATTCGTATGTGCTAAAACACGAGTATCAGCACTTAAAATAATGTCAATTCCACGACTTGAATTGCAAGCTGCGGTGCTTGGTGTACGTTTAACTCAGACTATAATAAAGGAACATGCTATATCATTTCACAGAAGTGTATATTGGACTGATTCACGAAATGTTCTATGTTGGCTTCGTAGAGAAAACAAACAATACAAGCAATTCGTTGCACATCGTGTTGGTGAAATTTTAGATTCAACAGATGCTCATGATTGGAGAAAGGTTCCTACAAAATTAAATGTGCTAAATGATGCTACAAAATGGCTAAAACTTCCAAATTTTGATAACAAAGGTAGATGGTTTCAAGGCCCTGGACTTTTAAAGTTGCCTGAGTCTGAGTGGCCATTGGAAGAAAAAATGGAAGATATCAATGAGGAAGATTTGGAAATTAAGTATGTGAATGTTCATACGGTTGAAATCAATTTTATGATTACTGACATAAATAATTATTCAAAATGGAGAAAATTATTACGAACAGTTTCTTGGGTCAAGAGATTTATTAATAATTCTAAAATTAAAGCTAAAGATCGAATTGTTGGTGAATTAACAGCAGTTGAAATTATGTCAGCGGAAATATTCTTATTTAAAGCAGCTCAATGGGATACATATAGTGATGAAATTCAAACACTTAATCGAAATGCGCACGTATTTGGATGAAAATGGTTTGCTCAGATTGAAAGGAAGAATTGATGCTGCTCCTGAATATTGTAAGGAAATGAAACGACCAATTATTCTAGATTCGAAACATCGAATCACATTTCTGATTATAAAGGATTACCATGAAAAATGTTATCATCAATGTTTCGAGACAGTGGTGAATGAAGTTCGTCAAAGATTCTGGATAACTCATTTAAGAGCAGCCGTAAAGAATATACCAAAAAACTGTCAGTTTTGCAAGAATCGTAAAGTACAACCACAAATTCCGGAGAACCCATCTTTACCATCAACCCTAAAGAACCCATCTTTACCATCAATGAGATTAACCCCATTTGTACGGCCGTTTACATTTACTGGCATAGATTATTTTGGTCCAATAGAAGTAACTGTTGGACGGCGGCATGAAAAAAGATGGGGTGTACTATTCACATGTCTTACTGTACGAGCAATTTATATAGAAATCGCCCATTCATTAACAAGTGATTCGTGTATAATGTGCATAAG
>OY856186.1:193429796-193572430 GCA_963693315.1 Diogma glabrata | reverse complement strand
TTCACATCCAAAACAAATAATAAGTAAATGGCGAGACGTTTTGATTGTTTACTAATTTTAAGAGATATATGGGTTTCGTTCGGAAACACCAAATCGCTTGCTTATTTTCTAAAATAGGCAACTGTCATTCCAAGGGCGTGGCTATCAGTTCTTCACCACCCAAGTAGGTTTTGCCAGACATTAACATACGGCCAAGCACTGGTCCATTAATGGTTAACAGTACTTGGCTATTGTTACTGGGCCAATACTAGAACCAATCATCGGCCGATCTATGGTTTACAGAAAATAGCCAGCATATTGTTACCTTTGAATGGCCAAGCACTGGCCCATGAATGGTAAATATTACTTTGCTATTGTTATTGGGCCAGTACTGTAGCATGAATTTGCCGATCTATGTCATTTTTTTTAAATTTTACTAGAGTATTATCCCTTTTAGAAATACATAGTTTGAAAAATTTCACATATAGTTTAGTTATCGCCTTGTCGGTTGAAAGACTATGGTAATAAAGAAAAGGTTGGTATATGTTTTAATATATTTTCATTTCTATTTTATTTTAATTATTTTGTAAATAATTTATTTAAATTTATGTATAAAAAATATTATTTTATATTTTTTTAATGGCGAGTACTGGCGGAGTCAGGGCGGTGTTTGCCATTACTCAGCCATTCTTGCAACTGAACCAGTTGTATTGGGAGTTTTGAATTTTTCCGTCATTTTTATTTTATTTTAAATTAGTTTGTATTTAATTTATTTTAATTTACATATGAAAATAATGTTTATTTTTTTTAACGGCCCAGTCATGGTTGCCAGTATTTGGCCCAAGAATGGCAACCATTTATTGTCCGAAGTTATCATCCAGTAAAATTATGTTAATGGCCCAGTCATGGTTGCCAGTACTCGCCCATTGCTGCATTACTGGCTGCCAGTAATGGACCATTACTGGACCAGTTGTACAACCTTGTATGGGCAACAACAAGAATTGGCATTTTATTTCCGAACGACCAATTGCCTAAATATATATATATATATATGAAGTATTAATAATTGTGTTTTAAAACTTATCACAATAATTATAATAATTTAATAACAGGAAAAACAAACTAAACACAACACAAAACATGTTTGGTTTATGTGAAAAAATTATTATTTGCAGATTTCAAATTATGAAAAATAAAAACAAATGATTTAAATTTTGAAGTTTCATTTGATTAATTTTTGTATTAAAAAAAACAATTTTTATATTTCTTGTAAATAAATGAGACACACAAAATAAAATATAAAATTTATATTTTTAATAATAAAATTGTATTTGTTTTGATTAAAATCAAATAAAAACCGCAAATGTCACTTATAAATCTCAGTTCTTATTTAGGATCTCAAAAACAGCGAGTCCAAAAAAGGCGATCGAATCGCCTATTTTGGAATAGAAATGAAGTTTCCAAACAACTTTATCTGTCAAATCGCTTGCTTAAATAGGCAAGAAATAGTTTAAGAACGACCATTTCCAGCCACAAACGTCAAAATAGGAAAATAAGCTAGCGATTTGGTGTTTACGAACGAACCCATGTATTTCTTTTATTTATTGTTTTTTATGCTTTGCTCTATAGCTAAAAATCTAGATACAAAGAAATCTTTTTAGGGCGAAAAAATCACTTTTTTTGGCCAAATAAAACACGTAATGTCAAATAAAAATTGATCTGAGAGCAAAAAGTGTCAGAACAATGTTTAGACAAAAAGAATTTGACATAAATAATTGTTATTTCTGTGTTACTATAGTTATTATTATTATTGTTGGAATAAATTCTGTCTATATAATTTTAAAAAAAACTACTAAATTGAAATGCTGTAAAATGGAATTTTTACGAATAATCTATAAATAAAAAGGAATCATTTTTATTTTATTAAAAAAAAAATAATAAAAATAAATAGTGGCCAGTCCGGAAATCCGACCCTCGACCGTTCAATCTTAAGCATCAACATAATATTCATAAATAAATTGATGTAATTAATTAATTAGATAGACGAATGGTTAATGTTGCTTCATTGTACAAAGAGGTCTGGGGATCGAATCCGGGTTATGTCCAAAAACAAAATTATAAAAATATCATTTTATCTTTAGCATATTATAGAGACCGGTAGGCTAGGGCATCATTTGGTAGCATAATAATGGTAACGCAACGTTTGCATATTGGTAGCATAAACCTAAAATTTTTGCGATGTGCTTATATATATATATATATATATATATATATATATATATATATATATATATATATATATATATATACATATATATATATATATATATATATATATATATATATATATATATATATATATATATATATATATATATATATATATATATATATATATATATATATATATATATATATATATATATATATATATATATGTATATATATATATATATATATATATATATACATATATATATATATATATATATATATATATATATATATATATATATATATATATATATATATATATATATATGCATATATATATATATATATATATATATATATATATATATATATATATATATATATATATATATATATATATATATATATTGAATTGCCGTTCATATCTTGTATACATTAATTGAGATCGTTAGGATGTTCGTTTTCATTGTTTTTATATGTTGAGAAAGGAGTGCTGTATATATCAATTTATTCCATTGAAATATAGCTTATTAATGAAACAGAGTTACACCTTATATAAGAAAGGTGGATTTGACATTTGTAAACAAAAGAAATGTTGAACCCTGAGTCGCAGCAATACACGACACATAATACAAAAGCAGTCTAAATGATACAAAAGCAGTCTACAATATGTAGTTATTTTTCACAAGAAATACGTAGACAGGTTTAAATAATTTTGTTATGAGGATGGTTTTTATCAGTCGCGACTGTGACTATTTACATTCTTGTTTTCCAATCATATTATTCGTAATTGTTGAAAACATGGAATACGAACGCATCGATTTCGATGTTTTCAATAATTATAAATACGAGAATCTCACTAGTTTTTGTGATGAGTTGTCATTTTGATGATCCATTGTTGGGTTGTCATATTTTGATTATCCATTGAGGAGTTATCATTTTTGAATTGTTAATTTGATGGGCTGTGATATTTAGATGGACGAAGTTGTGAGTATATTTAGAAAAAACAATTTATGTGTTTTTGTAATTAGAAAAATGTTGAACCTCATTTCCTCATTCGAGAAATAGTAAAAACAAAAAAAAAATTCTTTGTTAATTAGTTCAATTGTGATAGTGTAGAATAAAAATTTTCAAAATGTCGTGTAATTTATAAAATCAAAATTAGTTAAAATGTGATAGTTTAAATAAACAAATACGAAATAGCGTGTAATTAAAAGCAAAAAAAATATTCAATGTTAGTTAATTGTTTAATTATAATAGCAAAATTTTAATCTCATCTGAGAACTAAGAAAAGAAAATCATTGTTAGGTATTTCACATTTGATAGTGATTTGAAATAAAAATTTAATGAACCTAATAGATACCCTCAGCATTCATGGTTTCGATTTTTTTGCGTGTTTCTTTTTTTGTGGTTTGCGTAGCAGAGTGTTACTGGCGAGTTTACAAAGGGAAAATTTTTGCTTTTGATGTAAAAATTGTGAATGAAGTTCATTAAACGTAAATCCTGTAAATATTCAACAATCGCCTTGTGATATTTGGCGCAACAATTTCATCGAGTTAGCATCAATTCGTGATTGTTGCTGATTGTTATTGACTGTATATTGCATGATTTTGGATCAACAATTGCCTTGACATATTTGGCGCAACAATTCCATCGAGTTAGCATCAATTCGTGATTGTTACTGATTATTTTTGGCACAATAATTCCACCAATCTAACATCGATTCATGATTGTGGCTGGCTGATTGTTATTGACTATATATTTATTTATCATTGATATTTTATGATTTTGACTCAACAATAGCTATTTCAGTTGACGCAACAATTACCTCAATTTTTCAACGACGATTTGTTATATATTGGGAATTACCGTTCAACAAACACCAGTACGAGTTTGGCGCAACCAACACAAATTATTTTCGGTTGTAAAGGTGCATATGATGATGGGCTAGAAGTAAGGAAGGTGGAGAGAAGGGATCTACTTGGATCTACTAAAATCATAAGGTGAGTCACTTTCTTATATTATATTATTATATATATATGTTCTGGTATTTGTTTGGCCTTTAATCCAACCTAATGTCTTACAAAAATATCATTTAATAATGGGTTGTTGGTGAAGGTCGCGGCTTCTTTATCGTTGAAGGCCGCCAGAGTCTCCTTTTTGCACTTTTCTCTTTGTTTCTGATCTGCATGATTTTCGAAAAACACGCACACTGCTATTTGTGCTGGGGTGGCCGGTACATTTTCTCAAACCCACATGCTGAAGCTAGTTCAGGGTTATTAACCATGCTAGGTGCGCGGCCTGCCTCTAGTGATTCATTGGTGTTTCCAATGGGAACATTTCTCCATTACAATTTAAACAAGAGAAGCATTTAGTCCCTAAAATTGATGATTGACTAGCACACTGTATACCTGGATATAATCGCTTAAACATACTTAGCTAGAACTACCTAGAATTTTTTAAATATTCTTTACTCTTGATAAATTTAATAAATAACTATAGTTATTCTCACTTATGAAAATATTAATTAACTACATAGTCTTAACAGTTAACACTGAAATTAAACCACAACAATTGACAACTGTTTTTACCTTTTATCTCAAAGTGATTTCTTTTGTTGTTACTAATGCTGAAACATATCTGCGACATCAAGACTTCAGTCACTATTAAAGTTTTTTTTATAGCTTTCCATAGCAGGCTTTTTTCAAGACACTTTTTTTAGTTTTAGGCACAGATGTATATAAAGAACTCTTTGCAAAATTACAAGCATTTTATTTTTGTTTGAAAATATATCACAAAACGAACATAAAATATATCAATCACACTCAGGGGTCACTGGTCTGATTAGGCCATGATATGAGGCTTGGTGAACCCGAGCTACTTCAGCTATAGTTGACTCCAGTTTCCTATTGCAAATCGTAAGCCTGTTGACTTGTCTAGTGGGAACGGGAACCTTTGCTTAACCGCTTGGGTCGCGGGAAGGTACTCCTTTATTAGCACCCTAAAATCACGGTAGGAACACACTAGGGATGAGTCAGGTTGTTTTAAACCTACATCTTATCATGAAATATTGGCGTATTACGTAATTTATTATGTGATGGGATTTATTGTTTAGTTATCCTTTTTTAAAAGAAATTATGTTTTGATCAAATGACAATTATATGTATTTCATAAAAAATTTTAAATGCAAATTCAAAATATTTGCCAATCTACAAATGCTAGCCGTGACGCTATGCAACATCATTTCGAGCATGACAAACTGAATATATACTTTATCTTACAGAAACAAAAGTTTTTGTAATCTATCCCTCTGACGTAACATGAAATCTCAAATATAGGCCTATTCAAGCCTATATTTGGGATTTCATGTTATTTGCTTTAAAACTTCATCAAGGTGTATACTGTATGTGCATACATTAATGAGCATGGAGTATATAAAAGCTATAAAAGCTTTATAAAATTTGTACCATATACATCGTGATGGCCACAACACAGTAGTATTAAAGGTTTGCTTACTTGAAATATTTTTTCAACAATAGCTTTATACCGGTCCCCAAACAAACATAATCTCAATTTTTAATCTTTTGACTAATGTTGTGGACGAAATTAGAGCAAAATTTCAAAATTGTGAGGTTATCGTTACTTCCACAAAAAATCGTGTTAGAATTTTCTAAGATGACCGATGACGACAACAATAGAAGGCAGACAGAAATATTTGCCGCATCGCACGACCTGACACAAATTGTAAAAAGGCCAACTTTCGCTCCTCATAATGGCTACGATAAAAGTTTTCTCCTAGATCTCTTTCTCGTATCTATACCAGATATTACTAGTTTCGATGTCGATAAGGGTATAGTTTTGGAAATTCTGATCACTATCTAGTCATATCAGTTATCAAAACTGATTTACTAAAAACTAGAGCTCACAAAACCCCGTAAAATATTTTACTTCTCAAAAATGGACACCAATGGTCTCCGAAGTTTTTTTTAAGGTTTGTCTTTTGATCGTCATTGTTTTTATACTGACGATGTTAATGTTTCTGCTCAAAACTTTACTGAAACCATTCAATTTGGTATAAACAAATTCGTTCCCTTTTCAATAGTGATTGGGTCTTAGAAACAAACGTAGATTATATAATGTTTTAATGTATAACAAAAATTCTATTAACCGATCTGAATTTCTAAAAGACCACAAAATATCAAACCAGATAATTGAAAACGAAAAAGCAAAGATTGACAGAGCGAAAGCGGCAAATCTTTCGACAGTGCCAATTTCTGACAAAAGTTTTTACAGTTTCATTAATTCTTTAAATTCTGGTACGAAATCTTCTATCCCCTATCATTGACGGTGACTTAATCGTCTAAGGGAAGCAAAATTGTTTGCGAAACGCTTTGCTTCAAATTCAACAGTTTTGGAAACGCTGAAAAAATACCACTAATCCAGACCTCAGGAGTTAATATGAAACAATTGCATTTAAATTTGGTCAATTTTAATCCCACCAAAATACAGCTGTTGATTGTTTCCAGATCAAAGACCGAGTTTCACAATGATATCTCTATTAGTATGTGTACCGAGCAAATAAATGAATATAAATACGCATTCGTTTATTGGAAGTCACAATGTCCATGTCAAGTTTGAGGCCCTTCATCTGTTATCATCCTGGTTCTTTTGACCTCTGTTCAAAAGCGTGTTATACGCATTGTTGGTCAGCGAAATTTGACTTTAAATCTTGATTCCCTACTCCATCGTTGCACTGCTGCTGATCTTCTTGTTTTTTATAAATATCGTCACCAGCAATACTCAGATGAAATCAGATCCATTATGTCTCAAACATATATTCTTTTCCTTGTTGCATTCGTAAATCGATTTGTGCTAACAGTCAAACGGATCACTCACTGTTATAGTGAGAGAATGAAGAGGTTTTTCTTGTTTTGCAAAATCAATAGTCTAAGAGTACCCACCCGTTCAAGGTATCTGAAGACATTTTATTTTAAAATCTAAGCCAAACAGTACTCACAATAATCATAAATTCATTTGTTGTTATCAAATAATTTGGGACTTGCTTCATAAATAATATCTGACCGTATACAACGTTCCAGTTTATAAATAAAATCATATTTTAGTTTATTACGTCACCTTTTATTTCCCCTTCAAAACATTTAACTTATTAATATATACTTCAATACATATATAGAAATTTTTTTTTAATTTCATTTGTAACAACGTTGAAACAGACATATCCTGTTTAAACCAAAACCAAAATAAAGTAAATTAGTTCTGTGCAGGTGCGTTGATGTTGAGATCATCAATAGGGTGATCCATTTGTGTTGTTTAACTGAAATATTTTAGCAACATTAATAATTGGTAAAAATACGAAGGATCCTAAGTTTTGATATGATAATATGAGGCTGCTTATTTGTATAATTTATCTATGTCGGTTTCATTTTTTATTTGTACACGGCTGAATTTCTATTGTGTGTTTTGATTTATTCGGGTTAGAATGAGAAAACCTTATCACAACGACGGAGATGGGTGGAAATCGCTTATAATGAAATCGATGTGTAAAACGACATTGATATATAAAAATTGAGTTTTTGTTTTGTATCGGAACGGACACCTAAATTTTTCATAACATTATATTATTTTACATAAATTTTTATACAAAATATCTTTAAATATAAAAGATAGTGTTATTTGATTTAAAATCAGGATTAAAAACTAAAAGAACAAAATTGAGGAATTAAAAAAAAATTAATTAATATCCTGAATTTTTTTTGTGTTGAATTCGAAATGAAGTTCTTTTATAAAAATAAAAGCATTGTTGTAAATTGATTATCTCACAAATAATTATTGAAAACTTAACAAAGAAAATAAACAGTACAAAGGGTTTAAAGAAAGGCAATTTTGAGTATTACCGTTTGTCAATATCATGCATGGATTAAAAGGTATTGGGTCATAAAATAGTTGCATCATCTTCAACTGCTGTGAAACAAGGCTATACCGAGTAGTTGATGGACTATGAGAAAAGAGTTTTGTGAACCAGAACCAGATGCACCGTAAGTCGTGGTTCGTGATATTATAACAAGAATTAGTCGTGAAACTGTTGCACATTTCCACAAAATGATTCGTTTGAATAAAAAGATTAGTGTAATTAGTGGGTGAAGAGTGCTGACAGAGAGATATTATCCAAAAATATAGATAATAACTCATCTCCTTCTGCAATCAACGTACATTTAATTGAAC
Source organism: Diogma glabrata (assembly GCA_963693315.1). Taxonomy (NCBI): domain Eukaryota; kingdom Metazoa; phylum Arthropoda; class Insecta; order Diptera; family Cylindrotomidae; genus Diogma; species Diogma glabrata. The sequence goes on along the minus strand of OY856186.1, from coordinate 193,563,994 downwards.
GTTTTTTCTCTTTCTTTACAATTTATTTTTTCAATATATATTTTATTTTTTTCATCATAATTTGTATGTCAGTATAAAATATTGAATTTTGTTTTTCATAGAGATTTTTCCGGCGAGAAGCCATTAAGTTATTTCGTGTTTGTAAATATCCCGGTATAATAAAAATAATGTTTATTACAGTATCTTTGTGTTGTTGTGACACATTTTGTAATACCTATTAATTAAACAACACTTTTTATTAAAAAAAAACATTTTCGGTAAGTAAAACCAGATCATAAATTAAGATAATAAAAGAAATTAAGGGAACAGAGGACTCACTCAGCCAACTTTTCAAAAACCTCTCCTTGAGAAACCTATCCCTTGAGAGTAAACACTCGTTTTCAATAACTACAACTTTGGTGGAAAACGACAATGTAATTTCACACTACCAGCTATGATCCAATACAACTGTTCCTGTTTGTTCAGAAAACTTTGCAAAAAACCTATGTTTTTCAAAATCTTCAAAATTTTCAAAAAAAACGGCTTTTAATATGCAACTACATGGTATTTTCCAACCCATCTGTTCCGAGTGATTATATGTCATATAGAAAGCAACTATAAGACGTTCACTAGCTTTTATTACAGTAGTAAGTCAATGGGTCATTCAAGGAACAAAAACCGTGGAGTGGTTTTAAAATAGACGGTAGAGATTAGACAAAAAAAACATCCCAAGTACGATAAACCAACAAAAATCACATAAAAAATTAGCTTGTTCAGTACAGTCGAAAAGAATTCCCTATTAGTTTTTGAGTTATTGAGTTTGAATTTGTTTTCCTGTCTCTGCGCGCCCCCAACCCCCTAACTTCGAACATTATAAAAGAAAAAAATTGAAAAACTTCAAGGTTATAGGAAATGTTGTAAAGATTAAACACAAACTATAGCGGTCGGCCTATCAATTAAAATAATAGAGCATAAATAAATATAAAAGGTTCGACCTCGACGAGTGGGGAGTTATAAGAAAGGTGAATTTTAGTCCCGTCCAAAACAACTTTTCTTGTAATTTTCAAAACACGATTTTTGACTTATCTTCAAAAATGTGAAAATATTTGCCTGTCCCTCGACCCCATAACTTCGAACATGACAAAAGGAAAATATTGCGAAGCTGACGCATAGGCTAACTTCACCACAGCTATGGAAACAAAGCATTCTGGATATAGAGTGAGCTAATATCCATAAAAACATTAATTAATGGCTAACCAATGGTATAGATTTCACCTAGTTCTAATTATATACATATTAAAGAAAGCTGTAATATCACAACAAACATAAATTCTGAAGTACGAGAAAAAGTAAACAAAAATTTAACCGGAAGTGACACACAGGAAGTTGGGATGCAGAACTGTTGTGAGCCGTACTGAATCCTTATGTAAAACATTTCATCTAATTCTGTTACAGTACAGGTGCTATTCAGCTTTCAATAAAACAGGTACTCCCAACAAACATTGAAAGCGTGGTGAAAAAACCCTGTTTTATGGTGGACCTCCCAACCCTTTATCCAATGTACCCCAAAAGCTGATGAAATCATTCTCATACCATCCTCTCTTTTACCAACGTTTGTAATTGTAGACTACAGTAGGAATAAACACCTGAAAAAAAAACTTTTTAGCCGGAAGTTGGTATGCAGAAATATTGGAAACAGTATTAAAACCTTATATACCAAGTTTCAATAAGATCATAAGCAGGGATTAGAAGTTGTTAAAGATTTAAACTTAGAGATATTCAGGAGACCTCTCTCCATTTTGTCCAATTTTGAAATGAATCCAGATCTTCCATTTTAAGTGAACCCTTCCAAAGTTTCATCAAGAATATATGCAGGAATGTCACTTATTTTCCTCAAATGGGGTATTAAACTCTGTTTTCTAGAATCTATTTCTATAAATATTTTAAAATACCATTGATTTTCAAACATTTTATATTCAATGACTTAATCTTGAATGTCAATAAATAGGTCACTAAAGTTCAAACTTATTTGTTTAATGAGTTTTTTGATAAATATTGAGTCCAAGTTCCTCCATTCATTAAAATTCAACAAATAGAATGTAAGTTCAAGATACATTTCCCATGCTCCCTCCTTCAATTAAAATTTAACTGTCCAGTTTCATTGACTTCAAATAATCTAAAGAAAAAAAAAACACAAGACAATCGAAATGAATGAAATTTGATTGATATTGAAAGCATATGATAAGTGCTTTTAAAAAACAACAACAAAATACGGGAAAGAAGTCTTATAATTACCAACTTCGTATGAACAAAACCACAAAGTTATTGTTTTTATTTAACAGGAAATAGAATTTATGCTTGCTTCTTCTTTTTCCTCTTAAATTGTTAGGTCTTTGAAATAAATTCCATTTCTACTTTTCTTTTGTTATTTTACCATAATGTTGCAACAAAATAAATAAAAACCCTAAAAATGCAAATAAAAATTAAATCAACAGAAGGAATCTTTGGATTGATTCTTGTTTTTTTGTAGATAGGAGTCAGATGGTAGATTTTACAGACGTATGCAACCTATCACGGCAACTTTAACATAAGTTATATATATCATATATGTAGAAAACATAGATTTATAAAATCAAACTTCTTTTTCTTGACCTTATTTCATGCAATCGTGCTTTATTGTTGCATTAAACACAGGTAGCCTAACATAAAATTTAAAGACTTAAGAATAAAGTTAAGATTAAAGTTTTTATGCGTAAAATCATTCATTATACTATAAAGTATAAACTATAGTTTTTTTTTTTTTGGTTAATCTGAAAATCTCTTCAAAATCATATTATTATCACGTCAACGATTTTTCGGTTTGAATTTATAAACAAAGAATGGATTATCCGTTTTTATGTTCTTTTTCTTAAATCTCTGGAATGTGATAATATTTTGTGATATAAGATTTGTTTGTTTTTCATTTTTTGTTATTCGTGATGCCTCGAGATAAAAGAATTGAAATCAGTTTTTGTTTTTATATATAAGGATTATCTGTTTAGCTGTCTAGTAAAGATAATGTTAAATGAATTTTCTATTTTTAGTCGTGAAAATTTGCGAAATTGAGTTTTGTTGTTATCAAAGGCGACCATGTTATTATTTTTTCAAGATGATAAGATTTAAGGTTTGTTATTAGACAGAGCATTAGGAGATTTTGGAAAGGAACTTTCTGCTTAATTTGAGAATATCGAGTACTTAAATCGTCGATAAAGTTCGATTCGGGTTGTCATAAAGAGTTTTTAAAAAAGTTCTTTAATGTTGATTTCAATACCTCATTAAAAACTGGAATAGTAACAATATAATATGTATGGCAAAACGAGCGCAGAACAATCCAAAGAGTATGAAGAGTATTTGCTCACTAACTGACTGCTATTTTATTAAAGTTTCAAAATGAATTAGATTTAGTTAGACTAGAAACCATAATGATTTGAAGAAAACGGACTAGAATACTAAATGACACCTTGCCAGTTATTACAAAAAGCTTATGTAATTTAAAATAAACAGCAGGTAAGACCCAATAGATAGTACATTATCTGTAACTTGCATACAAAAACTAACATCAACTATCCACCTCAAAGTGCTGGGCTCAATCTGCAAAATCAGGTGGTTCCTGTAGCTACACTAATTGCACTAAAACCCGAAATACACTACTAAAACGCAGTACCCAACATTAACATCAATGAGCACGGGCAGTAACAACAATTAAAGGTTCAGGTCTTAAAGATATTTATGACTTTCATGACGCAAATATATTGGCATAAAAAATCGTTTCCATGGAGATCGATATCACTACACTAGGAGACACTTTAGTTGGTCATATTCTCCTAAACAAGCTTAAGGGTTCTGGTATAAGCACTTTAAATTATGTAATCGTCCGATGGTTATGGTCAAAGAAAATATAACGTAAGTTGATTGTCGAGCAGAAACTAGTTAGGAAAAACCTGAATATAGTCAGGGCGTGATCATGGTCAGAAAAGCAAGTCCTATTAGGGAAAACTGATGTGGTGTGAGCCTATTCCGGGTCTGAATTAGAATGCCCTTTTAGGGTTAAACTTATTTGAATATATACGGCCCTGATTTGGTTTTTCATATTTGACCCCTATTTGGGCAATCTGATCAGGGGCTGATACGAAACACTTCACTATGGTTTGCTTTATTTTATATGTTAAACTTGATCCGACTATCCCGATCAGGGAATCATCATTACATGATTGTGCAAAAGCGTTACACTCACGATCAGGGCGCAATCAAACTATGCCTAATCAAATGGGATTTGTTATCAATCAAGCAAGAGGTCTTTAGTTGAAGTCTGATCACTCTCGTACAACTGTACCTCAAGCTTTCAGTGATGTCAAAAACGAATCAAAATAAATATACATCGCATACCGAAAACTTTCCTCCCATGCTTCTGAGATTCTTGTGAATGGTATATGTTGTTGAATTGAATATTGAAATGAATTTGTGTGTTGTTTTATTTACAAAAAATTTGTAAAACTAAGCAATTACTTTTTTGTTTATTAATAACATATAAGGTTTCTTCGACCTAATTTTTAAACACTAACATGTGTGTTTATAGGCAACAAGCTATCTTTAGGAATGTAAAAAGCCAAGAGATGATTGACATCACAAAGCTCTATAATCGCCCATCGGGTTCACTTTAATGTAGGAGAATCAAACAGCAAGGATAGCAACAATCAATACAACACCCGTAAAACAATTTTGAAAAAATTGCTTAAAATGTGTATTAAGTGTGCATATTACGAAAGCACCGTGTACAAAACTGTGTACAACACATGATGTGCACCGTACCGTGCAGTGTGCACATGTCGTAAAACGCCATAGCACATATTTGCACACCAATGTCAACCGGATGTTTCACGAATAATTAGAAACGAAGCAAAACAAAATTTATTTATTTATATGTATAATAATAATAAACGTGAAGAATGCAACATGAAGAATGAATAATTAGTTTTATCCACGACTATTAAAGAATATATACTTTCCAAGCGTATATCTTTCATTGTAATTGTATTCATTCCTTTTTATATATAAAATTCTTCTTTATTTATTTCATTACACTTTATTTATTAAAAATTCCCCTAACAAATTAAAAACCTGATTTGTTGGTATAGTAATATAAACCAGTTAAAACAAGAACAATACATATATAAAATCTAAAATAAACAAACATGTTTTGTTTTGTTTTTCATTTCATTCAATATGGCGATATAAACTTTTACAGGAAAACTTGAATGAAATTATTTTAAATATTTGTAGTCGTGGATAAACTAGTATCTTGTATCCGCTTAGGATGAAGGCAATTCTTCACTCGGATGATTCCCTCCACTTGCTACGCTCGTTCCGGGAAACTTCATCCTCGTGAAGAATTGCCTTCATTCTAAGCTCATGCAAGAATCTACTATTATATTTTATAAAATTAATGGTTTTAGGTAACTTTTTATGAGATAATTTGACTTTTGTGATAATAAAATATGGAGGGGCTGAAATCTCAAGCTCTGAGATATCAAGACTTCGGTCTGGGTTAAGGATTTTGATATAGTTTTCGGAAACAACTTTTATGAGGACATAGAGTTTAGTTTTGGGCAGCGGTGTATATCAAAGATAACTCTGTTAAAGTATAAGTATTTTTTATCTCTGTTTAGAAATTAAATACAAAACTAACACAAAACATCCAAAACGTTGTCAGATCGTAAATTAACATAAATTAGTGAAAAGATGATACACTCAGCAAACTACTCAAAAACCTCTTCATTTAGCGTTTCGCGAAAATATTACAAAATCACAAATTCATGTTTCTTTCAAAATTCCAAAAATATTGTAAAAATTAAATAAATTCAAACTTTTTTCAAAATTCTAAAAATATTCCAAAAATTATTACAAAATCAAAGATTAAAATTTTTTCAAAAATTCTAAAAATATTGCAAAAATTAAAACAAAATCAAAAACTGAAACTTTTTTCAAAATTCCAAAAATGTTCCAAAAGATAGAATAAAATCAAATATTTAAACTTTTTCTAAATTCTAAAAATATTCCAAAAATTCTTAAAAATTCAAAATTTTTCTAAAATTCTAAAAATATTGCAAAAATTATTACAAAATCAAAATTACAAACTATTTTCAAAATTCCAAAAATATTTCAAAAACTATAACAAATTCAAAAATTTCTATGTCCAATTTCATTTTCAATTACATTTACGTCATAAAAACAGCTACATTTTTTTTCCAAAAAATTGGCTGAAAAAATAAATGAAATCATTTTTTGACACACTTGACATTATGTTTTTGACAAACTTAAAATGCCATAATTCTCAATAATAATAATAAAACTTCATTTCAAACAAATAATTAATTTTATTATTTTCCAAAAAATTGGATAAAAAAATAAATAAAAATCTTTCTTTTGACACACTTGACAACATTTTTTTGACAGACTTATAATGCCATAATTCTCAATAATAATAATAAAATTTCATTTCAAACAAAAATTAATTTTGTTTTTTTCCAAAGAATTGGGTAAAAAACTAAATAAAAATCTATCTTTTGACACACTTGACAACATTTTTTTGACAAACTTATAATGCAATATTCTAGATTTTGGTCTCACATACCAATCCCGACCATCAAAATTTCTCCAAATTCAATGTTTCTTCTCGTAATCACTTAAAATGAACGTTTTTTAAGCAAAAAATATGCAAATTACCTTGTTTTGACACACTTGACGATTTTTTGACAGACTTCCGGTACAGTTGTCAAACACATCGTCCTTTCGGTTCTTTCCATTGAGTAAACCTATTTTTAATTTAAAAATTTTTGAGATCCGTCCAGCGGTTTACTAGATTTCATCGGTTGTGATGGACGGCCGGCCGACAGACAGACACGCATATTTTTTTTGCTTTTTTAGAATCAGTAGGTCCTAAAACGTCGAGAGATGCCAAAAAAAGTGGGGGTAAGAATTTCACTTTGAGCTCATGAGTGTAATTCTTTGGTCTTTCAGACCGAAGTAATTGATGAATGTGATCTATTTTCATCTAAAATGATGTGCGAAAGAAATTGTTTTGTGAAAGTAATGAAAACAAGCACAAAAAGCGAACTTGTACTTGAATAATTAATTTTAGTGATTTATAAAAATTATTAGAATTATTTATTATTTTTCTAAGAATAATACATTTTATCTCGGTTTACTGATATTTAAATTTATTTTATACTCTTCCAACTTTTAATATCAACTTACACATACAAATACTTTTTTCATAATAATAGCTTGATTATTGTATTATTTTCTAATCTATCGAATAATGAACTTAGCCTTTTGCGTTATGAAAATGGTCCTAAAATATTATCATTATTCGATACTTTATGATTGTATGTATTAATAAAATTTTTTGTATTAAAATTATTAAATTATTATTAATAATTATTATTAAATTACAATCACAATGACTTTTCTATTTTTGTTCTCAAAAATCAAATTTTAATTTAACCTCTCTTTTTGGTTTAGTTGATTGTATGGAATGAAATGCAATGTACTGAATTGCACAAAAAAACATAGTAAACAGGAAAACTAAATTTGTTTCAATCATTTTATCCACGACTACTAAAGAATATATACTTTCCATGCGTATATCTTTCATTGTAATTGTATTCATTCCTTTCTATAAATCAAATTCTTTTTTATTTATTTCATTACACTTTATTTATTCAAAATTCCCCTAACAAATTAAAAACTTGATTTGTTGGTATAGTAATATAAACCAGATAAAACAAGAACAATACATATAAAATAAACAAACATGTTTTGTTTTGTTTTAATTTCATAGATTTATTTCAATATGGCGATATAAACTTTTACAGGAAAACTTGAATGAAATTATTTGAAATATTTGTAGTCGTGGATAAAATAGTATCTTGTATTCGCTTAGGATGAAGGCAATTCTTCACTCGGATGATTCCCTCCACTCGCTACGCTCGTTCCGGGAAACTTCATCCTCGTGAAGAATTGCCTGCATTCTAAGCTCATACAAGAATCTACTATTCTTAGTAGAAATTGTTTCTTCTCAATTAGAACATTTAATGTTTTTATTGGGAAGAAAAAGTATATGGATAAAAAAAACAGATTACTTAAACCGTCTTCTTTTTTCAGAGGATAAAGTATGGTAAATTCGTGTTTACACCGAAAGAAAAAATCTTGTTTGATTCAAACATGTTGCATTGTTAATCGAAAATTAAGTGAAAATTGGGGAACTAAATACGTTTGTGATTGAATCAACCAACGCTCCGTATTTAAATTAACAATTTAACCGTTGTTGATATATTTTTTTATAAGTGTCACAAACATATTTGATTTAACCATGTTTGTAGTTAAGTCAATTATGATATAATTTTCAATTGACTACAAACGTGGTAAATTAAAAATTAGACTAAAAATAGTGATATTGAATACGTTTGTGATAGAATCAAGCAATACGCCGTATTAAATCTTTTGGTTTGGTACATCTTTGTTATGTTTTTGCTGCTATCGATGTTTGTATGGGTTCGTTTTTTTCGTAAATATAATATTTGAAATTTTTTATATTAGAAGTATGTATTTCGCATCATTTTTATGCATAAAGCTAGCGTTCGTATATTTACGTTCTAAATAGGAACGTGTGATTTTGTTTGTAAAGGATGCGTCCATTTTTTCGCCATTTTTTTAATGATACAATTTAAAAGACCAAAATTCAGAAATCAAAAAATTTAAATATTTGAATTATGTGTAGAAAATTATACTAATTTTCCATAATTTTCTCATTATTATGAAAAATTAAATTAAAATATCGATAAATGGACATGAAACAAGACAAATAAAAAATATTAAAAAAATATAATAATTTTTTTAAATCACCAAAATTAATTATAGAAAGGGCCTGTTTCATTTACGATATTTTTGTTATAACATTAACTGAAAAATTTCTTTCGCACCTAATTTTATATGCAAATAATATGAAAATTATTTAAATCAATTAAACACATCTAAATTATTTCCTAAAGTAAAATGTTAAATAAAACCAGCCATGTTAAAATATATAAAAACTTTTTATTTTTCTATTCTTTTGTTTATTATTTTTCTTTATTTTGTTTATTAGTTTCTTTTCTTCTAGTTTTTTATTTTAACAAACACAATAATTTTCAAACAAAAACATGAACAAACTGAACTGAAAAATATGAACAAGAAAAATTGATCACGCCGTGGTTGATTTAAATAATGAAAATTGTTACGTTTTTTAAAATAAATTGACAATGCTACATTGGTTAAAATAAACACGTTCGTATTAGACGCAAAATCAAACAAGCTTTGTAGTTGATTCTACCAACGTTTTTTTTTCGGTGTAATAAATTTTATTCTCTCGCAAATTAAAAACTATCGCTCTCTCTAATTTTATCACTATAAATTTTAACACATTTAAGAATTTTAACACTATAAAGCGTCCATTGTTCATTGCTTCATTGAAATCAGATTATTATTAGGAAAAGCGATATGTGCTAGTTTCTATAAGGTTCACAAGATTACTTCTCTTCTTGACTACTAATTGACAGTTTAATGGCGGAAGCGTTATTGATTGGCGTGATATTGAGTTCAGGTGAAAGTGATGATTATTGTATTATTATACAGATTAATTTGGACAGATTAATTTTAATTTTTTCTTTAATGTATATTCATAAAGAGAAACAACAATAGATGTATCACTTTTTTGTATCAAAAACAGGATGTTAATATTAACTAATTCACGCTATATTCTGTCATAAAAATACCTATGTTAAGAATTAGAAATACAATGAAGATAAATGCTAAAGGTATCATTAGAAAACTAAAATATTCGAAGGTCCTCATTTAATCCTCATTGAGATTTAAGTGTTGATAACAGCAGCAACTAACAAGTTTACAAACATAAAAAAAGTTTGTCCTTTTTCTGCACATGCATTATGGTTTAATCTCTATTAAAATCAACATCGAAATAGCTACTACAACTATTTAATAGAGGGGTTTGCGTTTGTGTTTTACTCATCAACACGCCCCTATTTATTCAATTTTCACATTACAATAAAAAAAATCCAAAAATGTTTCATTCATAATTCATTCAATTTAAAATTTCAATTTTCATTATCCTAAATTTCTATGACATTGTTCTTTTTTTAACAAGGATATTTCCTTAAAAACTTAACCATAGTGTGTTGAACAAAATGTCACTGTCAATTGTTGACATATTTGAAAATAGAATTATGCTATCGGTATTTTGTTTATGTATTTTAAGGAAGAATTTAGAAATTAAAAGTCCGAGCGGCAGGTATATCCGCTAGAAATAGGTAGATTTCGGGATCAGACAGTTATGTGTGCAATTAGAATCGGATTTATCAGATTACTTTATAAAAAATACTAATTCAAAACAAAAGTATTAAACGAACTTTAAAAATAAACATTATTTTATACAGTTTTTGGGCTCTAGGCACTTAACCTGTACCCCGATATGGCCAATTATCAAACATATTTAGGAAACTGTTTGCCGCAACATACCCAGAAAATATTTTTAGCGTAAGTGAAAAATTGCGACCGTGAAAGTGCCGCTAAATGCCGTTGTACTTCACACAGTTTATTGCAGATAGCTAAAGAACCTTTTATTGCAGACGTCTGGCTTTTTAAAAAATGATAGAAATACGTTCAAATAATTAATATGTATAAATTTTGCCCCAAACGGCCGTTATAACGCTTTGTTTTTGACAGTTTTAAGGCTCTAGACTCTTAACCTGTAACCGGATATGGCCAGTTGTCGAATTTATCCAAGAAATTGTTTGCCGCAACACGCTCAGAAAAAATTTTTGGTCTAGGTCAAAAAATGCGGCCGTGAGAGTGCCGCTAAATTCCGTTATACCTCATATCGTTATATATATATATATATATATATATATATATATATATATATATATATATATATATATATATATATATATATATATATATATATATATATATATATATATATATATATATATATATATATATATATATATATATATATATATATATATATATATATATATATATATATATATATATATATATATATATATATATATATATATAAATATATATACAGGGTGAGTTTTTTAAAAAATGCCAGGCTTTTATCTCGAGAACCATGCTAGATGGGACAAAATAACCCAAGATGATATTTGTTAAGCGTCGAGGGAGACGTCCAATGGTAATATTGAATGACCTTGAAACTCATAAGTATTGGAGATATATGCCAAAATAGGTTTTTTTTAAATTAGAACCTATACATTTAATATTTTTTTTTAATTAAGTAAATCAAACTACACACTTTTTGCCTACAAAATTTTTTTGTAAAGTGTTCGATTTTGTAGATATGATGAAAATTGATTTGCACTAAAGCAAACGTGTCTTCGCTAAGTTCTTCAGAAAAAAAATAAAATTTCAATAAATCAAAAAAAAACAACGAAAATCAATTTCACGCAGTAGACCACGATGCAATAATATTTAAATTAATGAATGATTTTCTTTGTTTTTTTTTAATTTATCGAAATTTTATTTTTTTTCTGAAGAACTTAGCGAAGACACGTTTGCTTTAGTGCAAATCAATTTTCATCATATCTACAAAATCGTACACTTTACAAAAAAATTTTGTAGGCAAAAAGTGTGTAGTTTGATTTACTTAATTAAAAATAAATATTAAATGTATAGGTTCTAATTTAAAAAAAACCTATTTTGGCATATATCTCCAATACTTATGAGTTTCAAGGTCATTCAATATTACCATTGGACGTCCCCCTCGACGCTTAACAAATATCATCTTGGGTTATTTTGTCCCATCTAGCATGGTTCTCGAGATAAAAGCCTGGCATTTTTTAAAAAACTCACCCTGTATATATATATATATATATATATATATATATATATATATATATATATATATATATATATATATATATATATATATATATATAATTTTTTTTTTTTGTTTTTCCGTCTCCGCTTTACATTTATAGTCGTTTGGCATCAAAATTTTTCCGAAATTCCGAGATGACGGTCATTGCAATAGGTAGATTTTTATATGAAATCTACCTAATAACCTATATTTATTATTAGGAGACTGGAAGGACATTTAAATGCGGACCTACGAATCCTTCTTTTTAATAATCCCCGTGATCGATTGATGACATAATGTAGGCCTAGAAATCAAAACCTTACCTTAAATTTATCCAGCGTAGTTGAAAGATTATTATAACAGGCGACATTATATAACATAATTTCACTGAATTTATCGCTTGCTGTTTCAGAGCAGTAACGTTTCAAATATTGGAATATTACTTCATTATTGCACTTCTCACTTTTGAAAAAAAAAATGCTTATGATTTCATCACAACTTAACACTTTTACCGATGTTACCGATTTTACACAATATAAATTATAACAAACACTCACAATAATTAATTAAACTATAAAACACTTCCTCGTTTTTTTATGCAATCTCAAATTATAATTATAATTTAATATTATTTCTTTCTTTTATTTATTACACAAAATTAAGACAATCAAAACCGATGTAACATTGTACCCAATGTAAAAGACCATTAACCGGCTCTGTAATTAGAATAAAAAATTATTAAAATACAGATGAATCAATAGTTAGAAATTTGTTCAGAATTAATACTCATAAGATAGGTTATTGAATATTGAAAGGCTTCGGATAGGCATCGGATATTGAAAGAGTTTTAAAAAAATTTAAGATGGTGCAAATATAAAGTGTAAAAATCTTAATTACAAAAATTTGTAGTTGCTACTCTCAAGTCTCAACTACTCTGTGTAGTTGCTCAAAATTTTGCTCAACTTTACATTTTTTATTTTTAAGCTACAAAAAAACTTCCAAAAATATTTATCAGTACTGCAAACAACTTCAAACGATTTCAAACAACCTTTTATATTTGGTTTATCAAAATTATCACTGTGTGTAGGGAAATCGGCTGTTTTAATCATTTGAGATATTTTTATTATCAACAAACAAAAACGTGTTACTATAAAATCTTCTCTGTCGTTTGCATTATCCAAAAATATTTTTTCCCCCCTATTCGGGTTAAAGTTCACAAAGCTCTAAAAAGCCAGTAGTACTGTCTTTTGTCAATATTGAAGTTATATTTTAACTAATCACCTGCAGTGATTTAGGTTAGGCTGGATTTTTAATCCTGTTCGTCCTGGGCCAAACCAGAACCCCTTCCTTTATAAAAAAAATGATATGTATTTATGTATCTCATAAACTCACAATACGTTCTAATCATATTGGATTATTTCTATAGGATTAACATATTCACTACATTAACCTCTAAATTTTTGTTTGATTGCGTTTGGTTACAAACGTCAGATAAAAAACCGTAATACCGTACATACCAAAAAATAAATTAAGTTCAATCGTGTTTTGTTGGGTTAAACCAATATTATGTTACTTCGGTCTGGAAAACCTATAAGTATTACATTCATGAGCCAAAAGTGAAATTCTTACCCCCACTTTTTTGGCATTTCTCCACGTTTTAGGACCTACTGATTCTAAAAAAGCAAAAACAAAAAATGTATGTCTGTCTGCCGGCCGTCCGTCCGTCATTACCTACGCTGCAGGGAAAACCGCTGGAGGGATTTCAAAAATTTTTTTTCTAAAAATAGGTATACTCAAGGGACAGGTTCGAAAGGACGCTGTGTTCGATAACTGTACCGGAAGTGTGTGTCAATCGTCAAGTGTGTCAAAAACAGCAAATTTTAATATTTTTAGCTTAAAAAACGTTCATTTTAAGGGATTACCAGTAGGAACATTGGATTTGGAGACATCTTGGTGGTAGGGATTGGTATGAGAGATCAAAAACTAGATTACTGCATTATAAGTTTGTCAAAAAAATGTTGTCAAGTGTGTCAAAAGATAGATTTTTATTTAGTTTTTTACCCAATTTTTTGTAAAAAATGAAATTAATTGTTTGTTTGAAATTGAAATGAAATTTTATTATTATTATTGAGAATTATGGCATTATAAGTTTGTTAAAAAATTTGGTCAAGTGTGTCAAAAGAAAGATTTTTATTTATTTTTTTACCAAATTTTTTTGAAAAAAATAAAATTAATAATATGTATGACATGAAAATTTATTATTATTATAGAGAATTATGGCATTATAAGTTTGTCAAAAATATAATGTCAAGTGTGTCAAAAAATGATTTCATTTATTGTTTTAGCCAATTTTTTGGAAAAAAATATGTAGCTGTTTTTATGAAGTAAATGTAATTGAAAATCAAATTGGACAAGGCAATGTTTTAATTTTTTATAGTTTTTGAAATATTTTTGGAATTTTGAAAAAAGTTTGTATTTTTGATTTTGTAATAATTTTTGCAATATTTTTAGAATTTTGGAAAAAGTTTTAATTTATGATTTGGAAAAATTTTTGGAATATTTTTAGAATTTTGAAAAATTTTAAATTTTTGATTTTATTATAATTTTTGGAATTTTGAAAAAAGTTTCAATTTTTGATTTTGTTATAATTTTTGGAATAATTTTAGAATTTTTAAAAAAGTTTGATTTTATTATAATTTTTACAATATTTTTGGAATTTTGAAAGAAATATGAATTTGTGATTTTGTAATATTTTCTCGAATCGCTAAATGGAAGGTTTTTGAGTAATTTGCTGAAAATGCAATTGAAAATGAAATTGGACATGGACATTTTTGAACTTGTTATAGTTTTTTAAGTATTTTTGGAATTCTGAAAAAGTTTCAATTTTTGATTTTGTAAGAATTTTTGGAATATTTTTAGAATTTTGAAAAATTTTAAATTTTTGATTTTATTATAATTTTTATAATTTTGGAAAAATTTTCAATTTTTGATATTGTTATAATTTTTGCAATATTTTTAGAATTTTGGAAAAAGTTTGAATGTTTGAATTTTTAAGAATTTTTGGAATATTATTAGAATTTACAAAAGTTTAAAGTTTTGATTTTTTAAGAATTTTTGGAATATTTTTAGAATTTTGATATAAAAAATAAAAAGAGAATTTTGGAATTTTATATATACATATTTTTAGAATTTTGAAAAAGTATCAATTTTTGATTTAGCAAGAATTTTTGGAATATTTTTCAAAATTCCAAAAATATTCCAAAAATTAGAATTAAAATCAAATATTTAAACTTTTTCTAAATTCCAATAATATTTCAAAAATTCTTAAAAATTCAAACTTTTCCAAAATTCTAAAAATATTGCAAAAATTATTACAAAATCAAAAATTCAAACTTTTTCGAAATTCCAAAAATTATAATAAAATCAAAAATTTTAAATATTTCAAAATTCTAAAAATATTCCAAAAATTCTTGCAAAATCAAGAATTCAAACTTTTTCCAAAATTCCAAAAATTATAATAAAATCAAAAATTTAAAATTTTTCAAAATTCTAAAAATATTCCAAAAATTCTTACAAAATCAAAAATTAAAACTTTTTCCAAATTACTAAAACTATTGCAAAAATTATGACAAAATCAAAAATACAAACTTTTTTCAAAATTCCAAAAATATTTCAAAAACTATAACAAATTCAAAAATTTCCATGTCCAATTTCATTTGCAATTACATATACGTCATCAAAACATCTACATTTTTTTCCCAAAAATTGGCTAAAAAAATAAATGAAATCATTTTTCGACACACTTAACAACATTTTTTTGACAAACTTATAATGCCATAATTCTTAATAATAATAAAATATAATTTTCAAACATATTATATGTTTGAATTTTATTTTTTTTTTAAATATTGGGTAGAAAAATAAATAAAAATCTTTCTTTTGACACACTTGACAACATTTTTTTGACAAACTTATAACGCAATAATCTAGTTTTTGATCTCAAATACCAATCCCTACCATCAAGATTTCTCCAAATTTAATGTTCCTAATCGTAATCACTTAAAATGAACGTTTTTTAAGCCAAAAATATGAAAATTTGCTGTTTTTGACACACTTAATGATTTTTTTGACCGACTTCCGGTACAGTTATCGAACACAGCGTCCTTTCGGACCTTGAGTACACCTATTTTGAGAAATACAAATTTTTGAAATCCCTCCAGCGGTTTTCCCTGTAGCGTAGGTAATGACGGCCAGCCGGACGGCCGGCAGACAGACACACATTTTTTTTTTTGCTTTTTTAGAATCAGTAGGTCCTAAAACGTCGAGAAATGCCAAAAAAGTGGGGGTAAGAATTTCACTTTTGGCTCATGAATGTAATACTTAGGTCTTTAAGACCAAAGTCATTTTTTTCAGCTAAAACTAGATTTTTTAACATAGGAATCGATCAAAATCGAAAGAATCGACTCTGGCAGCCGGAGAATCGGTTCTAGGAATCGAAATCGATAATCGATTTTTCTATAAATCTTTCCATCCCTATTATATCGCTGTCACATACAAACTCTTTGTTAAATAAAAATTCATTGGTTGTTAAAAAATCGTGTATAGAAGTTTTCTACAGACTTCTAGCACAAATTAGATGTATCAGGTGTTTCCTTAATTAGTGCCACCTTCTAGTTCCTACTGTCATAATTTTGGATTTTTCTGATGCAGATGTATTATTAATCTATTTCATTAATTTAAAACTGTTAGATTACCTTCCCCAGAATATGTTCAACTCGACCAGCGTCCAACTCTTTTAAAAAGAATGCTAATTTTTCTAGGTTAATAAATCCACAGGTGGTAGTTTCGGTGATAAACCTCGTTCACGTTGTGAGTTGTGAAGTTACACTAATTGTTCGTTTCAATAGCCTTTAATAATAGACCGTATATTATATTCAGCTGGCATTGGATCACTGAGCAGTTTTAGCTTTGTCTAACAAATATAAGTTAATCCTCCTGCTAAACAGCCAACGATGCAGATAGAACGGCTCTAAGATTGGGATCACCAGGTAGTCGTAGAGTGATACCAAAAATACTCAAAGCGAGATTCATTGCCGTGGTATCATAAAATACTGATTTTTGTGCCATTAATAGATTAATAGGGTGATTAGCAGCTCCTACAGTATTGCATTGAATTTTTAAGCCATGCCATCACACTCTGGATGTGAAGTCGTTATCTTCGTTTTACTAATTTCCTGGCATACGGGTAACTAAAACATTCTTTCATGATCTATGTATGAGCTTCTTGGTTTTATATCGCGCACACTTCCAGACATTTACTAAAATATACCATAATCACGAGCACATATTTAATCTGGTTATAAGTTGTTTGAAATGGTCCCACCACATTCACCGTGAATCTTGTAAATATAACACTGACGTTATAAAACTTCATTTTTCAATGACTACTTGTTGCAACCAAGCTTGACATTTCAATACGTAAGTTTTCTTTTGCCAGCATCAATCATGAAATCATTCAACCTGATTAAGCTTATTTCTATATGTGATCATTTTATCCATAATTTCTGCTAGAGCTACTTCACGTAGAAATCTTCTATGTTGGCGATCTCTTTCGGTTTCAAACCGTCCACTTTCTTAAGATTCTGTTTGAATTTGTAACCTCTGCTGATTGCATTTGGCCGAACAATTGTTCTCATTTAATAAAAAGGCTCTTGTAGTAGGAATTAGAATATGTGTCACAACAACACATAGGTACCATTCAAGACCTACCGGTACCTTGTTCTGACCCTGATGCTCGTTTTCTAAACATCTATACTAGTGAGGGGTATGAGTACTTTTTTACTTTATTCTTTTTCATAAAAAATGTCTTGTAGTAGAAATTAGAATATGTGTCACAACAACACTTAGGTACCAGTCAAGATTCGGGTCCCACATCAAGATGAGTTTTGAGGTGTGAAGATTAATTAAAATTTTTTTAAGTGTGGCATATGTTTGTATTGCTGAACATAGCAGGCGCACTACCGGGTACCTAGTTCTGACGCTGAGGCTTGTCTTCTAAACATTAAGATTCGTGAGGGATATGAGCACTTTTTTACTTTATTCTTTGTCGTATTTTCATGCACAAAAAATACCTACTTTCATGGCACTTATATGTATAATTTTTGCGGTCTACCTGATGTTTAGAATTCATGATCTTCTTCAAATTAAAAAATATGGTAACCATGACAACAACCAAACTTCATATAAAAAAATCAGGTTGTTTTGATTGTTAAAATTAATTTTATTTTAATGCTTGAAAATGTTAGTTTGAATATATTATTCCGGTCTGAAAGATCTAAATTTTACATTCTCGAGCCAAAAGTGAAATTCTTACTTCCACTTTTTTTGGCATTTTTCGACGTTTTAGGAGTCCTAATGCTTCTGAACAAGCAAAAAAACAAAAATTGTGTCTGTCTGCCGGTTGTCCGTCGAAACCTACGAACCTACGAAATCTGGAAAACCGCTGGAAGGATTTCGAAAATGTTTGTTTCTAAAAATAGGTATACTAAATGGGAAGAGCTAAAAGGACGATGTGTTCGATAACTATACCGAAAGTGTGTCAAGAAAATCGTGTCAAAACAAGGAAATTTCCATATTTTTTGCTTAAAAACGTTCATTTTAAGTAATTACGAGTATGAACATTGAATTTAGAGAAATCTTGATGGTCGAGATTGGTATGTGAGATGGAAAGCTAGATTATTGCATTATAAGTTTGTCAAAAAAATGTTGTTATTAAAAAATATGAAATTATTATTTGTATGACATGAAATTTAATTGAACATGAAATTGGACATGGAAATTTTTGATTTTGTTATAATTTTTGGAATATTTTTAGAGTTTTGAAAAAGTTTAAATTTTTGTTTTTATCGTAATTTTTAGAATATTTTTGGATTTTTAAAAGAAATATGATTTTTGATTTTGAAATATTTTCTCGAAAATCTAAATGGAAGAAAGGTTTTTGAGTAGTTTGGTGATTGTAGCATCTTTTCACTAAATTATGTTAATTTATGATCTTTTATAATTTTCCGGCAACGTATTGATGTTTCGTTTTGGTTTTGTAATAAAGTTCTAAACAGAGATAAAAAAATATACATGTACTTTAACAAAGAATTTTATGTTTGATATACATCGCTGCCTAAAATTAAAAACAATGTCCTTATAAAAGTTTTTCGCCGAAAGCTATATCAAAATCCTTAACCCAGACCGAAGTCTTGATATCTCAGAGCTCGAGATTTTAGCCCCTGCATATTTTACTTCTTTAGATTTACAAATTTTTGAGCATTTGATACAAAAATCACTGTGTAAAACTAGAGCTAGTGGGTTTCGTGCAAACTTATGTGATGGTCGCACTCGCTATCGCTTCGGTAGCACAGTATATATATACTTCGGTAGCACAGTATACTATTGTCTAACAATGAACAATTTTGTACAAAGTTATGCAATCATCTCCAAAACTTGTAGTGTGGGAACTAGTATTCTATTTATATTTTATGTTTTCTTACATTTAGCCAACAAATTAATTTAAAATAATAATTCCATAATCGCGAGGATTCCTACCAGATTTCTTTTTCCAAAATACACATTAAACATATAAAACAAAAAACGATAAATTTTTAAATTTTGAATGACAATTTTGCTATGAATATTTATATATAATTCACTTATAAACAGTTGAAGTCGTTTTGTTACACACTAATCCATGGTGTGTGAAGGATAAAAAATTTCGACTTCAATGTGGATAAGTGGAGGAGTCGAAAAACTCCAAACCCTAATATATAACGATGTCTCATTATTAATATTTTTGACCCTATAACGCTGGTAAAAATTATCGTGAAGTGAATGCCTTAGTTTTATGACCAGCGTACACCGTTTATTTGTATATCCTATGGTGTACCATCCAAAAGGTGGGATTATTGATATCATAATAAATTAAATTAAATTATCTTATCATCCATAAAGATAAATTTACTATGAACTATTTCTAAAGAATTTTTTACAAGTTTTTTGTGTCAAAATTAAAAAAACAAATTTATTCAAATAATTTTCAAATAAATATTACTAATAAATTTTAAAGGTTTTGTTTATTTGATTAGTTGACTCATCATCACTACAGAAAAAATGATTATTTAGTAGCCCATTTAAATGAAAATTGATCTATGAATTGGATAATAGATTCACAAAATGACAGTTAAATTTAAATAAAATTAAATATTCTAAAATTGTTTGTCTAAAACAAACGTACGAATTATGTTATTCAAATGGTTTTGGTTACGGTGGTTTATGAGTTGTAGAAAGGTTTATGAAATAATATGTGTAATATTTTAGGATTGAATTTATATTATCTCGATCTGCATACCATAGACTAGAACCATATTTAGAAGTTTTTAATAAATATTGGGGTATCATTTATGGTATTGGCAGAGTGAACACTGATCGACTGGAATTAAATTAAAATTTATTAGCATCTAATGATTTTAATTATTTGGTAATATAAAGATAAACGTTTTAAATCTTAGGTAAAATAAATCACTTATTAACAATTGACGGTACAAATAATTCAATTTTTTAAAATGTTAGGGTACAAAATATCTTACTATTATTACTATAAAATTCAATAACGGCTTTTATTTAATTATTTAATTTAATTTAATGGATGTTTTTCATAAAAATTAGTAATTGCGCATGAACGCGGATGTGTTTGCAATCTCTGACCAGGAAACAACCCATACGAAAAAATCGTCAAAAATTTATACAATTCAATATGTAAGTGCACTATTTGAATAATAGCAATAAGTGTAAGTATAGTGATATATGCATTAAATTACTTGCTTGTTCAAATAAATAAAAACTGAGAAATTTGTAATTAGGAATCGAGTAAGAAGTTTTAACCCACCGCTGTCACTATTTGCAACAAACATACTAAGCTAAAGGTAATCAAAGTAAGTAAGTATCAAAGTATGTAAGTAGAAGTCTAGGTGGCCTGAATTTATCAGTAAAGTATTGGTTACGTGCATAAGCGGTCAACCGGCGAAATATACAACCATGTCTTATAGAGTTTTCGAACAATTTTTGCTAGAATTGTGCAAAATATCAAAATAATTTATTTTTCAGTACAAGGATCACTCGATTTCGATGGTTTGTAGCCACGATCGATGATGGAAAAACTGTAAATATTCAATTAAATGCCTTAAACTCTTTTTTTGTAAGTTTACCAAAAATATTGTAAATTACAAACAAATTATTTGAAAAAAAAAACAAAAATTTATTTGATTTACAAATTATTTTTGGATTTAAACGAAAAAAATTGTAGTTTTATCAAAAAATTTTGTGTGTTGTATATGTATAAAAATTTTGTAAAAGTGAATTATATTTTCTTTAATTAATGTTCAGAAATGATTAATTTACAACCAAGTGTAAAAACGAACTTTATTGTTTCTGGAGCTCAGTAGCGGCAGGATTTTCAATATTGAAAATTATTGAACTCGTTGAATGCTCACAACCAATTGGTTAAATTAATAGTATATTGAAGACTAACGTTTATTAGATTGAGAAATGACCCAGTTCGGCCTTAAAATAACATTTATCATTTATTGAGCTTGAAAAACATCTTTGGACCAAGGAACAAATAAAATGATTCAAAAATTATTAAATTCACAATTGATCATATTTTGAATGTGAGTGTGCTTTGGATGTTTTTCATAAATTGAACCGAATTTAGTGACATACTAAAATCTATATCAATATGCAACTCATAATACTTACTGAAATTAAAATCCAAAATGAAACAGCAATCTGCAATTTAAAATTTATTCAGGGACGAAAACAAGATGGTTGTCCTTAGATATTGCTTAAAACATCAACGTCACTTAAAATGTGGTTATTTTTCACTTATGATGTGATGTGAAACCATGGTTATTCTCATGCATCGGTGCAATTTTTACCACAACGTTTCACGGTTAAGTTAAACACAATTTTTACAATAATCACAAGGCAACCTTAACCACCAATATATCAATATGTTTTATTTAATAAACAAACAGAGGTGATACTCCACAATCTATAAGAATAAACACTAACAAAAAATCAGAATTCACTAAACTTGAATTGAAATATCGTATATGTCAACCACCATTAGCTTCATAATTAATTTATAACATAATAGACACAGGTAAGCACAGATAAGCATAACATTTTTGAAAACTTAAATACTGCGTACAAAAACAAAACATTCGTTATTCCAGAAACACAACTATTATAATTCATAATTAAATAATAATAATATATTAAAACAATATAAATTTCCATTTAATATTTATTGATTTTTCTATTAAATTCAAAATAAACTAAATTTGAATTAGATAATCAAAAACTATAAAAATGGTGCCTAAAACGCATGATTCAAAATAGTATTCTCAACTACGCAATTGCGAAAAACCAAAACTTTGTAGCACATCCTTGAATATGCGTGAAACAGAAACGTTATTCACATTTATTATTAAACTAACGTGAATATTATTTCTTATTGGTTGTGTAAATTTTTATTTATTTTATTTATATTACAATTGAATTAGATTTTTTTTCTCATTTATTCTTGTTGAATCACAATAAAAAATAAAATCGGGTGGGAATTTCGCTTTAAAAATGGTACAAAAAGGTTTAGGTTTCCGCCCTTTAATTTTTCAACGAAATTTGCTTCAAATTGGTTAATGCTCTTTTTATTTATGTTCATTTCTTTTATTTATTCAAATGAACATCTAAACTAAAGGATAAAAACATACACACACATTTAAACATATATAAATTCAGAATTTAAAAAAAAATAAAAGTCGTTTAAAATAAAATGAAATAGAAATTTGAACACAAAATATTTAATTTAAAGGGATACAATTGTTGATATGTATATTGTTGTTCAATTTGAATATTTTAAATTGAATGAGATTAAAATATATTGAAAATTTGGTTTAGGTTGCTGTTTTTTAAAATGTTAAAAATTTTAAGTAATGCAACCAGCCAACCCACTACACTTACAAAAAAGCTTACAAAGTTCCCATGCTGGATTTACTTGAATTGTAACTCACGATCAAGATGAGACACTATTATACTAATTAAGTCCATTATAGAATGGCGGTTACTTTTTACTACTCGAAAATTTTGGATCTAATGGAGTTGGATCTAAAAAAAATGTTACCTGTAAAATTAACAAAATCGTTTTGTTAAAGCAAAACATATTTGTTAATTTAACCAAAAATCAAAATTTTTTTATAGCTTATTTAGAAATTTATAAATTTTAAAAAAATCATAAGCCAATCAATTTTTGGAGTGAAACATTCTTAGGTGCGATGCGGGTAAAATTTCAAGTTTTAGACCAATAAACTTAATAAACCTGAAAAAATATTCTTATTATAAATAATTTTTCTTCATCTACGTCGATAACTTCCAGTTTGATCAAAAATTAAATAGTCGAACATTTACTTACGCACTATGTATCGTTGTACATCTATTTTTTCTTATTGGTGTAAACTCACCGTTATACAAAGTACATAGATTAACTCCTGTTTGAAAAAAAAAAAAGTTACATACACAGAGAAAAAGCATGAATTTCAATTTGAAATTTTGTAAACTTTGATTCTAAGTTTTTTCAAAAACCTTTCACCTAAAATGTTTTGTTTCAATATTAATTGAAAAAAATTTAACTTAATATATTTACATTTTATTGCAATATTTTGTACAATTTCAAACAAAAAAATACACGTATTAATATAAAGTTTAAAAAAAATTCAAATCAAATACTAGAAAAGTTAGAAATTTATTGGCATAAATATTTTAATATTTTGCTTCAATACTAAGTGTGTTCCATTTACCACATTTTCCTTTACTTTTGTACTAAATTTCGTTTTCAAGTTAACCATATCAAATGATGGTAAAGCTACGTGACAAACTTACGCTTCTATTCACCGCCAGAGTTTTTGTCAGTTTAGAGAATAATTTCAAATATGTTTGCCCAAATGCTTATACAAATTTAGAATTTCTATCCTTAATGTCATATTTCTGTCCAGCTTTCTTTAATTGTTTATATTTTGCATGAATCATAATTTTAATTTTCAGAAATTTTTTAATATCTAATTAATTTTCTTGAATTTAACAAACTCAAAATAAAATTTAAACTTAAAATTTTGTCAAACTAATAATTTTCTTTTACGTTGTTAAGCAATATTGTTTTTCAAAATTGTCAAAACAATTTATTGTCAAAAAAAATGTCGGAAACGTGTGGTAAGAAAGAATTTGAGATGTAGTAGGTCAAAAATCTAATACACCTCACATTTAAATCGTTCCATTTAAAATTCGGTTCGGGTAGCAAGTTTACCTAAAAGGAATACGGGTATTACTACAATTTTGACCTGAAATGTAAAAACATTTAGAAATTTTTTTTCAGATTCTGCTTTTTTTCAATTTTCAAACATGTACTAATAAAGTGTGTAGTATTTCAATATAAGGTTGTCAAATTTTTATTCTGAATTGTAATATACCGTTATACTCTATGTTTCGATTTTGTTTGAAAATTAAAACATTTTGGTTTTATAAAGTTTCGTAAAAACGGGATTCGTAAATCGTAAACGAGAAACATTTTCATTTGTGCAGTGAAGTGAACAAGTTTAA
The DNA here is from genome assembly GCA_963693315.1 of Diogma glabrata. Classification (NCBI taxonomy): domain Eukaryota; kingdom Metazoa; phylum Arthropoda; class Insecta; order Diptera; family Cylindrotomidae; genus Diogma; species Diogma glabrata. The sequence goes on along the minus strand of OY856186.1, from coordinate 193,539,339 downwards.
TTTGTGCAAGTTAAAAAAATAAGGAACCGTGGCTTTATTGGTATGTGGAAAAAGGTGTAGATTATTTAATTAAGTAGATAATTTTTTTGTTAATAAAATTATTACAGAAAAGAGAAATCTACTGAGAAAGATTCAATTTTTTTGTTAATAAAATTATTACAGAAAAGAGAAATCTACTGAGAAAGATTCAAAATATTTTTCACTATTTGGTGAACAATTTCCTTATAAGGAATGCCTTTACACTGATTGCTTAATATTCAAGGGAAAAACTTATAAGGCTCACTTTTTTTAAGTATCACAGCATTTAGAACAGTTACTGCGTATGAAATTAAAGATATTATAATAAAAAATGACAAATGTAATGGAACATGTAATGGACAAATGTAATGGAAACAAATGTAATGAAAACAAATGTAATGGTAACAAATATATAATCTTAAAAGTATAATTTGATATTTTTACCACATTATGCCGCGTATGCACTTGGAATTCCAAGTGGCCATGACATACGTAGCCTTACTGAAATTGATGGTCCTCACGTGAAATTATATAATATAAATTCCGGAGAACAGGTTATAAGACTAAACAAATATTATTGATTTATATATGAAACAATTATAAATATGCATTATAAATGTTATTTTATTGGTTTTTTTATTTTAAAATTGTTTACATTTGTAGTTTGGTTATAATTATAATTTGGAATACTATTTTGTAGATTATTTGAATTGAATTATATTGAGTTTGGTATTGAATAAATAAATATTTAATTTAAAAAAAATATTTCGTTTAAGCAACATGTGTACAAAATTTAGATTTTTTTGTAGTAAAATTGCAAAATTTTTAAATCAAAATTGTGTGTTATTTGGTTCAAAAGTGTAATAAGTTTCTTCTACATTTCATTTAATGTTTTACAAAAGTTATAAATTTCAAAACAAAAATACTTAAAACTTGAATTAAACTATAAAGTCTTTGATTTTAAATTTACTGATATTTTCAAACAAAATAAATTCAACTTCTTCGTAAAAATACAGTTTAAAAAGAAAATTTATAACTTCGCAGCAAAGTGTATGGGCTCGTTTATTTGAAAATTTTAATAATTTGAATTAAAATGCCAACTGCTTATTATGAAATAAAAAAGTTTTCAATTTAAACTACCTTCATTTTGCAATGAAATTAAAACAAGCATTTAGAACTAAAATTGTTTTATAATTTAAAACAAAATAGGGTCTCTTTTGCATAAAATCTATAAAGAAAAACTTTTGATTTTAATTGTAAAAACCTTTAGACTAATATACTTTTTTTTTCTGTGTAAAAAATTAAATGTCACATATTTCAGATCTGTGTTCGCAAAAAAAAACGATTATTATTTCCTTATTTACTGTGAATCAAGTAGAAATAACCTTAAAAAATGTTTGATCTAATGTTGTCCCATCATCCCATGACCCATATAATATAAACTTATGACGAGTTACATAAGCTCACCTTTAAATTTTAATAGAAATGGATTAGACCAGTCTAGATACCTTAAAAACAGACAAAAAATGGAAAAAATTAGTAACAGGATGAAAACTATTGGATATATAAGAAAATATTGCGCAAATGATGGGAAACAAAAATTAAAGGTGCTCCGAGTTGCGGTGGTGAAATGGCGTGAGCTTTTAGGGGTAGAAAATCGTTTTCCATGATTTTCAGCGAAGCTAGACCTTCTATCGAAAAAAGTTTAAGCTCAAGTTTATAGATAATAAAAAGGTCTATAACTTTTATTTAAACCATTTTGTTTCAAAACCTAAAATTTGCCGTGAAAATAGGAAAAACAGAGGAAAAAAGGGCTTTTCGTTTTTAATTCTTATCTCCCAAAAATAAATTTTTTTTCTCCACACAATTTGGTGAAAACGTACCTTATTATGTCCCTAATACGCGGTAATTTTTTGGAATCAAAATATTTATTTATACGTTTAATTTTGATTTTAAACCAAAAAAGTGACCTCATTTTCACACAAAAATTCTCCCGTATAGGAAAATTTTCAAAAAAAACATTGATCATTATGTTTGTTGAAACGTCTTCTTTTAGATGGTGTAAAAAAAATAAGCACCACCAAGGAAAACTTTTCCAGGAAATGCGAAAACTGAATAAACTTGATTTAAAAAAGTTATTTTTCAATCATTGTTTAAAATTTTTCATCATTTGTTAAAATTTACAGTAGAAATACTTAAAAAATATAAAATAGGCATTAATTAATTTTCTTTAATTATTTCCTAGAAACTTAGAAAATTTCCTGAAATTGAGACGAATTGAGATTCTGAAATTGATGCGGCTGATCCACAAACGAATAAATCGCCGACCGAAGTTGTCACATGTTGCATCAATATACACAGCAATATCTATGTGCAAATTGCCTTCACAGATTCATTTAACACTGCTACATAATTCTTTTCAGAAAAAAACTCTTTCATTCACACAATGTTTAGTTAGTTATAAAAGAAATTTATATTTTTGATTTAATTATTTATTATACAAAATTTAAAACAAAGTTTACAAAACTTGTTCATAACCCTTTCTTTCAAGATGAAAACAGAATGTGTCTTCCAGGTTCTAATAAAGCTATTATATCCGAAAACTTCAAAATGTCTTACCCGTCAAAACAACCAGGTACGCTCCACTGTCAAGTTTCAACCATGACAAGAACTAAAAACGATAGTAAAAAAAAGGAACTCGAGCAATGTTTTTGGTGTTAACTTAGGTACTTTCGTACATACTCTGCTTTGTCATCTTGTAAGTTATCTTATCATCTTATAAGATGAACAGTTTGAAACAAAAATCAAAGTATGTTTATGAAATTGCATTTGCATGAATAAGACAAAACATAACACATTTTATTTCGGTTAAAAATTTCCCGAGCTACACACGAATATGATCTTATCATCTTATTTTAAAATAAGATGTTATTCGTGTTATTTGTTGTTTCAACCTGTTCATCATATAAGATGATAAGATGACAAAGCAGATGTATCTACGAAGGACTTTACGCGAGAGTTACGTGTTTGCTTTGACAGGTTTGATATGATTTTGCAATTAACAAAAATAATTAACAATTAATAATTTTCTACCCTGTGACAACGATTTAAGGCGTTACCAAATATTATGTGATGAATAATGTTATGAACTATTTAAAAATAAAAAATATAACTGATAGTAATAATTTTGATTTATATTTAATAGTATATAATCTTAGGTATTAATTTTTTGTAAAATTAAATATTACTGAATATTACTAAAATTAATTATAAATACATTTTTTTTACTATGAGATTTTCTTTTCCATAAATGTCACTTGAATCTAATTTATAATTTTTGTATGTATGTATATCTAAAAATCTTGTAGAAGCACTTTTTTCTGGCTGAAACCATTTCAAACATAATATGTATTTAATACCTGGCAAATTAAATATTTTCGCATATATTGTAAACCTCATACTACATCGATTTCTAATTACTTAATTCATTAATGTCACATTATATCTTAATTGACCAAGTTTCAGTCATTGATATCACGTTGATTGGAAACAATCAGTAATGACTATATAATCGTAACTTAGGATGTTAATTTGAATAGAAATATTCCCGATCCTACGAATTTACACAAAAGTAATGTAGAATACTATAACTTTAATATAAAATTACCATGCAATATAAAAACATTTTCAAGGAGTCTAATGACAGAGGAGAAATTCAACTTAAATAAATAAATGATGATAAATTTTCAATTGCAAAATAGTCGTCGTCTTAGTGGCGTAATTGATACCATGTCTACAAACGAATTCGAACATGGCCTAATGAGGAGGTTTGAATTCATCCGAAACACGAAAATTAGTAATGGAGTTTTTTTCTAAGACATTTCCAACCATACCTTCGAATTGAAAAATTCAAATTATTTTCTTGCTTACTTAAGCTTAATTGTCCACAAAATTTCAAAAAAATGATGTCATATTTTTTAAGTATTTCATATATTTCAACTGTAAATTTGAACAAATGATGAAAAATTTTAAACAATGATTGAAAAATAACTTTTTAAAATCAAGTTTATTCAGTTTTCGCATTTCCTGGAAAAGTTTTCCTTGGTGATGCTTATTTTTTTTACACCATCTAAAAGTAGACGTTTCAACAAACATAAAGATCAATATATATACTGTCGGATGATTGTCTTTGTTTAATAAAAACGCTCACAAGCCTTAGATCAAAACAATTATGTTATTTATATTCTTATACTTCCATATATTTCGAGGGTTGTTTGCCCTTTTATTCAGTGGTCTATAAAAAATTTATTTCTTTGATGTACAATCCGTAATTAACTAATCATACTACTACTTACTATTATGTTTATGACATTTAACTGGTTCTAATATTTTACATAACTAAATTCGTGCATGAAAAGACACCATATATATTAAAATTAACATTGAACGAATTAAAAGAATTAATGCTACACAGTTTTAAAATAATTTTTCTAACACGGATTAATTTTTAAATAATTATAAATAAACTTTAAATAAATGAATAAATATTATGTGGAATGTCATTCCTTCCAATTTAATGAACGTAATTTTTGTTTTTTAATTTTCACTATTGTTTTTTGTTTTTCAACTATACACAAAATTTGACTCAAGCATAAAATAGTCAACTAACATGTTAGTAAATTTCTACAGTGAATTGGAACAAGAATACGGCATAACATGTAGGAAGACATGCAAAAGATACCATAACAACCATAATTCAATAAATAGAAATAATAGAACAAAAATTTTTTTACTAAAATGCCGCAAAGAGAGAATCATCCCAACTTTTATACAGGACAGAACCAAGAATTTAATGAACAACAACACTAACCAGATGCTTAGATGGAAGACAAGAAAATTAATAGAAATAACCAACAAAAAGATATTAAACATGGAAATAATGAACATAATTAAGACAATCAATTGTTTAATGATAAAATCAAAACACATACACACTAAAATGTATCGTTTGGCCCCACAAAATGTCATTAACAGATTTATACATAATATTAGAAACCCGAGAGTAAACAACCACCAACAAGCAATAGATAAGTTGAACAACAAATTTGAGAGACTAACACTGTCACAAACACCCAGACTGACGTATAACAAAGAATGGCTAAAAATTTTGACTGATATACATATACCGGATGAAGTACAAATGATTCTGGCCCTAGGTCCGAAATTTGCAATAACACAATCAAATAAAGAAATACCAATAAGCAGAATAATCACAGATGTAGAAGACATAATTATGAAGATGGAACCACCAGAGAACCGCAATGTCATCAGAGGCAAAGCGACCAATATTATATCGAATCACATGCACAAAAATAGATACATGAATCGTCAACAAAAGGTAATACACAATGCATACCATTCCACAAAGGTTTTTCTAAAGAATCACCCAGAAATAACTATAACTTCTGCAGATAAAGGCAACGTCACAATAGCTATGGACACAATCGCATACAACAACATGCTACACAACCATTTTGAAGATAACAACAATTACCGGAAATTAACAAAAGATCCAACAATGATAATACAAAACAAAAACAATAGTTTAGTTGCAAAACTAAGAAAACAAGGACATATTGACAACAAAACAAAGAAACAATTGTTAACCTATACAGCCAAAGCACCAAGACCACGAGCCACACCAAAAATACATAAACCAGGAACAAGGATAATCATAAATTCACAAGACAGTCCAACATACAACATGGCAAAGTATCTCAATAAAATCTTAACAAAAGCGATACCGGAAAACATATACAACATCAATAATGCATTCAAACTAAAAGAAACACTAGATACCATCAACATACCAACAGATGACATAATGGTTTCGTTTGACGTTGTAGCGATGTACGAAAAGATACCAATTGCATTAGTTCGGAAAGCGATTGAAAGGAGATGGGTGGATATACAAAAAGTCACAACTATACCACGCAATATCTTTAACGAAATGATAACACTATGTATAAATGAGGGCAACTATTTAATGTTCCAACAGAAATACTATAGACAAAACAATGGATTAACAATAGGAGGGGCAGTTTCAGGAATATTAGCTGATTTTGTTATCACTGACATACTCAACAATGCAATAAACGAAGCAGGCTTTAATCCAACTCTTATGGTAAAATATGTAGATGACATGTTAGCAGTAATACCAAGAGAAGAAATGGAGAATTTTTATAATATCCTAAACACACAACATGAAGACATAAAATTTACCTACGAAGTTGAAAACATGAACGAAATTGCTTACCTAGACATGTTAATAATAAGAAACCAAGATGGACGGGTTGTAACTAAACATTACCAAAAAACGACTGCGAAAAACAGATTACTTCACTTTCATTCCGAACACCCGAACAATCAGAAAAACAACATGGCATATGGCACAATTCATCGCATGCTATCTGTAACGTCCAACATATATAAAAAAGAAATCATTGAAAAAATATATAAGATACTTCGCATGAATGGATATCCACACAAAAACACCAAAAGAATGATACAAAAATATGAAAACATGAGGACCACCAATAGCAATCCCACAACACAAAACATCAAATATAAAAGTTTAACATACTCCAAGGAATTATCGGAAAACTTAACTAGGTTATTCACCTTCAACCCAGCACGACGATCAACAAAATCATTGCAACAAATTATGAAAAAGCAAAAACTATGGACCAGCATGGCGTGATATATATATTTGATTGTAAAGACTGTGATGGCAGATATTTCGGACAGACAGGACAGAAACTTGGCAACAGAATCAAACAACACAAGAACGATATAAAAACTAACACAATAAGAACAAACAACACAGCAGCATACAAACATACGAAAGAGCTAGGACACGAATTGGATTATGACAACACCTTAATTATAACTAAAGAGGAAAATTGGAAAAAGCGGCTTACATTAGAATCATTAGCAATACACATAAATAGAAATAAATCAATAAATCTAAAATCAGACATTGACTCACTCCACCCATCATACACGCACATATGTAAACACATAGGGAAGAAATTATAATTCATACAGCCTGGATCCCAACCAACGATATAATATAAAATATAATTACACAGCCTTGATCCCAACCAACGATATAATTTAAAATAATTGAACAAACAATTGATAGCTTAATATAAGTTAATTAACCAAATTACAATCGATTTCGAGATCACAATAAAACAGCAACTCATACAACACAACATTTTACACATAAAAAACAAAAATTACGTTCATTAAATTGGAAGGAATGACATTCCACATAATATTTATTCATTTATTTAAAGTTTATTTATAATTATTTAAAAATTAATCCGTGTTAGAAAAATTATTTTAAAACTGTGTAGCATTAATTCTTTTAATTCGTTCAATGTTAATTTTAATATATATGGTGTCTTTTCATGCACGAATTTAGTTATGTAAAATATTAGAACCAGTTAAATGTCATAAACATAATAGTAAGTAGTAGTATGATTAGTTAATTACGGATTGTACATCAAAGAAATAAATTTTTTATAGACCACTGAAGAGGAGGGCAAACAACCCTCGAAATATATGGAAGTATAAGAATATAAATAACATAATTGTTTTGATCTAAGGCTTGTGAGCGTTTTTATTAAACAAAAACAATCATCCGACAGTATATATAATACATCATTAGATCAGTTTTATGGTACCTAACATTATCATAAACAACAACTATACACATAAAGATCAATGTTTTTTTTGAAAAAACTGTTTCCTATACGGGAGAATTTTTGTGTGAAAATGAGGACTTTTTTTTGGTTTAAAATCAAAATTAAACTTTAAAATAATTATTTTGATTTCAAAAACTTACAGCGTATTAGGGACATAATAAGGTACGTTTTCACCAAATTGTGTGGAAAAAAAAATTTTTTGTGGGAGATAAAAATTAAAAACGAAAAGTTCTTTTTTCCTCGGTTTTTCCTATTTTCACGGCAAATTTTAGGTTATGTGAAAAAATGGTTTAAATAAAAGTTATAGACCTTTTTATTATCTATAAACTTTACCTTAAACTTTGTTCGATAGAAGGTCTAGTTTCGCTGAAAATCCTGAAAAACGATTTTCTACCCCTAAAAGCTCACGCCATTTCACCACCGCAACTCGGAGCACCTTTAATTTTTGTTTCCTACCATTTGCGCAATATTTTCTTATATATCCAATAGCTTTCATCCTGTTACTAATTTTTTCCTCACAAAAAGCTAATTTGACTGGTCTAGATTATATAAAATAGAATGTAAACAAAATTTATTAAAACAACATTTCGAAAAAGATTTTTCAATTCTGTAATAAATTTTGAAAGGTGAAAAACACGTGAAATCGACCAGCAGCCAAATTCTGTAATTGTGAAGCGGTGAAGTGATAGGTTTTTTATTGAAAAGAAACGAAGAAATTTTTAACACTTCACTGCTTCGCAGTTACAGAATTTTGTTCCAGATCGGGAAATGAGGTTGGAATTTCGTATATTTAGGTATTGAAATTCATTGATATCAATAACAAACTCTAAAAATTTCTGCGTTTTTAGTTTTTTATAACCCTGTCTTCAGATACGAAATCGAAAAATTGCTCAATCCTGGTGTATTGAAATGGCTCTACAGCAAAAACTAATAAACCGATTTTAATGTTATATAGATCAAAATGTAGTTATGGAAAAGAGAAAACAGTTTTTAGAAAATAGTAAAGAATTCAAAATCGATTATCTAAAAATGCGTATTTTTAAATTTTTTGTTTTTTTAAATATATACGATTAGTTTTTGTTGCAACACACCTAAAAATTTTTCATCATAAATAAGTAGAGAAAAAAAACAATAGTAGATTGTATTACTAGTGCGAATGCGTTTTCCAAACAAGAGTTAGTTTGCAATAACTCGCGTTTGGAAAACGCATTCGCACTAGTAATACACACTATTTTTTGTAACAAATGCATAAAATTTATAAATATTTATTTAATTGTTAATTTAATCATTTATTTAACAAAGTTATAAACAAATTTGAGATATTTAAATAATTAAAGTGCGCCATCTTCGTTGTAATAGTTGTTAATTATGAGAATCCAATTACCGATAAAAAATAAACATAAGAATCCAACTGCCGATTTTATAAAAAAACATAGGAAATAATAGCTGTCAAAATTGTAAACTTTGAAAACCCAAATAAATTGTTTTTTCTTACAATTTAAAATAATGCAATGTGTGTAAGTTGTTTTTACTATATGGTAAGTTATTTAAATTATTATTTTGAAATAGAAAAGAGAAAATTATTTTCATATATAATATCTCTTTAAATTATTTACTGCCTTTTTTCCTAAATTGGATAATTCATTAGCAATAAATAAAATCGACAAACTTTATTGCATACAAATATTTTGTTATTTAAAATTATTGATTGTATACCAAAACAAAACGTCACGGATTTATAAAAATATGGCTGGAAATACTAGGCAAACAAAAAAGGGCAACAACACAACTGATAATGTTGCAGTTAGCCAACGAAACAACAACGCAAACGAAAATGGTTGTTCTATGCGTGCGCCATCATTAGTGAAAATTTTCGAGGACCCCACATATGAACCCACCATTAAAGATGTTTTCGCGTTACTAAAAGAGGTACACAGCTCTATCAACTTCTTGTTTAACAAATATGATAACCTGTTCGAGCGAACAAAGAAGATTGAGGATGAAAATAAATGCTTGGTAGCTGAAATACAAAATACAAAAACAAATCTAACAAACATTGAAATAGAATTCTACCAGCAACACCAAAAACAACTATCACGCTACATTACGATACACGGTATTCCTAAAGAGCCCAACGATAATCTCAAAACCATTATTATATGAAAACCGCAGATATTTTGAAGGTAGAAATTAAAGAAAACGATATCTTAAGCATAAGAAGAATGAACACAAAGGCTAATAGACATCCCGCAGTTATAGTAGTTGAATTTAAAGAAACCATTCTAAAAGAAAAGATTACAAAGCATTTCAAAGCTCAAGGACCAATACTCATCGAACAACTACAAATCAAACAAAACAGCAATACCATCAGCAAAAAAGTTTACATCAATGATTACCTTACAACCTTTAACAAGAACTTATATGAAGAAATGAGAAAAATAAAGACAAAACAAAACATCACATTTCTCTGGATCAAAAATGGTTGTATCCTAACGAGGCTAGATGAAGTTACTCCAATCATAAAAATTACCCACGCAAAAGACATCCAGAAGCTCATTGACATCTTAGAAAATTAAAAGAATAAACATTAAAAATACAAATATTACTTTTGAACAAAATGCTTGATATAAATAGAAATAGAAATAGTAATATTAAATACACAACCAATAATAACTCTAACACCTACACAAATAAAGGACTAAACATAATCTACATCAACATTAGAAGCCTTAGACACAAAATACCCGAACTAGAAAAGATAATTGAAAGTCACAAACACATCCATATTATAGTGATAACCGAAACATGGCTATACGACAATGAAACTCACTTATATAACATACCTAACTATGAATACCTACACTGTACAAGGCCAACCAGGGGAGGAGGGGTATCTATATATACACATAAGTCACTTATAACAAACACTATATACAGTGAAGAATTCGATAACAATAACATACTAGGAGTACACGCGCAAAACAAAACCACAAATATGAACATAATTGGTGTCTATAAAGCCCCACAATCGGACTATACCACCTTTAGTACTCATCTCAAAACAACTCTACATAAATTCAAACACACAATTTATTTTGGCGACTTTAACTTGAATGTATTAAATAGTGTAGATAATCAGGTTACAGATTACACAGATACAATATATGCAAATGGTTTTGTCCTTTTAAACAAAATAAACAATAATAGCCTTACACGGATAAAAATAAAGCTATGATTGCAAGTCATAAGTTTTATATAACATAATTATAAATGTTTATTCCCGACAACCACTTTTTATAATATTATTGCAATATCCATGACTTTAAGGCATTCATTTTTATGAATACTTAGTCATGGAATATAAAACGTTAGCATAAAATTTTGAAAAAAACAAAACAATGATTACTATTGATAAACAATGAATATCAAAATTATAATTTTTCATGCCTGATAATCATTTAATATTTAAAAATGTGCATATAATATAACTAGGAAGCATGAAATTTTATGAATAGTAAGGTATGAAATAATTCATCCCATACATCATCACTAAATAATAATGTTTGTTTTTCAGTTATTTTATATGATTTGTAGGCATTGAGTATTCTTTATAAGTACGATTTTTAATTTTTGTTTTTTCAACTTTCTTCGTGAATTAAACAATGATTAAATTTATTAATTTAATAAAAATATTTTATTTTCTAACAACTTATTTCACTTCGTGAAGCTTCGTTTTGTTTCTTGTATATTACTTGGCATATCAAAAGGAAGTTATTGTCATATCATTTCATTAAATTACAATACCAATCTGTTCGATTAAAAAAAGTCTAGCGACAGGTATAGCCGCTAGAAAAAGGTTGGTTTTTTTTGCTCTTATTTAATCTTTTTCGAACGGTTACTAAGTGAAAAAAATAAAAACAAAAGAAAATTTGCTAGTTTCCCTATGGTATTAAATGGCTTCAGATTTGTCTACAATAGGTACATTAAATTGCTTATAAAAATGGAACCTTTTGGGTTAGAAAGCTGGAATTCGGTGAGGCTGTAGTTTAAAAGAATGCTTAAAAGTTAAAATGAATTTAAATAACATAAACTGAAACACGATGAAAGCATTGCCTTTTGCGTTTGTTTTCATTTCAACAGCCCTGGGGCCTCTACTTTAGACCTGAACTATTTTTTTTTAAATTTTGGAAAGATTTATATTGTATCTTTGTGTAAAAAAGTTTTCAAATGTGAGCTTGGCCATTTTCACTAGATCAAGGAGAAAAAAATTTGGCAAATTTTTAAAACAGCTGATTTTGCAGGAACCTGGAACGCCAAAGTTGTCATTTGGATAACAATGATAGAAATATGTTCAAATATTCAATATTTATAAATTTAATTAAAATATTATGATTCAAACGGAAGTTATAGCGCCCTAGATTATTCGACTTTTTAGGCTAGCCACTTAACTGGTACCCGGATATGGCAAGTTCACGAACTTGTACAAGACATTTGCCGGAACATACACAAAAGTTATTCTGGTGTAGGTCGAAAAATGCGACCGTGAGAGTGCCGCCAAAATCCGTTATATCTTATTTCGTTATATGTATGGGTAATTCTTTTATAATCCGAAAACCTTTCTGACCGACCCATTTTTGATTTGGCTGAAATTTTTTTTAGGGGTTTTTCATCGAAAAAAAAGATATACGTGTTCGAGGATTTTTTTTTTTTTGAAAAATAGAGCTGTTTTAAACTTTGAGAATTTCGTGATTTTTGGCTTGAGAACTAATTTTCAAAAATTGATAACTTTGGTTTTATAGAAGATAAAACTTTTTTCTTTTTTTATTTGAAAGTTAAAAAGTAGAGTTTTTTAAAAATAAATATTTTCAACTAAAGTTATTAACAAATTCCTATTGTTATAAACAAATAAAATGTTAAAATTAAACTTTAACCATTGCCCACCTCCACCCATGAGATTAATTTTTAATATAATCATCGTATTCGGCGTTCAATTTCCTATAAAAAAAAGTATTTATTTTTAATGGAGAAATGATATTTACTGTTAGAAATAAATTAATTTATTGAGCGCGGGACGACAAAAAAATCTATATATGGGTCATTCTTTTACATACCGAACAGATTAGGACAAAATATGACTAAGACATTTTTGATTCAGCTGAAAATTTTTTTACGGGTTGTATATAAACATAACTATATACTTGTTTGAGGATTTTTTTTTTAGGGAAAATAGAGCGGTTCAAAATGTCGAGAATTTTGTGATTTTTGGCTTGAAGACTTGTTTTCAAAGATTCATAACTTTGGTTCTAGTGGTTCTGGTAAAGATAGACACTTTTTGTCTATTTCATTTTAAAGAATAAAGATGCAATTTAAAAAAAAAGTGTAATTTATAAAAATTATTAGCAAGTTCCTATTGTTATAAACAAACAAAATTTTAAAATCAATTTTTAGCCATTATCTAGAATAAATAAAGAGTGTTTAGTGTAATCATCGTATTCTACGTTCAATTTTCAATAAGAAACGTATATTTAGTTAATGAAGAAATGAGTTTTACTGTTACAACTAAGTTAATTTTTCCAGCGCCGGACGACAAGCATTTATAAAATTTTTCCTCGTCTCGCGCTCGATAGATTAGTTTATTTCTAACAGTAAAACTCATTCCTCCATTAATTAAATACACGTTTCTTATTGAAAATTGAACGTAGAATACGATGACCATACTAAACACTCTTTATTTTTGTTAGATAATGACTAAAAATTGATTTTAACATTTTATTTGTTTACAACAATAGGAATTTGTTAATAATTTTTATAAATAACACTTTTTTTTAAAATTTCATCTCTATTCTTTAAAATGAAATAGACAAAAAGTGTCTATCTTTGCCAGAACCAAAGTTATGAATCTCTGAAAACAAGTCTTCAAGCCAAAAATCACAAAATTCTTGACATTTAGAACCGCTCTATTTTCCCTAAAAAAATCCTCAAGCAAGTATATCGTTATGTTTATATAGAACCCGTAAAAAAATTTTCAGCTAAATCAAAAATGCCTTAGTCACATTTTGTCCTAATTTGTTAGGTATGTAAAAGAATGACCCATATATATAGATTTTTTTGTCGTCCCGCGTTCGATAAATTAATTTATTTCTAACAGTAAATATCATTTCTCCATTAAAAAAAATACTTTTTTTATAGGAAATTGAACGTTGAATACGATGATTGTATTAAAAATTAATTTCATGGGTGGGGCGGGGCAATGGTTAAAATTTAATTTTAACATTTTATTTGTTTATAACAATAGGAGTTCGTTAATAAGTTTAGTTGAAAATATTTATTTTTAAAAAATTCCATTTTTTAACTTTCAAATAAAAAAAAGAAAAATCTTTTATCTTCTATAAAACCGAAGTTATGAATTTTGGAAAATAAGTCTTCAAGCCAAAAATCACGAAATCACGAACCCATTATATATAAACTTTTTTTTCATTTTTAATTCCGTCTCCGCTTATCATATATAGTCGTTTGCCACCAAAATTTTTCCGAAATTCTGAGATGAAGCACTTCAATAGGTAGATTTTTATATGAAATCTACCTAAAACCACAAAATAATTATATTACAATCAAACGGTAATAAAATCAAACGGTATTTCTTTATATTCTATTTTAATTTATATTCTCTATTTATTGATAGTGAAGAAACTGTCGAAAGGTATTTTATAGTCAAAAATTATTGTTCAATATGCAACTTTATTTTGTGAATATAGATTATATTTTTCATGGAAAGTTCAAAATATATTAGTAATAAATATTTACATACATTTATATTATTTATTTTCCTAAATTGTAAATTTCTAAATAATTTTTATAAATTATAAATGTTTATTCCTGATAACCACTTTTTATAATATTATTGCAATATCCATGACTTTAAGGCATACATTTTTTTGAACTCGTGGAATAGAAAAACCTCGCATAAAATATTAAAAGAAACGAAACTGTGATTACAAGTCACAAACAAATAAATAACAAATATATAATTTTTCATACCTAATGATCATGTTGTATTTCAAAATGAGCATAAAATAGATCTAAATAATGGATAGATTTTAAAAATCACTAGACTTTTTTGTGGAATTTGAGTTGTATATATATAAACTACAAGCGGAGAATAATTTCATTCTGTTAGTTAGTGATCATTGGGCTTAGCTTCTGTAAACATAATCTTTAAGACGTATGGGTCTGACTATTAAATTAAAAGTAAGTGGTGTTCCTTCATTCAAATGATAAATAAATGTAAATACAAGATATAGTTAATATAATTGAAATATAATATACATGACAGGTTTAGAAGACTTCATCAAATGCTAGGAATATGAAAAAACCCTGGTTAAATAATTTATTTATTCCTAAGCGACATAAATTTATGAATTAGAGGCATGTTTTTTTATAAAAACTAGTTATATTTTGTTCTCTAATAAGTATACAAATTTTGTACAGCAAATTTTTTTTTTGTTCCTACTGGTCATGCTATGTACCCAATGTTCATAAAATTATGAATAATATTCATAATAAGCTCCATAGTAATTTTTTAAAATAGTATTCCTTATAAGTATATAATACACCTGGCTTATTCATGGTTGAAAATCAACGTAATTTAAGCACGAAATATACCCTATTAAGCATAAAAAGCCTAGATTTCTGTCCGTGCATAAGGTTTATTCTATACCTGTAAAGCTAGGAACAGAAATACGTGTTCTATAATTTATTATTCCTAAGCGCCATCATTTTATAAATAAGAGGCATGATATTTTACAAAAAATATTGTTCCTTATAGTCATATTTTGCTATCTAATAAGTATACAATATTTTTTCAAAAAAATTATTTCTCTATTCCTTATTAGTCATGCTACGTACCCTATATGTATAAAATTCATAGAGTAATATTCATAATAAGCACTTTAGTGATTTTTTGAACAACTATACCTTATAAGTATATAATACACCTAGCTTATTCACGGTTGAGAATTAACGTAATTTAAGCATGAAATATAACCTATTAAGCATAAAAAAAACCTTGATTTCTATCTGTGTACAAGACTTAGCAACCAAATAGGTACGATAATCGATCACGTCATTACTGACATGATTTTAAAGACGTACTCAATCGATCTATACGACACACATATCTCAGATCACAGATACATTATAACAAGCATCGCAAACATAAATAATCACAGCAAAGATGTAGATGACAACAAAGTAAGAGAAATTGTCAACTACACAAATATTGATGATATTTCAATGACAGAGATAATAATTGCAAAAGACTGTACCTCATTCATAAAAAAAATACAAAAAACATTAAAAAATAACACAGTTACGGAAAAGAAAAGTTTAAACAGCGAATTCAAGAAACCGTGGATGAACACAGAAACAATGTACCTAACAAAACAACAAAACTTCTTTTATAGACTAAAAAAGCAATACGTAAATAACGAATATTTTAATGAAAAATTTATATTCTATAGAAATAAAGCAAATTACGCTATTAAAAATCTAAAACAAAAATACTACGCAAAAAAATTTAACAGAAATATAACTGACCATAAAAAACTTTGGCGAACAACAAATTTGATTGATTGATTGATTGATTGATTGATTGGACTGTAGGACCAAGCACTAGGCGAGACTCGGATTACGGCCGGGCCACTTCCTACAGTCGTTTTACATATAACAATAGGTAAGGATAGGTAGGTAATTGTAAGTTAGGAGTGAACGACCCGGTTACAGACACCTGGCAAATCGTATCTAGCTACTACTGTTAGGAGACAATCACAAGGACAATCACTTATACATATAATCTGCAATCGCCAATCAGCAATCCCGTATCTAAAATTTCTCGCCTGCAATCTCCAGTCGGAAACCTGTTATTCATGTAATTTATTGGTATAATAGGATGATGACTAAATTGTAGTCCTCTGCACTCTCCAATCTGAATTCATGTTATTATATTTATGGTTAAAAACATTTATATTATGTACATATATATAAAACAAAAAACCCCTTTGAAAATTGAGTGAATTTCATATAAAAAAGTGTTGGGATTGAATTGGATAAAAATATTATCTTTCACTTGATGTTTTTATTTGAAATGTATTTATTTAAATTTTATAAAACATTATTTTATATAATATAATTAACGCAAGAATGTTTTGAATTTTCTTGAAACACAAGAATTAATTTAACAAAAACAATTAACCCTGCTCGTTGATATCGTTCAAAAATCTTATTGGATTTTATGGATAATGTTTGGATAAATAGAAAGAGATAAATCTATCACATAAAATTATGTCAACAAATGAAATTTTAAACTGAATTTGAAATAATAACTAAATTTCGCTAGTTAAAGCTCTAAGTAGGTTTAAATTTTACACAAAATCGAATAGCACAATAACACCTTTATTTAGTTTTCTAGTAAAAATCAGAGTTAATAAATTTTACATTTAGGGAAGATTACATCTTGGTCGCCCACATCTTTCCATTTTTGAAAGCAATCTTACCCTAGAGTTTAATTATTAAAACCAACACTCTAAAACTATTATATTAGATATAAAACTGATTATTACAATTAATGTTTTCACTACATTTAGTTATACTTATATATTTATCATTTAAGAGATTAATTTAGTTTAAAATTCACACTGTCACTTATAACAAGTGTTGATAAGACGACCATTCACCATTGTCATATATATATATACACATATATACACATGCACATACATACACATACACACATATATACACGTACATACACACATATATGCACATGTACACACATATATATACATATATACATACATATACACATACATGTACACATACATACATACATATATACACTCATACACACATATACGCAAACATACATATACATATACATACATACATACATACATACATATACACACATACATACATATATATACACACATATATACATATATATATATATATATATATATATATATATATATATATATATATATATATATATATATATATATATATATATATATATATATATATATATATATATATATATATATATATATATATATATATATATATATATATATATATATATATCTATATATATATATATATATATATAGAGCAATTCCATCCCAAAGCGATCACCTGTTGTCCATCAAAATTTTATTTTGCCTAAAACTATTTTCATTCGGTAGAGTATCGAAAATGGTTGAGTTAAAATTTTTTTTTTGATCCAAGAAACGCTTGGTTATCCTGTGCTGGTATGGTCTAAAATCGCGAACTGTGCTTACACGCGTATCTTGAAAATGCAACCATTTCTGAACGGCTGAACCGATTTTGACAACAGTAGGCGTGTTTGAAAGCAGAAACATAGTAGTTTTAGGGGAAATATTTATCTGAGCATGTTTTTATAGAACATCTATGAGAAAATTGAAAAATGGTCAGAAAAATCGTCATTTAACATAGCCTGAACTGAAATTTTGCCAGTTAAAAAAAGAAAAAAAAAACTTTCATATATTAGCTTTTTAGTTTCTAAGTATAAAAAGAGGGATATTTTTCGTTCTCGAGTAACGATTTTTTAAAATTTTGTCCTACAAAAATAGTGTTCTTTATATGAAGCTTTAATCCAAATTTCACGCTCTTAAACCTTAATAAACTAAAAGCCAAAGACAAACATCTTGAATAAGATAAAACGAAATATCAAAATGCTTTTTTATTCGCCTACATACTAAAGTGTTACTTTATTACTGTGATTTACGGCCTTAAAGTGTCACTTTTTAACTATTCATTTTGTTGTAATATAGTTACGTCCAAAAAAGTAAAAAGCATTTGTATTTGTTAAAATTCTATGAAAAATAAAATTTTTTATCAAAGCAACCCTTAAATTCAAAATTTCATTATCCAATTAAAATTATTGTTATCATTTGTTGTCATGGTTATTCAATAACGTTTCGGAGACAATACTCTATCGACAAATGACAATTAAATAGTCTACGAGATTTAAACGCAAATAAGTGTTATAAGCCGTTGTATTTTATTTATTTATTTATTTTTATTGTTAAGTAAAAGAAACCTAAAAATTTAAATAGCCATGTGCAAAGAGCAAAAATGCTATTGCATGACATACTTATAACAAATTACAATTACACAAAATCAATAAAAATTAACAATTATAACAATTACAACAAGTACAAAAATAACAAAAATATAAACAAAATAGTAACAGAAATAATCTCAAAAAGAAAAAAAAAAAAAAAGATGAGCGAATGAGTGTACAATTCACCCATTTTGTATTTACTACAAAGATTCTAATAGCGAGCTACAGAATATTAGCTTGGTGGTGGTATCAGAAAGCCTCAAACACAATTACGTTTCTGTTTACTTATTTCAAATGGAATTATTGAAGTTTTTAAAAGGAAAATTTGGAAACACTATTAAGAAAATTTTCTTTTTTTCCGATGGTGCTGCTTCTCAGTACAAAAATAAAAAAAACTTTTTCAATTTATGCGAAATGAAGCAAACGGAAAAAATTGATTTTGAGTGGCATTTTTTTGCTACCTACCACGGAAAGGGTCCATGCGATGCAATTGGAGGGACTCTGAAACGTATGGCTACTAGAGCTAGTTTACAACGTGTGTATGCGGACCATATATTAACAGCAACAGACTTGTTCCAATGGATAAAAAAAGAAAGAGTTAACATCATTAACACCATATTTTGCTCTCAAGATGAACACGATATGATGGAGAGAAAATTACAAAACAAATATCATAATGTGAAAACGATTGTAGGCACACAATCCTTTAACCCATTTGTGACATTTAATGAATATAAAATGATTGTCAAAAGATTTTCTTATGCAGTTGATTCAAAAACAGTTAGTTTAATATAAATAAGATTTGTTTTTTAAGTTCTAATATTTTTCTTCCTTTTTTATCATTATATTTATACTATTATATTTTGGTGTTGGGTTTAAATTGTAATATAAAATAAAAAAAATTAAAAAAAAAATATGCAAATAAGTATTTTAGTGTTTAAATTAAGAGGTTTAATTAATTAATTAATTAATTTATTATATTTTTTTAACTAAAACAAAGTATTTTAATAGTTCGTTCTTATCTTTTTCAAGATGTTTGTCTTTGGCTTTTAGTTTATTAAGGTTTAAGAGCGTGAAATTAGATTAAAGCTTCATATAAAGAACCCTATTTTTGTAGCACAAAATTTTAAAAAATCGTTACTCGAGAACGAAAAATATCCCTCTTTTTATACTTGGAAACTAAAAAGCTAATATATGAAAGTTTTTTTTTCCTTTTTTTAACGGGCAAAATTTCAGTTCAGGCTATGTTAAATGACAATTTTTCTGACCATTTTTCAATTTTCTCATAGATGTTCCATGAAAACATGCACAGATAAAAATTTTCACTAAAACTACTATGTTTCTGCTTTCAAACGCGTCTACTGTTGTCAAAATCGGTTCAGCCGTTCAGAAATGGTTGCATTTTCAAGATACGCGTGTAAGCACAAATCGCTATTTTAGGTTATACCAGCACAGGATAACCAAGCGTTTCTCGAAACAAAAAAAAATTTTTTACCAAACCATTTTCGATACTCTACCGAATGAAAATAGTTTTAGGCAAAAAAAAATTTTGATGGACAGATTTTAGCTAAAAGTGATCGCTTTGGGATGGAATTGCTCTATATATATATATATATATATATATATATATATATATATATATATATATATATATATATATATATATATATATATATATATATATATATATATATATATATATATATATATATATATATATCTATACACATACATATATACATATATACATACATACACACATATACACACATACACACATACACACATGTATACATACATATACATATACTTATATACATACACATACACATGCACATACACATACACATACACATACATACACATACATACTCATACATACACATACATACACATACATACACATGCATACACATACATACATATACACACATACATACACATATATACGCACATACATATATACCTATATATATTACATATATTTATTAACAGCAAACATACATATTAAGAAGTTTTCACATACATACATACATACATGCATACATACACACATACATACACATATATACATATATTGATAATTCATATAAATATGTTATATATATTTTGATAATTCAAATATGGAATATATGTATAAAATTTGTTTGAACGATATCTTTAATACTTTAGACGTATTTTTAGACTTCCTTTCATTTATTCCAAATTACATAAAATTGATAGAAATACGAAAGATGTTTTAAGAAAGTTATATATAAACATTAAAAACTAGTTTCAATGTTTATGTATACCTTTTGTATTATATTCTGTAACTGTAAATCAAAGAAAGTTAATTAATTCGAAGTTCTATTTTCATTAAATTTATTAAAACTAAATTAAATTAATGCCAAATCTCAGCTAATCTCATATATATATATATATATGAAAATTCAATTATTTCGAATAGCGAACCTAAGATATCAAACCATCAGTTTTTTTTTAGAAACAAAAATGTTATCAATGTTTTTTAAGAATAATATTTCACACGCCATGACACCTTTTCAAGTTGACGAAATTTGTATCTTTATTTCTAATAAATCTGCATTTTCATTAATTATATTATGAAATTTAAACTAAAATACTCCATTTTATTTACATTCATTTATTCCTGGTAATGGCATTTTGATAAATTTTTTATTTTCTCTAAATCAACAAACAAAATTTTTTTTTAATCAAAACAAGAAACACGAAATTCCAATTAGAAATGTTTATCTATATTTTCGAAATACTACAACAAAATTGACATTTGTTTTTTTTAATGTAAGAGTGTCCTCTTACATAATTATACCCAACTATAGGTGCGTTCGATTTGACTGAAACAACTGAAAAAACAACAACAATTGCATTTAATTTTTCAGTTGCTTCAGTTGTTTCAGTCAAATCGAACACGGCTTATATACCACGACTTGTTGATTAGATCGTTTCTTGATTTAACACTACAAAAATCAGATAAATTCTATAACCTTTTTAAAAATGTTAATAATTTTCATCGACTAAAATCACTACGGTTTAATTTCATTTTAATTTTAAATGAAAAAAAGTAATAAAAATAAACAACGACACAACAATGTTGTATCGAATTGAAAACCATAAATTGCGAGAATTTCAAGAGAAAAAAAATTATTTTCCTGATTTTTTCAATCTTTTAATTAGAAAAATTAAATTATTTTTAAAATATTATTATATATTATTATATATTATTATATATTATTGAAGCACTTGGTTTGAAACACATTTTAGATAACTTTTATTGAGTAATAAGACACTTTAAATATGGTAAATTATTAAAGTAAAAAATATATATATTTATCACGACGGAGAGTTTTATCCACGTCCATCTTCTTTAAATGCGCTCGGACAAAAAAAAAACTTTGGCGAACAACAAATGAAATATTATTCAATAAAATTGACATAAGACCTTCCCTAAACATTACATTGAAACAAAATAATAGAATAGTACAAAATCAAATAGAAGTGGCAGAATTATTAAACCAATCCTTTATCAACGTGGGACACAAACTCCAAAATACAAATAATTACCACACGAATCAAAACCAACCGCAAATAAATAGCATAGACTGTACCCATAGAGCGACACTACACCTTTACAAAACTAATTCAGAGGAAGTTATGCACATAACTAAAAAACTAAATAATAACGCTGCCTGTGGATACGACGGAAATCCGGCAAAATTCTTTGAAATCCACAAAGAAGCCTTGTGTAAAAAATTAGCTAGCCTCATAAATGATACCTTTAAAACAGGAAATTATCCGAAGTGCTTTAAGATTTCAAAAATCACACCTGTCTACAAGGGAGGAAACAAACAAGAAACAAATAATTACCGCCTGATATCTGTACTACCAACATGTTCCAAAATATTTGAAAAAGCGATTTTGAAACGACTTGATAGCTTCCTCCTGGATAACAATCTAATCCACAAAAATCAATATGGCTTTGTCACAAAATCCAGCACCTTAAGTGCATGTGCATCGCTTACAAACTTCATTGAGACTAATACTGACAAAGGAAATATTGTAAGTTGTCTCTTTTTAGACATCAGGAAAGCATTCGAAACCGTGGAACATTTAACTTTCTTTCAAATACTAGAATCCATCGGTATCAGCCATACAGCGCTGAAGCTCTTCCATCCTTCCATACATGTCGTCAACAATACACACAAATAAACAAAGACAAAAGCGAACAAAAACAAGTTATATGCAGCCTTGCACAAGGATCCATGCTATCTGCTCCCGAATTTTCCATCTACATTAACAAAATATTTAAACTGACACTACATGGTAAAATACAAATGTACGCCGATGACGCAGTTATATCATATTCCTCAAAACAAATTGATGTGCTGCTTTTGAACATGCAAGAAGACATTAAAACAATTGATAACTACCTTCAAACTATTTTCTTACAAATAAATACCGACAAAAGTAATTACATTCTATTTAACAAAAACAAGATAATATACGAAAACAACCCAACACATATCAAAATTAACCAACAAGAAATAAAGAGGGTATATTCAACTAAATATCTTGGTCTTATTATAGATGACAAATTAAACTGGACAAATTACATCGATAAAATTGAAAACAAAATAAGCCCTATGCTTTTTGCAACATACCGACTAAAAACACTCTTACACGAAAAAGCGCTTTGAGCTATATACAACTCACACGTTTTAACACACATTAGCCCCATCTGGACCAACGCCACTACAACAAAGTTAAACGAACTAAAAGTTCTCCAAAACAAAGCCGTCAAAATAATATACGGTCACACTAGGCTCTTTCCCACACGACTTCTCTATCAACTACATGACCAAATAATTCCACTAGACGAAATAATTAAATTACAAATTACGCTCCTAATATTTAAAATAAAAAACAATCCAATAAAACACAATTTCGAGCTTTCATATAGACATAATACACACACCCATGCTACAAGACAACGTTTAGAGATAAATTTACCCCAAGTAAAAACTAACACAGGCTTGAACTCACATTATACAAAGGAGTTAATCTTAGTAATAAATTACCAGACTCAATAAGAAACACGCTTAGTATTGCACAATTTAAACACGATACACGACAACACTTCTCTGAATTATACATACAAGAGTAAATAACACATACAGTTAATATAAGATGCGTTTAATTTGACTGAAGCAACTGGAAAAAAACAACAACAATTTGCAAACAATATTTCTGTTGTTTATGTTGCTTCGTTCAAATCGAAACGAATATGAAAATACAAAAATTAACTATAAACCATAAAGGATTAAAAAAAGCTTTTTACTTAAAAATTTAATTTTGAAATTGAAATTATATAAAAAATAAGAAATAATTAGAAAGCCGAATTAAATAACAAATTAAAATGTTACTTAACAAGAGTCATTCTTTTGTAACATCACATTATTTTGAATTAATAAATAAAATTAAAAAACAAAATATTTTAGTGCTATAAAAATATTATATATAGGATAGATTTAACTACAAATCTCACATGCAGGCGGCGTTCGTGCCAGGCATTGAAAATATTTTGTGGTCATATGTGCGGAAAAGTAGTTTTTTATTTTATTCTATTCTAGTACAAAATTGAATATTTTTTATACATGTGTTACAAAAAATATTTTGCATGCCTACACGCACGCCGCCTGCATGTGAAATTTGTAGTTAAATATAACATGTAGTTATATATAACATTTTTATAGCACTAAAATATCAAAATAATAATTTAAATAACTTACCATATAGTAAAAACAACTTAAGCACATTGCATCATTTGAAATTGCAAGAAAAAACAGTTTATTTGGGTTTTCAAAGTTTACAATTTTGACAGCTCTTCCTATGTTTTTTTATAAAACCGGTAGCTGAATTCTTATCAGGGCCGGTGTAAGACATTTTTGCGCTCTGTTCAAATATGAGAAATGCGCCCCCAGGACTTAAGAGTTATCTCAAAATTGTTGTGGCTTATCTTATCGTATTTTAAAATTTGTTGCATACCATTTATAATATTTGTTTTTAAATTGTTCTTCCTCAATTGAATTAAAATACGTTGTTTATTATTAGATATCTACATATTTTAGGCTATGTCCTTCTTCAGGATCAGAAAACTATCAAAAATATTAAAATTATTACTGTTAGTTTTATTATCCTGAAGACGGCCCTAGCCCAAAATAAATATATATTAACAATAAATAATATATTTTTTACTTGCCTAGATAGTAAAGTTTTACTTTATTACTGTAGTATAGGGTCGTAAAGTGTCACTTGTTAACCCTTTATTTAAAATAAATTTCACTGATAAATAAAAAACGCCAATTTCTTGTTACTAATAGTTTTATTTTACTATAGATACGTATTTCGAAAGCTATGCTTTCATCGACAGTAATATATATCAGACCCGATTTCGTTACGTCCAATGTCCAATGTTACGTCCAATGCAAATTTTTAATTTTGATTTGGATTAAAATTTTTTTTAAATATTGTGCTAGCGACGAATAAAAATTAGTATACGACTTTGATTTTGAATTTAATGTGGGTGCAAATCTCAACTGGCACCACGATTGGCAAACTCCACATACGTTCCAAATCTTTAGCTTTACTGCTCGATTTATAGTCGGTAACGCCAACTTAACGTAAAGTACAAAAGTATGAAATGCGCTAGAGGCATGAAATTATGTAATATGAAAAATGAAAATGAATATTTTTATTTTAAATTTTGTATCAAATGTTTATTATGATTTCATTATTTTAAATTTTGATTTAAAAATTAGTTTGCTACTTTTAAAGAATTAATTGATTTACAAAATTGATTACAAACCCAAAATTAATTAAACATTAAAGAATACGTAATTTCTAACAGACTATAAATCAAAATTTTGTAGTGTTTCAAGTTACGTTTAAGCTAAAGTTAACGTCAAGGATTTACCGTCTATAAATCGTGCATACGTCCTTGCATCATAATCTACTATTAATTCAAAATATGGGATTAATTGAGGAAAAACAAAT
This sequence comes from Diogma glabrata, assembly GCA_963693315.1. Lineage (NCBI taxonomy): Eukaryota > Metazoa > Arthropoda > Insecta > Diptera > Cylindrotomidae > Diogma > Diogma glabrata. Next base: position 193,513,338 of record OY856186.1, on the reverse strand, counting down.
AATTATTCTCCTGGCAAAACAAATTTTTAATATGAATTTATAATATTGTTTTTCGGTAAACGGTGAACTTTACTGCCGCTACGAAGAAGGTTAAAGTCTTACTTTTCGACGTATAATCAAAGCGGCTGTAAAGTAACGCCATTTCTATTTTTTTACGGCGGCAGTAAAGTAAATCTCATATTTTTACGGCAGCAGCAAAGTAACATAATCATCCATTAACAGTAACATAACATACATTCAGTAACATAATCGTTCATTTCAATGAATTAAAATCAATAAAAATTAATTTCAGAAAATTTATTACCTCATATTACCTTTTTAAATCATATTTATAAAAAATTTGATGTATTAATTTCATATTTAAAAAACGTTTAACGTTTAATACTATTTAATTCGGAGCTAAAGTGACTTTTTGTGTTTGGTCACAAACACAAAAATCGCCAAAATATAGACTTAACTTAACACAAAAAGTAGCACTTCAGCTCCTAATTAAATAATATACTATTTGCCTTCAAATAGTTTTCTTTAATTTTGTTTTTATTGCATGGACCTAATTTTTACTATTTCATTCATACTTTTAAATTTATCAATTGCTAAAAAAAATTGTCTAGTTTTATTTTCCATAGAATTTTAATATTTATTATCCATACTCAACATAAAAAAATATACACATTCAAAATATCATATATACACAATCATAAACATCATAAACATCCTATAACTGATTTTGTTATTCTAATTTCAAAACTGTGCAGACGTTTAATGTATCTGTGAATAGCTTTATTCAAAATTTCATTAACACTTGTAAAAAATAATATTTTGCCGCACAGAATTTCAAAACTGTTCAGATATTTTATGGTATGTGTGTATTATATTTCAGAACATTGCAGCACTCAATAGTATGGGTAATATTTTGTGAACAACAATTTAAAATGAACAGTACTAATACTTTTGTGTGTTTCCTTATGTTTAATTTGTGTGTATTGAGATTTAAAGTTGAAAAGAGAATACATATTTTATATGTTTAAATTTGTATACATATATGGAAAAATGAATGAAAGCATATATTTGAAACACCGGACAAAAAGAAAGAAATTGTGATGTTCATAAAATATTATTTTAAACGGTTTAATTCAATTTAAATTGTTAATTGATGTTGGTTTTTGCGCCCTTATTTTCCTGATAAATTGAGCGCCCTGTTTTACTGTGCACTTTTGTTCAACGCAGGACCGGGCCTGATTCTTATGTTTATTTTTTACCGGTAGTTGGATTCTTATAATTTACAACTATTACAACGAAGATGGCGCACTTTAATTATTTAAATGTCTCAAATTTGTTTATAACTTTGTTAAATAAATGATTATATTAACAATTAAATAAATATTTATAAATTTTATGCATTTGTTACAAAAAATAGTGTGTATTACTAGTGCAAATGCGTTCTCCAAACGCGAGTTATTGGCAAACTTACTCTTGTTTGGAAAACGCATTCGCACTAGTAATACAATCTACTATTTTTGGATATACATAAATGTTTTTACATTTAATTTTTAATTTAAACACAGATTGGTTTTCTACAAGCAATTTGTATTTATTTAATTTTACATAATATAAATCATTAGAGTTAGAATGACGTCTAGCTAAGACGGTTCCATTATTTGTTAGCATGTGTGAGTGATATCCTCGTGTTCAAGGAATTGTTTGGCGTTTCAACAGTTAGTTGATTTCGTTTTTCAATTTAAGCTCTTGCATAGTTACATAGAAAAAATGCATTCTACCTTAAAAAGTGGATAAAGTTGTTGCTCAGTTCTGCAACTCCAGAGGAGTTGAAATAACTTTGTCGTATTCTTTCTTAAGATTTGTTCTAGCTGGTTTCTTTTTAAATTTTCCTCCAATTATATCACAAGGTCACCGTGTGATGTTGCATGAGAATGCCACACACATAGTATTTTGTAGTAATTCTAATGATGCAGAATAGTAGAAAGACTCTTTTTATTTAAATATTGTAAAGCAGTGCCATAGAAATATAAATATTTTTCGAAACTAGGTAGGGGAATTTGTAATTCGACGTCCACGCCGTGCTGCCTGGGTAATGCCGGCAGAATTAGGTTGGTACATCGGAGACAAGCAGGGCAAAGACTGCTTAGTCAATGACGCTTCATTACGGCGAATTGGTGCCTTTAAACCAATGCGACCCAAGCGTCTGTCTCCATGTTAGGGGCGGCTGGGAGCAGGCGTCTGTCTTGGATCAAGCAGCTCCCTATATAAACGTGTAAAAAGGTTGTTTCTGGTAACCTTAAAATGCAGAACGGACCCTTTCACTACAATTTGGGTTGGGCCTAAAGTTAACACCCTAACCCCGAAAAAAAATATTTTGTTAAATTGGGAAATCAGATGAAGAATAATAGAACCGGACAAAACAACAGAATTTTACCTGGCCGTGAAAATGGACCAGACTACCGAATCGGAACGTGGAATGTGCACAGCCTGAGCGCTCCTGATGCTCTTATAAGTCTAGAAACAGAGGTATAGGATGGCTGAGAGGTATAGGATGGATATCAATAGCTCTGCAAGAAATTAGACAGCCGATAATCGGAAAACAAGATCTGGATAGTCACTCTTTATACTGTAGTGGTCATCGTTCTCGAAGAGAATTTGGAACTGGTTTTCTTGTGGGTGCACGCATACAAGAAGCCGTGATGAAATTCATCCCAGTAAGTGAGAGGATCTGCTACCTACGAGTACGCGATACATACAACAACATTTCTCTTATTGCCATGCATGCACTTACTGAAACTAAGACCATCGACGAGAAGGATAATTTCTACATAACACTGGAAGAGGTTATGAAACAAACACCATCACGCAACTTCATTATGGTACTTGGTGAGTTTAATGGGCAGGTTGGATACCTCTTATGGAAGTGTGGTGGGCCCCAACAGCCTGCATTTGAATTCGAATGATAATGGTGAAAGAATGACTGAATTCGCATTATCAAATAATTTGAAAATTGCCAGTACTTTCTCTCTGCATCGATCGATTCATAAGCAGACTTGGGTCTCACTGAATGGAAAAACTCGAAATCAAATTGATCACGTGCTAGTAACAGCACGTTTCTTTTCAAGTGTTCTGGATGTGCGATCCTTTAGAGGTACATATATTGGAATTGCTAAATGTAAGTGCTAAAATAAGGTGTATTGTATGTGCTAAAATAAGGTTCCACTTACCAAATTCAGGCATTCCAAAATTCAATCAACGGAAACGTTTTAAAATCTCATCACTAAAGAATGTTGAAACAGAAAAGAGATTTTAAAACCATATTGCTGAAACGTTGGAGAAATCAAAAACCACTAACGGAGACGTTGATAAGTCATGGTATTTACTCAGGGATGCTGTCTTAAACGCTGCTGAGGGAATACTTGGACGACCACAAAACCACTCCCAGAAGCCATAGATGGATCTAACATGTCTTGACGCTATTCAATACAAAAGAGATTGCTATCTAAAATGTCTACAAGGACGCAACACCAGGTCCACGGAGGAGAACTTTAAGAAAACAGAAACAGGCAATACAAGCCGTTACAAAGCTTTGTAGACGAACGAAGAGAGAATGGTCGAAGAGAAAGTGTCAGGAGATTGAAAGCTTCAATAAGGAAATCAATCGCGTAACTTCTTTTAACAGGTTAAAACCTTCAGAAGGGCCCTCAAACTAGATCGACAGCTATTCAAAACGAAGATGGGGAGTTACAAGTAGACCTTAAAGATATTTTAGATAATTGGGCCGCTTATTTTGAGAAACTTCACAACTTAAGTGACCACCAACAAGTCGGGCGACGAGCAAAGCTTATTCGTGCATCAAAGGTGCATGTAGACAAACCCACCAAAGAGGATTTTGATGCGGCGCTCTCAAAATTAAAATGCAGTAAAGCACCCGGTATCGACGATATAACATCCAAATGATTGTACATGGTTTGAAATTCTATCTTTAAGTTCAAATGATCTGGCGAACTGAAACTATGCCACAGGACTGGAACTCAGCTATGCTGATACCAATCCATAAAAAGGTAATCGCTTACAATGTGCAAACTACAGGGGAATCGCTCTACTCTGCGCAGCATATAAGATCTTTTATACATTTTGCTAGCCAACATCAATCCTTATGCTGAACAACTGTTTGGAGAATATCAGTGTGGCTTCCGGCGGGGCCGAGGTACCACCGATGCACTTTTCTCGATAAGGATGATTTTGGAAAAGTGCCGAGAGTTCAACATACCTGTGTACCAACTCTTCATTGATTTCAGGCAGGCTTATGACTCTCTCCAACGAGACACTCTATGGTCTGCTCTGGTTTCAATGGGAATCCCTGGTAAACTGGTTTCACTATGCCAAATGACAGTACAGAACTTTCAATGCTGTGTACGAGTGGGGAACGAAATATCGAAGTTCTTTAAAGTCGACTCCGGGTTAAGACAAGGTGATGCTATCTCTCCTACACTCGTATGAATTTATGGTTTCCCAAGCTATAATTTCGGTAAAGTGCTTCTAATAGCTCGTTTTAAGCAATCTTTAGAAGTCTTATAGAAGCTATTAAAAAATGTGACAAAAAATATTACAATATTATTTTATATATTTACACTTTTTCATGTAATTATTGTTATCGCTATGTGTTATTATATTGTGTTTTAATATTAGTTTTTGTTTACGGCCGCATCAAGTTTCGAACTCTGCCTTCGATCGTTTCTCCTGCACGCTGTCCAATCGGTTAATTTAAATGTTAAGGAACAATAAATATCTTTGATAGTAATTACCATAACAATGGCTTCTATAAGAATTACATAGAATTTAGTTTTTTAATTTAAATGTAGAAAATATAGTATAATTCAGGGGCTCACTTTTTATGGAAAAAGGTATGTGGCATGTAACTTCAATGGGTTTTTTAACGATGAAATCATAATCTGAGATTGACATTCTTAAAAGATTTTGTTTCTTTTTAATGAACGTAAAAGAATATTGACAAATCTTTTTTCTATTTGTTTTATTAATTCAAAGATTTTAGCAGGGTTGTAACGTATAATACGGTAACGTATAAAACACGTATTATACGTGCGTATAAAACGTATAAAACGTACAGTATAAGACACACAATTATTTACGTTTTATACCGTATAAAAGTAAAATCCGTAATAAATAAAAATACATTTATATAACATTATCGTGGGCGTATTATTCATCGTACTCGTGATATTTAATATTTATAAAGCCTATATTTCGGGACTAATAGGAACAGCTGCTTTAGAAAATATAGCGTCGTCATGATAATTTCTTACCCAACTATTCCTATGAGTTCAGAAAACTTCCACATTTAACGTAAATGCTTCTTTTCAAAATATAATCATTTATTTTCAAAACAAATTTAGTCTGCAATAAGTTGACATTTCCAACCATACCTATTATTCATCAATGACCAAAATTGAATTTACTCAATAAACTTCTCACTAAACTTTTTTGTTTGACGTAAATGGTTATTTTAACTGTATATTGTCTTGTATTCTCTTGCGTTCCACTTGTATTAAAAATAAAAATAAATGAAAACCAAAGAAATATTTTATATTTTAACTATTACAACTTTTGTATAAAAAGAAGATTTGATCTGCAAGAGCCTGATATTTTCAAACTGTGTCTATTAATTGGAAGTGGTGCAACCCGGATTCACACAACAAATTTTTTTTAAAAACATCTCTCTAATAATCTCTAATAATTTTCCTAACTGCTATGAAAAAAACGACATTTATTCTGCAACAACATAATATTTCCCAGCTGTTCTTATTAGATGGGAGGAGCTGAAGTTGAATTGAACCATATTTTATATATTCAATAACATTTCATGATGCCAAATAATTAAGTTCATGAGCCAAATGTTTCTAATCCAAAATGTTTCCCATTAAGTAAATGTTGGAATTAAAATGAAAGAAAATCATATATGTAGTATACCTACGTGTTGAAAAATTTAAAAATAATTTAATTGCTTGAGTTGATGTGCTCAAAAAAATCTCTAATATATAATTCAAAATTTTCAATATTCAAATCTAGTGAATTAAAGATTATTAACCAGTTGAATGTACAGTAACATAGTCTTTCGTATAAAGTATAAAAATTTACATTCAAATAACATCTAGAATTTAAATAGTTTTTGCTATAAATTATTAAATATATAAATAATTTATAACTACGTAATTATATTTTTACTAAAATATATATATTTTTACTAAAAATATAATTAATATCTGAAGTAAGAAGCATTTTAAATATTTTATGAATGAATTTCAAAAACAAAATCATATTATACGTTTTATAAGTTATATACGTTTTATACGTTTTATACGTTACGTATTATACGTGTAACGTATAAAACGTTTTATACGTGTATATTAACAACCCTGGATTTTAGGTATAGCAACATTAAGGGATTATATTTTTTCAATCATTAACTTTTAGAGTACTCACCTTACCTTTATTTGAACAATATATTTTTTTTAAATAAAAAGTTTTGTAATTGGATTTTTAATAGGTGTGACAACAACGTGCGTACTAAGGTGCTGATGAACGCAGTTAGTTTTTAAAAATGTTATACAAATACTAGGAGACCAATGCAGAATGCAATTGATAAAAAGGAGCGAAGATATGTCCAATCCAAAGATATGTCCGAAGATATGTCCGAAGATATGTTACAATCCAAAAGAACTACAAAATCGCTACAATTTAATGTGTGGTAAATATTGCTGCATCTACCTCCGGCATAGATTTAGTGGAAAATCAATGAAACATTTTTTAAACGGATTTGAAACCGATATGTCTGACTACAACGATCGTATCGTGAATTTGGTCTATAAAAAGTACTTTAACAAAACGGCAAAGAAAAAAAGGTGAACGAACCAAATAAAAACTTGTCCAGGTTGAAAACATGATCAAACTTGTTCAATGTAGGTAAAAGTGTGTTATTAAATTTTTTAAAATCAACTAATAACAAACTTTTATTTTCAGACTTTCAATATCACTGCAGTTCAAAAAAAAATAAAGAAACAAAATAAAAAATAAAAAATAAAAAAAAAAAAAATAAATAAAAAAAAAAAAAAAAACAAAAAGAACAAAAAAATTTAATAATTTGTTCAAGTATTGTGAAAAGATGATAATTTTCCCATTGAAAGTCTATGGGAACCGTTTTTCGGTGATTATTCCTCCGTGGTATGTCTAATTTTCAATATTTTTTTTTGTCAACCATCTATGGCTAGATGTCGTCTTACATGCAAAATTTCATTTTCATATCTTTAATAGTTTGGGAGGAGTATGCGGACAATCGAATATCCGAATTCCGAATCGGGGGAAAAAGGAGCTTCGCTCTAATAAAACAATAATTATTTATAAAACTCAGCCAAATAATCTTTAAATTTTCTGTATTTCACTCTAGTTGATTTTTGATTTTAATTCTCTAGTTGATTACGATTTTGATTGATTTTTTTGTCCATTTCAATACTCAAAATTAGGAATATTTTATATTGTGCAAAATATGTCTAAATAATACATTGAAAAAACAAACTTATGCACAATACTTTTCTGACCAAAACGAAACGATTTCAATTTCGTATAAGCTCTTCTAATTGAAATAAATAATAATAGAAGCAATAGCTTCCGTCAGTTTGACATATTTCATTTTCGTAAAAACAGTTTCAGTAAAACTTCTAAATGTTGGTTATTGAAGCAGTTTTTAGACTATGACTGCTGTGCTTCTATAAGATCTTTAAACAATTACAACCGAAACAACTTCAATCCAAATGACAGCTATAACTTTATTTAAAGCTTTATTTAAATTGTTGTGTAGGCAAGTTTCGGTAAAGCTTCTATCTAATATTATATATAAAAGTTTTTTAGAAGCTTTCACTTGGGTGATGGAGAGAACTTCTCTAATATATCTCTTTCTCTTCTAAAATATAACCAGCTTAGAAGCTTAGGCTGGTATAACTCAAAATTGAGAAGCAAGTTTGCTAGTTGGTAAGTTTTAGAGAAAAATCTGTGATATTTCCAATTAAATTTGTACCTGAATAATAAGACTGTATCTGAATCTAACAAAATATGGTGTGCAATTTATGAAATTTTTTTGCTATCCACAAAATTGTCGATTGATCTAGTTTCGAACCGATAAGAACTGAAGTGCAGATGGTCATCTTCTTCTCGCCGATACAAGTTTTATCCAATTCTAACTTGGTTAGAGTATAACAACAATAGTGATCAACTAGAGAAACAAATTGACTAAACCTGAATCTAATAAACATATGTTTATGAAAGTTTTTTGTTTACTTATACTTCGCTAGAGTAGTAGAACAATTTTGGTTTATACAGCGTTAAATTTTTTTGGTAGTGTATCTAGTCGGCTAGCGCTGATGAGAATGATATACTTTTTTAAAGTGTAATAAAAAGTTCTTATCGGTTCGAAGCTAGATCGATCGACAATTTTGTTGATAGCAAAAAAATTTCATAAATTGCACACCATATTTTGTTAGATTCAGCCTTACTATTCATGATGGGATTACTTCTATCGGAGTGATGTAATATCACAAATAATTCATTGAATAAAATTTGAATCAATTTAAAATATTTTTGGTATTTTTATAAAAATTTTGGTTGTGGTACATTTACCAACAAATTGCAAAATTAAGTTTGTATTTTCATTCAGTGTAACAACAGTTTTTTACAACACATATGCAGCTTTTTTATATGTTTGTTTTTCAAAGAAAGATTGCTAAACATTAAATATGATCATGTAATAAAATATAATATCTTTCATAATTTGATAATAAAGTGTATGAAATAATAACAAAGTAACAACCTGGAAACAAATATTATAAAAATTTACAGCAACATAACAATAAGGGGTATGCCAATAAACCGGGAGTGTAGCCACTACGCTATTTATGTCACGTACTCTCTCAATCAATGATTTTCGCAAACATATAATGTTACATAGAGACTCATTTTTTTAACAAGAAAACACGCAATGCATTACCAAGTAGTACTCCCTTACTTGATGAGGAATGCCATCGTTGACCAATTAATATTCCTCCTCTAGCACTTCCAAAATATCATCATGACCATCAAAATCTCTTTAGTATTACAGGTGGTATGTGATATTTCACGTTCCCTCATTTGTCAATAGTAAGGATGGTGACTGGATCCGTTGATAAAAACGATTTCCTAATGCGGGTAAAGTTAATATCTCCTAATGCGGGTAAAGTTTATCCGTAAAAAGATTAACATAACATCTCCAAGATCAAGAGAAAGGTTTTCTATTTTTCGATAAACAATAAGGTTGTATTGCTTCACCGTCACTCACGAACGTTTAGAACCAAATTAAATTCATAATTAATTTAACTAACATCTATGTCTACCTAGTAAACGTATAATATAATAACAACTTTACGATTTCCATCATAAAAACATGAAAACTACATAATTCAATTCAATTTAATGTTGGATCAATAAAAATATATTAATACAATGTTGAGTTATACCTTCTTAATGTCTAGCAAATACAAATTTTTTTAACTAAACTTATTTATAGGAAAAGACATGAATAAGAATGAAAAGCCAAAAAAAAAATTCTTGTATTTTAGTTTTTTTCGTATTCATTGAACAAAAAATAAATTACTGAAGGAAACTTCCTCATGTATTAAGTTACCAACCGTGTTATATATATAAATTTTATTTTCATATAAAAAATTTCGATGCTTTTTTGTGAACGTAATGTTTTCGTATGATTATCGATCGGCAATATAGTTTAACATTGGTATTTATATAAACACATTTGAAGTAAGTTAGATGTACTAAGCGTTGCATCGATTGACCAATTTTATTGATTATGCTTTGGTCTTACGAATTTGCTCTTCACTTCAAGAACAACCAACTTCAATCAATTATTTAATTTAAATTATAATAATTTATTGTTGAGCAAAACCGTAATAGCAATTACTTCGGTCCGAAAGACCTAAGTATTACATTCATGAGCCAAAAGTGAAATTCTTACCCCCACTTTTTTTGGCATTTGGCATCGACGTTTTAGGACCTACTGATTCTAAAAAAGCAAAACAAAATGTATGTCTCTCTGCCGGCCGTCATTACCAACGAAATCTAAAAAACCGCGGAAGGGATTTCAAAAATTTTGGTTTGTAAAATAGGTATACTCTATGGACAGTTCCGAAAGGACGATGTGTTGTACCGGAAGTGTCAATGTACCGGAAGTGTCAAAAAAATCGTCAAGTGTGTCAAAACAAGGAAATTTGCATATTTTTTGCTTAAAAAACGTTCATTTTAAGGGATTATGAGTAGGAACATTGAATTTGGAGAAATCTTGATGGTCGGGATTGGGATGTGAGATCAAAAACTAGATTATTGCATAAGAAGTTTGTCAAAAAATTGTTGTCAAGTGTGTCAAAAGAAAGATTTTTATTTATTATTTTACCCAATTTTTTGGAAAAAAATAAAATTAAATATTTGTATGACATAGAGTTTTATTATTATTATTAATGAGAATTATGGCATTATGAATTCGTCAAAAAAATAATGTCAAGTGTGTCAAAAAAATGATTTCATTTATTTTTTTAAACCAATTTTTTGGAAAAAAAATTTAGCTGTTTTTATGACGTGTAATGTAATTAAAAATGAAATTGGACATGGAAATTTTTGAATTTGTTATAGTTTTTGAAAAATTTTTAGAATTTTGGAAAAAGTTTTAATTTTGGATTTTGTAATAATTTTTGCAATATTTTTAGAATTTTGGAAAAAAGTTTTAATTTTTGATTTTGTTATAATTTTTGCAATATTTTTAGAATTTGGAAAAAAAAAATAGAATTTTTGAATTTGTGAGTTTTATGTACATATATTTTTAAAATTTTGAAAAAAGTTTAAATTTTTGATTTTGTAAGAATTTTTGGAATATTTTTAGAATTTTGAAAAATTTAAAATTTTTGATTTTATTATAATTTTTGGAATTTTGAAAAAAGATTCAATTTTTGATATTGTTATAATTTTTGTAATATTTTTAGAATTTTGGAAAAAGTTTGAATTTTTAAGAATTTTCGGAATATTATTAGAATTTAGAAAAAGTTTAAATATTTGATTTTATTCAAATTTTTGGAATATTTTTGGAATTTTGAAAAAAGTTTCAATTTTTGATTTTGTTATAATTTTTGCAATATTTTTAGAATTTTTGAAAAAAGTTTGATTTTATTTAATTTTTACAATATTTTGGGAATTTTGAAAGAAATATGATTTTGTAATATTTTCTCGAAACACTAAATGGAGAGGATTTGGAGTAGTTTGCTGATTGTATCATCTTTTCACTAAATTATGTTAATATATGATCTGTTATAATTTCCCGGCAACGTATTATTGTTTCGTGTTTGTTTTGTAATAAATTTCTAAACAGAATTAAAAATACATGTAATTTTATCGCTGACCAAAACTAAAAACAATGTCCTCAAAAAGGTGTTTTGCTGAAAACTATATCAAAATCCTTAACCCAGACCGAAGTTTTGATGTCTCAGAGCCTTGAGATTTCAGCCCCTTCATATTTTGATTAGTACAATTGTAATAAAAATAATTATTATAAAATAAAATAATAATTATCTAAACTTGATACACAATTGCAAGCAACAGAATTTTCTTTCTAGAATAATACTTTACAATGTTAAACCATTAAACCAATAATAGTAGAGTATTTTAAAAACAAATTTAATAGCTATTTCTACAATAAAAATTATAGAGTTGTCATGGTTTTACACAAACGAGATTATCCCACGTCTAGAATTTATTATCTTTCGATATTTAAACGTTTATAGACTGAAATATAATGGTAATTATATTGATGATCATGATGATATCGTTATAACTGTTATAAATCTTTTCTAAATAACGTTTGTATCGTTTAATGTAAATTGATGTTAATATTTACATGTTAAGAACTGAATTTTTCAAATATATTAAATAAACGTAAATATTACCACAGTACATGGTTTGCACTTAAAACCCATGTATAAGGAAATCAAACCCAGGACTAACCTAAAACGCGATCCGGTATTATGTTTAACACTGAAATAGTAACGTACCAACATCGATTTCCATATTGATTTGAGCTTTAAAATCTGTAGTCTATACTCTATCTTTATCAAAGAAATTAAAAAAAAATAGGTAAAAGTCATAAAGTTCTATTTGAAATTCACAAACTACAAAGACATTTGCAAGATCTACAAATATATCAAAAATGTTGTTAGTTTTTATAGAAAGTAATTTGTAGAAACTTTCTAGGTTTCATAAATATTGTGTAAAATTATAAAAATCGATCATAAATTTATAAGAATTTTTGTTATATTTACTACAAAAAAGTTTAATTAAACAAAAACCAATTGTTAGTTACACAATACCTCAGTAATTTAGTAATTTAGTAATTCAGTAACTATACAACAATATTCATATTGAAGGTTGTATCAGTTATTGAAACATGCAACAAATAATATAATACATATATAACAAAAATAAGAATTGTGGCCTTTTTGCGCATTTTTAAAACGATTTTCTAAGCTTTGCAATTCCTTATATACCTAATTTGAATATTCAACTTTTTAAAGTTAAAGGTCATAGTAATTCTATTCAAGAGGACATAATCCACTACCTTAAACCACATTTAGCAAATACCCGACTAGAAAAATCTTTCTAAACCTACTCAGGACCTTGTCAGGTATGTCCAATTAGGATAATGTATGGTTTGTAACGCAGATCAATACTCAGGAACTAATAAGGAAATTTTATCAGGTCCACATCATGTATACCTAATGTTTTCCTGATCAGGATCGCCTGAGTTGGAACTAATAAGGAATACCTTTTTAGGAACTAGTAATTATCGTTTAAATAAAACCAGATTAAAAATACAACTGTATTTATATTATTTAATACACTATTGTTTACTATAACAATAAAAAAAGATTTACGTTTAATAACAGTCATATTTTATTTATTCTTTTATACATATACCTTATATTTCGGCTTTCGAATTTTTTATTCATTAAATCGAAAAACACGGTGACCATTCCAATCTTTTGCATTATTTAACACTGATGATAATGGCTTTAGCATAGATTTATCGTCCAATGGGTTTTCTACACTGCTCAGTTTTCTTCGCAATACCTCTGTAAACGTTAATAACATTATTTTATAATCATAATAATAATAATAATAGTTAAAATAGCAGTAACAGAAATGATATTTTTTGCTGTCGAATTATTACCTTCGATACAGGTATAAAACTTTGTATCTTTGAAAATTTTTTTGTTGAACTTTCTTTCGATCTTATAGCTACATAATTAATGGCTAAACTACGTATGCTGTTGTTTCCAGTTCCCTAGTTTTGTTTTCAGCTTCTTTATACGTTTCTAAGAAATTTACATTAGGATTATAAATAAGTCAATTTGAATTGCGAAAAAGTGTTTATAATAAAGCACTGTGCACTTACGAGCTCTGCCACGAATATTAATTGGGAACGTTGGCCATACCGTTATGGGTGGTTTGAAGTTTTTCACCATTTCTTGAAGCTCCTTACATTTTACAGGAGTATCATAAGGTCCTGGCATATATTTTATCCTGTTCAAATATGAGCCATGTTGTTGGAACTACTATCTATCTCTTTTCGTTTTGGATCATTTAAAAATAACGCAAGACGATATTTATAATCCATGTCTATAAAGAATTAAAACCATTTGTAAATCTGTTACCGTGAACACATGACATAAATATGACATCACAGGAAGGTCAGGTATGTGTGTATGACCTTCATGTGATGTCATATTTACGTCATGTGTTCACTGCGTAGATATCAATAAAATTTGCAAATATGCAGATTATTGCCAATTTGATATGATTGTGATAAGTGTGGCACCGTTTAAACGTTATTTTTTATTAAACTAAAATATACTAAATTTCAATTGTACTTAAGGGCAAAGGCATAATTTCGGAACTCTTACAAAGATTTATTAAATTTCTCAGCACAAAACGTCGAACAACATACATACTTTAAATAGAAAAACGTTTTATTAGAGATCCCTTATGTAAATAATTACAAATCTACAATTTTTATTAAAAAAATTCACTAATACCATACTGGTTTGCTTACAAAATAAATTATCCTCAAAATATAAAGTCAATTCGTATTTTGTCATTTCTTTTAATCATAGAAAAGCATGTAAATAAATGTGCTCAAATATATTGATAACTGACTATATAGAGTTAAACATAAGTTTTTTCTATAATTAACACTGTTTGCCGTTGGCACTTGGCGTAAGTTTTCAAATAACATAATGTCAATCTCTTGTAACTTTACCCAAATAACCGTTATTTGCGTAAAGTAACAAGAGATTGACATTATGTTATAAGTTTTTTCACTTATTAGAGGATTTTAATTTATTTTTTATCTGATTTTTCCTTCAAAGGGATTATCAGAATTTGTTTTGAATGAAAAAGATGAATGATCATGGATTATACGAAATGATTTGAAGTTCTCTTGCAAATGATCTCGTAAGAATCAGAAGAAAGAAACAAAAGAAAAATAAATCAACAAATAGAAAATATTACAGTGGAATGAACGTTTTTTTATCACATACTAATATAAGTTACAGGTTTACTTTAGTAGTAGCCATCGAAAACATTATTTTGTAGAGCAAATATGAACTATACAATTCATTATAGTAATATTAAAAATTAAAAACGTAAAAGTCAAAAACCGTTTTTTCTGCTTTTATTTCAAATTATTATGGTTTGTGTGCAACAGGAAAAATCGTTTAATCTCATATTTTACAACTCACCAACATTTACAAATCTCGTGTTATAAAATTTCGCGCTCTTATAAAAAGACAATATTGCATTAGAAAACTAATCATTTTTTATATGATAAATTTTAATCTTTTAATATTTTGTTTCTTGCATCGTTTTTAAAAAATAACTATAGCTTGAAAACCGGCAGGCTCACAAACTGTTGAAAGAACAAAAGTTTTTTGTTTTATTAAACTTGACCGCAAAAAATTAAATATAAGCGATGTCACACTTATCATAAATCGCCACAACAACAATGTTGAAATGGTATAGTTTCAAGTAAGTAGATTTCAAAGCTTAAATGCAAGAAAACTTAAACTTAAACCTAAACTATGATTGATTTATTACCAATAAACGGAAATTTAATTCACTTAAAATTAACACTGAATTTTCAAATTTAGATCTATATTTGATGTTGTTTTTATAGTAATTATATTTAGTTTTTATCACTTTGTATTGTTTTCGTTACATAATTAAGCACTTTAGTATTTAACAGTTAACTTAACACTTTAAAACAAAAACGAAATAAGAATAATGCGGAAAAAATACACGATGTGATCTTCCTTTTTATGGTTGAATATACTTTTTTTTTTAAAAAATGAAAAAAACAGATCGAAAAAAAATATACGTAAACGCGTTTGTGTGAACATGAGAGAAAACAATCACTTTAAAAAAAAGATGTCAATCGTGTCTATTTCGCTAATTTTTATACCGAAGTTACCCGAAAAGATAAAATGTTTTACTTCTTTGGTCCTATACTGGTTCTAGTCAGGAAAGTCTGGCGTTCTATTTTATTTGAAAATATCAGGATTTCCTCACTTGGACCATAGACGGACCTCAGTAGACAATCCTCAATTTCATTTATTTTAAGTAACATGAGGTTATAATTACTTCTACCTGACATGTTCCTGAGAAGGAATGCTTTTAATGGCATACCTTACAAAATCCTTTTCAGGACCTTATATATTCTATGGTTTTTCCTGAAGTAAATTCTAGTCGGGTATGGGTTCTTCGGTTATTTATAGACGTATCAGTCTATTTTGTCCCAACGAAATAAACCGTTATTTGCAATACTTGCGCCTATAGATCTGTTTCCGTATCCATGCGTACTGTCCATGCGAAATAATAAGTTCAGTGGTTCTTGTTTTTTATTTCTTTTGGTTCTCTTTAGTTGAGTTTTGAACGATATATGCTTGAACCCGTATACGGGTCCACTCTACCAATTTGAATATATAATGTCTTACTCACGTCACTCCGACAACAATATTGAGTATATATTAATATATAACAATGTAATTACTTTTTAATATCCGTTATTATAAATTGTTCTTAAAAGTGGGAGCACCTAATCCCAAAATATAGAAAATTATTTTACAATAAAAAACAACAAATTAAGAAAACACATTTTAAATTTTATTGTTTCTCAGCATATCTTTTTTAAGGATAATTTTATTTATATTTATGTACCACCATTCAGTCTCAATTCTCAAGAGATTAATAAACTTCACACAATTATTTTCTAATTTATTATCTATTTAAAAATTTATTGTTTTTAATGTGACAATATTATAAAAAAAATAACATTAATGTATTCAGGCATCGTTTACGTTTATTTTTTGTTTTGTTTTTATTACGTTTTTTTCAGATTTCTTATGTTCTTATAAGAACGATAAAATATTTAAAAAACGGTTTGGAGTTTTAAAAATCTTTAAAATTAACATAATTTGTAAGTTCATAAAAATGTTTAAGGGTTTGTAAAAGATTTGGATAAGAAGTTATCATGAGCTATGAAGTGCAAGATATGAACCGTTTTTTTTAAAAGTGGTATAAGTCCACTTTTGGAAAAAATTGAGTTAGGGGTAGTTTTAGAAAGATAATGATGGCCTCTTTTTATATATATAATCATACCTTCAATAGAGCCCGATTTGGGGTGGAGCGTGGGTGAAGAAATGGCTAAAGATCGATTTCAACATTTTATTTGTTTATATCAATAGAATAACTTTTGTTAATTTTATTTATTTTTAAACTAGCATCTTTTAACTTTAAAACAAAACAAAACAGAAGTTTCTATCTTTAATAGAACCGGAATTATGAATTTTTGAAAATAACTCATCAAGAAATTTAGAACCGCTATATTTTCCAAAAAAAAAAAATCCTCGAACACTCATATCTTTCTCTTCGATATAAAACGCATAAAAAAAATTTCAGCCAAATCAAAAATGTGTCGGTAAAAGAATGACCCATTTACATGGGACTTAAAGCCATGCCACATGCAAAATATAAGCGAACGAATTCGGTCGTTTTAAGTAAAATGTGCCACATGAACAAAAAATTTATCGGCGATATTTACAACAACAACAACACTAAAAATGACAGTTTGCAAAAAGAAATATGAATTGTTATATTGAATTTTATATGAAAATTTATATTATGACTGTAATTATATATTTCTAAAATTTTAATTTAAAACAAACTCAACGTAAATTATAACCAATCACAAAAACTTTCAAAATGACAACTACCACGATGTGTGGTTAAATCCGAACGATAAAAAAATCGGTCATAATTCTACAAAAATCGTTCATAATTCTCCAAAAAATCAGTGGAGATGTATGAACGATTTTTTTATTTCTATCGGCGGTAGAAATCGGGCAAAATGATTTGTGGAAAAATCATCAATTAAAATAATTTAATAGTAAGCTTTGTTTATTTTAATAGAAAGGTATTCTAATTTACCATACATTTGGCATAATATCCAAATAAGTCAAGTTTTCGTTTAATCAAAAATTAGAAAATTGTTGCTAACAACACTAGTTTACAAATTTTGAACTTTTTTGTCTCCCTGAATGAAACCCAACTTTTCTTATGGATTTGAACCTCCTGAACACGAATATCATATTCATTTTTTTTGGTTAGCTCTTGTTTTTGAGATATTCACGAAAAACAATTTTTTCGGTGATAAAAAATGTTGTTTCGGTTTTTGGGTCTCATATTTTACAAAACAAACAAATAAAAAATACTAATGAAACATATGCATAGTAAATATGCCAACAAACATTTTGAGCTGTATTTTGTAAAAATCCATTAAGGATTCTGGAAGTTACAGTCGAAAAAAGTTGAAAAAATACGAAAAATTCACGTTTTTTTCAAATTTTTCCATTTTCAACACCATAAGTTTTGAACAAATAAGGACACTAATTTTTAATTTTTTTTAATTTCTTGGAACCTATAGACGCTTCAATTTTCTTTTTTTTTAAGCTAAAAGATACGAATATTGGTGCAGTTTGCACCAAGTTATATAAGTTTTTCCAAAAAAAGTCAAAAATCAAAATTTGGAATAAAAATTTAACTTTAAGAATAATTTAAATTCTGCAACATAAATGATTTATATATAAGTTGTTTTCGTAGTAGATCTAGATTCTCCTACCTCGGACTTATTTTAGGAGTTGGAAAATATCAGTTAGTTGATTATGAAATGTCTGTTTTTGACAAAAGTTGTATTTTGTTTGTATATGATTTTTCTCGAAATTGAGATTTTTGTTGTGAAGTTTTTTGACATGATCTAGCTCCTCCTACCTGGGACTTATTTTAGGAGTTGGAAAATATCAGTTAGTTGATTATGAAATGTCTTTTTGACAAAATTTGTATTTTATTTGTATATGATTTTTCTCTAAAAGGAGATTTTTTTCTGAAGTTTTTTGACATGATCTAGCTCCTCTAACCTATGATTTAATTTAGGAGTTGAAAAATATCGGTTTGTTGATTATGAAATGTCCTTTTTTGACAAAGTTTGTATTTTGTTTGTATATGATTTTTCTCGAAATTGAGATTTTTTTAGTGAAGTTTTTGGACATGATCTAGCTCCTCCCAGCTCGGATTTATTTTAGGAGTTGGAAAATATCAGTTAGTAATGAAGATAAGCAGTTCTTATAAATGGGGTGATTTAGCAGCATGTATTATGTAACTTCCACAAATTAAACAAAATTAATTTGGGCTATTTTTACACTTGAAACTTCTTGACGACGCCATTTAAATAAACTTGATTAACAACTAACAACTAACAATTTATTTTGCTTTAAAAGGCAGCTATCACTATTGATTTATTGATTTTTAAAAACAATACACTATTTAAAATTTAGGAGTTGTAATAATATTTAATATTTGTAATATTTGTAATATTTTTTCTTTTTTAATTATTATTTTCACTTGAATGTTTGGAATTAAATTTATCCTCAGGGAGATTATATTTGCAACTAATCCTACGACAATTATCTACTTAAAAAGAAACCTCTTTAAACTAATTAAACAAAAGTTGGGAAAACCGAAAAACTATTAAAAAAGAGAAGTAATTGGTTTCTTAAATTAAACTTAAAATGATCATAAACGTAAGGAGTAACACAAGGTGGGCGGTGATAGAAAAAAAAATTACATTATCAAAAAACAAAAAAAAAAGAGAAAAAAGAAAAGAAACAAACCTTACAGGTATTAATAGACATAAATAGGGGCTTAACTTTATGGTGCTTGAACTAACTTAAATAGTTCTGATGTTATGATGTTTTGCCTCTCCTCACAATTCATTATCTTTTGTTTATATTTTTGAAGTTATACTTCTTTGCGCTCGTTGTAAATATTTTGATGGGGTGTTAATCGAGAAACCGCGTCACGCTTGTTTAAATTATATTTTAACCTTTATGCTGTATGGTAATAAAGACGAAATTAGTAAATCAACCTTATGCTGTATGGTAATAAAGACGAAATTACTAAATCAATCATATTTTATAATAATAAAACATTATTCGCTTAGTTATCTTTGATCAATTTTTTTTTCACTTTTCGGAATTATCATTAAAAGGAATAGTTAATGTATAATGTGACAAACAAATATGTACATTTATATGAAAATTATGTAAAATTATTTTTTAACAAGTACATATTTCTAATTTACAACAAATAGCACCAATACGATACATTTAAGCATTGCTTATATATGATTAAACAAACCTGCTTGCATTAGCAAAACTGCCCTCACATGTTCCAAAAATTGGAAATTGACGTTTCTTTTCCTCTTCTTAGAAACATTGATTAACCAAGAATTTGCACTGGAACCTTAGTACCGAAGAAAAAGATTATGAACAATATCAAAGCTACAGGTTTAAAGTGTTTTACTTATTGAGTGAAATATGCTTCTCCATTACTTTCAAAACTATTATTGTTATTGCAAGGGATCTATAAAATATATGCAAATATGTTAACAAATGGTGTGATTTGACTGTTTTAATAATAATATATAAGTCTGAATTTACAAATGAAATTAGTCTTATTATTATTTTTTCCAATTTTTGTTTTAAGTTGTGGGAAGGAATTTCGAAATAAGACGATGACTATAAAGCGATAAAACCCATTAAACGAAAATATTCACTAAAAATGATGGTATTCTTTAACCGGCCGGCGTATGCATCAATGTAGAAGAGTATTGCAGACAATCGATAAAATATATTTGCAAATTGCAATACGACCCTCTTCAGAACAGCAAAATTTCTGGATTGATAAATGATTATAAGTCTACATGAAATAGGACGCTAAACCAATAGCAATGAACCAGTGCACCTATTTTGTATGACGAGTACGGTGGTTTCGGAGTAAGTATTTGACAATTGTGACATCCAATAAACAAATATATTTACGCTCACCTAATTGTTCGTGACACATTGAATTATTTGAATTAAATCTTTGGAATAAAATTTTAACTTTTTTCTAACCTTAATCTTTTGCCATCTACATTTATAAAAATTATTTAATTATTATTTGTCTGTCAAATGTGTTTTAATTTTAACATACATTTAATATGTAAATTTATCTATAGCTTTAGAGACATTTACTTAATGGTTTTTGCTGACTATAAAATGATACTATTACATTTTTTTCAATCTTTTTATATACGTATTACTAATAAAATAAGTTAAATTAAATGACATTAAAAGAAACTATAGGAGAATTTACTCAAAAAAAACAGTTTTCAACCACTTTATCTGGAAAGCACGGAAATCGGCGTGCGGGTACCTTCTAGTAATTAATAATTATTAGTTTTTTGAATAATATTTTTTTTTCTTTTTGGATAATATTTTTTTTTTTGAATATTTTTTTTTTATTTTTTTGACTAAGAAAGCTAAGAAAAATCGACAATTATACGTTCTTATACTTTTTGAATAATAATTTTTTTTTTGAATAATATTTTTTTTTATTTATTTTTTGAACAATATGTTTTTTTTGCTTTTTTTTTTAACAATATTTTTTTTTTTTTGTATTATATTTTTTTCTTTTGAATAATATTTTTTTTTTTGAATAATATTTTTTTTTTTTTGAATAATATTTTGGTTTTTTTTTGTTATTTTTTTTTTATTGTATCCTATCTGTCTGTCTTTATGCGAGCGAATGGCCAAAGAAGTATAACTTCCACCGTCTGGTCCGACGCAGACCCTACTTTTTTTATATACGTCTCATATCGATCTAATACCCAACTTCGAAAACAAAAATGGAAATTATACTTTACCATTTTAAAATAAGTTTTTACTGATGTTTGAGAACGACTGAACTTATAAAATTATTATTTATGGCACAATAAATTAAGTAAAAAATTTTTTTTTCCAAATTTTGAGTTTTGACTTTCTTTGGAAAAACTTGAATAACTTAGTGCAAACTGCACTAATATTCGTGTTTTTTAGCTTAAAAGAAAGAAAATTGAAGTTACTATAGGCTCCAAGAAATTAAAAAAAAATAGTGTCTTTGTTTGTTCAAAATTTATGGCGTTGAAAATGGAAAAATTTGAAAAAAACGTGAATTTTTCGTATTTTTTCAACTTTTTTCAACTGTAACTTCCAGAATCCTTAATGGATTTTTACAAAATATAGCTCAAAATGTTTGTTGGTATATTTACTATACACTTGTTTCATTAATATTTTTAATTTGTTGATTTTGTAAAATATGAGTCCCAAAAACCGAAACAACATTTTTGATCACCAAAAAAATTGGTTTTTCGTGAATATCTCAAAAACAAGAGCTAACAAAAAAAAGCTAATATGATATTCGTGTTTAGGAGGTCTAGATCTATAAGAAAAGTTGGGTTTTATTTCTTGGGGAGATTTTTCTTGTAAACTAGTGCAATCAGGCAAAAATTTTTGTCATGTGGCAACGACTTTATACTACCTCTTGTTCTTAGTTTTTAGAACATGTTATTATCGAAAGTGGTATAAGTCCATTTGGAGTCAAAAAATCAATTATTTTCTTTTTAATTTTAAATAACTCTTATTACATAATAAAATTAAATAGGTTTGCTTAAAGTGTGAAAAATATCACAAAATTTTAGTTACATTTGCTTATATTATATTAATGCAAACGCAAATCCTTAAATATCTCAATATATGAAAAAATGGACTTATGCCACTTTTAAAAAAAGGTACATATGTCATTTTCCAAAATCCCAAGATATCTTTAATTCGACAGACTCCAAAAGACTGATAAGTTTTCTGGTTTAAAAAACTTACATAGGGTGTGTTTTTTTCTATATCGGAGAGATCGGAGCGATAAAATAAAATCTGTATCAGATATATCGTATAATTTTTTCCTCCCATAATTAACTGTCAGATATAAAATATATTCTCTGAGATTTTTCCGCCAAAAAAAAATAAAAAAATTTTTTTAAATAAATTTAAATTTTATTAAATAATTTATTTAAATTTGTTTGTAATCGAAAGTTTACCTACAATTTTTTAAATTTATCCTTTAAACGATGACTTTCAGTCGGTAAAAAAAAATATCTGTAAAATATCTTTAAAAGTTTTCAGAGAGAAAATATATAATCCGAGATATATCCGAGAATGAAAAAAAACACCGAACCGATATATCAGATATATCCGAGAATGCAAAAAAAACACAGACACAGGCACAAAAAACACAAACACATTTTTGACGTTTAAAATATCTCTCCAAGCTCTCAGATATAGAAAAAAACACACCCATAGTAAGTATAAACTAACCTACTCAGTTTTTTAGCATATGCATTGTTAAAATTACAAAACATTTGTCCTTTTCGATCAAATAGTGGTGAATGTACTCATCGTTTCCATATCCTTATTCGTATTGTTATATAATTTAACAACATTTAATGAATAACATTCACTGTAGGTCGACTAACAGTGTTTAGTCCTATAGAGTATAGAGGCAGGTAAAACTAAAATTAAAACTTTCACCAAAAACAAAGCTGCTCGTTCTGATATGACATAACTTTGGAAAAAAGTTCATAAGTTTAACGTAAATTTTCCTTAAAATATTTTGACAGATAAAATGACATAGACGTGGGCCACGCTAGATAAAATTTGATAATTTACAGTAATTATCAATCAGTTAATTTATTAATTTTTATCATTATTTATTCTTAGTCTTCCTATTTACGAACGTTTAGTGCATCAAAAAGCCATTTTTAGAACAGAAGAAAGCCTTGGTTTAATAAAACAACAACGAAACCACAAATTGGCATAGTCAAAGGTCAATAGACTTTCGGGAGCCTCCTCCCTCACTCTTAATATGTGAAATCTCCCTCAAAACCCAAACCACTTTATTCTTGTTCACACCTTGTTTTAAAGTTTCATTAAAATGGGTCCGCAAAAGACAAAGCACGGAGTGTAGAGATAAGCCTCAAATATGAAAAGAAACGAATGCCACACCGCGGTCGAGGATTAAAATTTTGTACACTAAAAAAAACACTAAGTAAATTTTATAAATTGTAATTTTACCAAAAATATTGTGCATTATAAAAAAAATTATTTGGAAAAACCAAAAATTTATTTAATTTATAAATTATTTTTGGTTTTGAAGGAAAAAAATTGTAGTTTTATCAAAAAATTTTGTGTGTTGTATATTTATGAAAATTTTTTGACTTAGTTTTATTTTAATTTAACCTCCTACTACGATATTAAAAATTATCATAGTATATTGTATATTTAGAGCAGAAAGTATACTAGATTGCTGCTCGTGCATGAAAATTGCTGGTTGAGGCGCAGCCGAAACCCAGCAATCAAGCTAGAGCAGCAATGTTACTTTCTGCTCGAAGTATACATACTATTTTTTTAACGACTGCCGACAAATACAATTAAAGTTGCCAAGGAGGCATTTATTTGTTGTTTAAATTAATAAATTTAAAATTTATACAGAGTTAAATAATTTAAAATGAGCAGTAGTGATGAAAGTGATATAATTAGCACTTCACCTCATATAAAAGAAGCAGCCAAATATTTAACTTTAGATCTGTTGCCTGAAAATTCTAAAGTCCGGTATGAAAAAGTTTATCTGTTATTTATCAATGGGTGTAAGAACACAA
The DNA here is from genome assembly GCA_963693315.1 of Diogma glabrata. Classification (NCBI taxonomy): domain Eukaryota; kingdom Metazoa; phylum Arthropoda; class Insecta; order Diptera; family Cylindrotomidae; genus Diogma; species Diogma glabrata. The sequence goes on along the minus strand of OY856186.1, from coordinate 193,489,058 downwards.
AAACAGGAAATGTTTATTCTGAAGATGTGTTTTTGGCATACTTTTTTGAACTATCGCAGACAAAAAAGTCTTCACAATCTGGTCAAATTATTCAATGTTAAAATTAACATTCATCGTTAAAGAAAATTTGGATATTAGTAAATATAAAAGAACAATGCCTTTTTTAAAAAAGAAGTCCTCGGGTTATAGAGCTAAAAAATCAAAAGTGTTTTGGAGAGAAGAAATTAATAAATTTTAATATTATGCCTTTGTCCATTACTCCATTACCTCTTTTGTTTTACTTGTGTTTTTATTTTCCGCTTATAAGAGCAGAAAAAATTAAAAAATGCTCGCTTAACAGCAAAAGTCAACTTTCTCTTTTAACCTGACAGATAGAAAACATTATTTTCTATGACAGTAGTTAAAAAAATAATTATTGAAATAATTCGCAGTAGGCCAACGTATAATTCATAAAAAATATATAAAGAAATGAAAAATGGCACAAAATATTCTAAACGGATCGTTCGTTGATAAATTCTCATAATTTTTTGGAAAATTCCTCAAACAAGTGGTATTGATCAATATACTTGCTTTCGAAATTGTTGGCAAACAATTATTACAAATTATCACCGCCCTTGGCAAAATACTACTGAAAATTTTTTGCCTTAGTTTTATTTTAATTTAACCCAATGAAATACTCTAAAATGTAATGACATCATTCAATTTTACCAATAACATTTGAATGATACTAATAACAAATAGTTGTACGTCTGGCCTACTGGGATATTACAAATTATCAAATAATTTTTGAAATTATTAACTGATATTGCAGTAGGTCAACGTATAATTCATAAAAAATATATAAAGAAATGAAAAATGGCAAAAAATTTTCTAAACGAATTCTTCTCGTTCGTTGATAAATTCTCATAATTTTTTAGAAAATTCCTCAAGCAAGTAGTATTGATAATAGCCCTCGGCCTATGGCCTCGTGCTATTATCAATATTCTTGCTTTCGAAATTTTTAGTAAAAAATTATTTCGAATTATCACCGCCCTTGGGAAATTACAACTGATAATTTTTTTTTGTACCTCGATTCTGGTTCTATGAGAAAAATGAAGTGGAATGGAATTATTATTTATCTCGAATTTCAATTTCTCACTAAATAATTCCATTCCACTAATTGGTATTCTCGTTCTCTTTTCGAGATTTCCTTTTTAGTACAAGTTCTAAAGTAGTACAAATTTTTGAAAATGGAATTAACCTGTCAGTTTATTGACTTTTTTTATTTGTGTTTCTTTCGATAGCTGTGAAATTAGTTGTAAAATTATTCTTTGGAATTAAATAAATAGCGTATTTGAATTTTGAATAAATATTGTATTGTGTCACATCGTCCCATTTCCCTATTTCCGTCTGCCTTATCAAATCTGCGAGAAGCATACAAAACAATATATTTTGTATATAAATTAAATAAATAATTTAATTTTTCTAAAATAGTTATTGATAAATAATAAAATGTCGTTAACCCCCACGCGCCAAATCCACATTCTCCTCTAAATAATTAAATAAAATTTCTTTTGGCATGATTACTTAAACTTAGGCGCAAGCGGATTTTTTAATATTTTTTTAGGGTAAATTTAGTAAATCAAAGGGACAGTTTTGATCTGTTTATCTTATAAGCACATAGGAAATAGGGATGGTAAATTTTGAAGGAACATATCATGGCGTCTAAGTCCCCTTTCTTTTTTGTTTATGGTAACTTTTTTCAACTTTTTTATCTCCATTTGGGTGCGTCTATACAAAATTTCAAAGTAAATACTCGCATTTCGACTTTAAATTCGTTGACGAGATAATTTGACAGTTCATCCCACAAATGCGGAATTTATTTTCTCATTCCACTGAATTTGAATGCAAAAATCCCATTTAGTACGAAATTTCATTCCAATTCCATACAACTAGAATCTAGCTACAGAATAGTATATTACATATCTAGAGTTGTAAATAGCATTTTACATGCGAGGGAAAATTTTGCGCACGAGACGCGTAGCGTCGAGTGCAGTATCTTCACGAGCATGGAAAATGCTTTACAACTCGAGATTTGTTATATGCTTTTTCTACGACTTTGTTTCAATGCCCAAACACATATAATTACTTGAAAAAATGAACTACTAATTATAAATTAAATGCAAATAGTTTACAAATTGTGGTAGGCTTTGCATTATTCTGTGTCAAAATGAATTGAATTATTTAATTTTTAAAAATCAAATTTTTCTTTAAATAAAAATTTTTCATTTTATTCAAAGCGTGCGGTAATATATATATGAAAATCCATTACCGCACGTTTTCTTTTACTTACTGCACGCTATTTGAAATAATCAATTTACATGTCATGGATAGTGTGATGTAATTTATAATTTACTGTGATAGGAGTAGAAAAATTTTATTTTTCATTCATACAAACTATGATATTTAATCAGTTCAACTATGATATTTAATCAGTTCATCAAACTATGATAATTAATCAAACTATGATATTTAATCAGTTTAATCAGTATTTAATCAGGCTCTGTTTTAATTTAACTTTCGGCAATTCTTCCTATCGTCGATAATTTTTCTTTGCCGCAGGAGGGATCGATTTTGATCGATTATGATCAATGTTGATCTACGGGTCTGACTACCCTGCGTACTCCAGTCCCTGCCATTGACATATGAGTTAGCGTGAGATATCACATACCACTGGCAATGGCAGGAGATGTCATTAGCCAAGATGATATCTTAGGGTGCTGGCGGACGAACTTTAATTAGTCAACGGCAGCACTTCCAGTCTTAGCTGGGCAGCGTTCCGTAGCGGTACCGCTCATTAGCTCTTCCGAGGAATCGAACCAACACGTAGTTATGTGTGGGCTTTGTGCCTCGATTGAGGTGGTGGGCGGTGCGTCTGGGGTGCGCTGCATCAGCTGGATTATTGGCATTTAGTTTTGTTTTGTTTTCTGCAAATTTCTCACAATTTGTTTTTCACTTATTATTTTGTTATTATTTCTTCATCTTATCATGAAATATTGGCATATGTCATATTTTGTAGTATGATAGGATTTTTTACTTAGTTATGCATTTTAAAATAAAACACAAAAAAATAAAATAAACATTTTGATATATATATGGCAGTACAACCGAAAAAAAATAAGTCTGCAAGTGGTAAAGCAAATTTGCGCAATCCACCCGCCCATAAAGCGGCATGTCCACGGAATTTGCAGGGACAAAACATATATGAATCAATAAAAAATTTTAAAATACATGTTCAAAACATCTGCGGATTGAACGCTAACCATGACCACGTGCAACATCATCTTGAGCACGACAAACCGAACATTCTATTCCTTACAGAAACACAAGTTTCTGAAAATTTTCTCTTTATAGAATCGCTTAATTCCAAATATAGGCTCGAATCAGCTTTCAAACTCCATCAGGGCGTATGCGCATTCATTCATGAGAGTGTTGCGTACACGCGCTTTCCAAATTTTGAACTACACGGTGACGGCTTCAATACAATGGTTTTAAAGATTTGTCTTCCAGAAATGACTTTTTTTACAATAGCTTTATACCGGTCCCCCAACAAACGTAACCCAAACTTTTTTAATATACTGACAAAAATTATGGACGAGATTAGAGCAAAGTCCCCTAATTGTGAAGTTATCGTTACCGGTGACTTCAACGTCCACAACAAATCATGGTTGGAATTCTCCAAATCGACCGACGATGTTGACAATAGTGGAAAACTGGCAGAAATTTTTGCCGCGTCTCAGGGCCTATTCCAAATTGTAAAAAGCCCGACTTTCACTCCCCGTAATGGCGGTGATAATAGTTTTCTACTAGATCTCTATCTTACCACAATGCCAGATATTACGAGTGTCGATGTTGCGAAAGGTAGTATTGGAAATTCTGATCATTATTTAATCTCATCAGTTATCAAAACTGATTTACTTAAAACTACAGCTCCCAAACCCCGTAAAATATTTCACTACTCAAAAATGGATAAGAGTGGTCTTCAAAATTTTTTCCATGGTTTCCCTTTCGACCGTCATTGTTTTTACACTGACAATGTAAATGTTTCTGCTCAAAACTTTACAGAAACCATCCAATTTGCTATAAATAAATTTGTCCCTTTCTCCATAGTAAAACCCAAACAAAAATACTTGTATTCGAAAGCTGCCAAAACGGCACTTAGAAACAAACGTAGATCATTTAATATTTGGATTCATAACAAAACTCCCACTAATCGATCCCAATATCTAAAGGCCAACAAAATATCTAATCAGATTATCTCAAACGAAAAGTCCGAAATTGACAGAGCGAAAGCCTCAAAACTTACGTCTATGTCTGTTTCTGACAAGAGTTTCTACAGTGCCATTAATTCTTTAAATTCTGGTACAAAATTTTCTATTCCCCCTATTATTGATGGTGATTTAATCGTCAATGATCCCGCAAGAAAAGCTAACTTGTTCGCTGAACGCTTTGCTCTGAACTCCACTGTTTTGGAAACTCCTAAAGAAATACCCCAAATCCAGTCTTCAGGAGTTAATATGAATGAACTTCACTTCAAACCCAAAATAGTCGCTAAACTTTTAAAGGGGTTAAACATCAACAAAGCATCAGGAATGGACAATATTCCACCCATTATTTTAAAAACCTTTTCCAAAGAACTTGCACCAACTTTAACTAAAATATTCTACCAATCCTACAAATCTGGTATATTTCCCTCGTGCTGGAAGTTGGCAAATGTCCAGCCCGTCCCCAAAAAGGGACCAAGATCCGATATCTCAAATTATAGGCCAATAGCTTTACTATCGGTCCTATCCAAAGTCTATGAGCATTATATTAATACACATATTTCAAAATTTCTGGAAGAAAATCATTTAATATCCGACAGCCAATACGGTTTTCGAAACAAAAGATCAACTACCGATCTATTAAACTATGTAGCGCATTGTTGGAACAGCATACTTGATAAAGGTGGTGAAACATACGTTATCGCTTTAGACATCTCCAAGGCATTCGATCGAGTCTGGCATGCCAACTTAATCAACAAGCTCGTTGCGTACGGTTTTCATCCCAATGTTGTGAAGCTGATTCAAAATTTTCTATCCGACCGATACATTTCGGTAACCTTAGACGGATATTCTTCTGAGTCTAAACTAATTAACGCTGGTGTACCCCAAGGCTCAGTATTGTCCCCAACCCTATTTTTGATTTATATCAACGAATTGTTGAAAATCACCAGCAACCCAATAAATAGTTTTGCAGATGATAGTACTCTGCACAAGTCGTTCGAGCCCCTTCCTTCAAAAGGTAAAATGCACGAACGAATTAATCCTGCCCGGAGAGACGCTGCCATAAACGTGAACAAAGACCTGAATAAAGTCGCCGACTGGGGTGACCAAAACCTTGTCAATTTCAACTCCACCAAAACACAGCTGTTGATTGTTTCCAGATTAAAGACCGAGTTCCCCAAAGATATTTTATTTAGTATGTGTGATGAACCAATAGGTGAATGTAAAAACATTCATTTATTGGGTGTCACAGTTTCAAATGACCTACTCTGGAACGATCATGTAATGGCGATGGCAAAAAGCGCGTCTAAAAAACTCGGCCTCCTAAATAGATGCAAAAAATTTTTCACTCCATACCAATTGCTCCATGTTTATAAGTCCTATATTCGTCCCTGTATGGAGTACTGCTGTCAAGTTTGGGGTGCTGCCTCTGTTTCCATCTTGGCCCTCTTGGACTCTGTTCAAAAGCGAGCTATACGAATTGTAGGTGATCGAACTTTGACATCACAACTTGATTCCCTACAACATCGTCGCACTGTTGCTGACCTCGTTGTTTTTTACAAATATCGTCATCAGCAGTGCTCAGATGAAATCAGCGGCATCATGCCTCAAACTTATTCTTACCCCCGTTCCACTCGGCAATCGGCTGCCGCAACCAGTGAAACGGTAAAGATCCCGCGCTGTCATACTGGCAGATCGCAGAGAGACTTCTTTGTCCGAACTGCGTACAAATGGAATAGTTTGCCGGAACACTTAGTCTCAGGTGGCTTCAACCCACAGATGTTTAAAAAAAGCGTTAATCTACACCTCAGAACGCCAGTTGTTGTGGGACCCAGGTCTAGACCTAGGTCTTAAAAGGTATTTATGTGTTGTTGTGACACATATTCTAAACCCTATTACACAACACATTTTATTAAAAAAAAAAAAAAAAAAAAAAATGATAATTCTTTGTTGTCAATTTTTCTTCTAAGAAAATGAAATATAATTTTATCTTAGTAGGCGCATAAATACTATAAATTTTTAATTTATTTTTGACAAAAAACGTCCTTCGAACTCGTGGTTTATTGTGCGGTTTGATTAGCAGTGTTGCTAAATAATTTAATTCTTAAAATCAAAAAATTTAAGAAAACAATTTTCAAAGACGTGGTATTACAACTGAAAATTTTGTAAAAGTGACTTTTATTTTTTACTTCACCACAATTTTAAATTGTGTGAAGTAATGCAAAAAATCGTGAAAAAAAAAATCTTACATACCCCAAATTTTGTTTTTTCTTTTGTTTTGGACCGTCCTCTATCTAAATAGCCAATAAAAATTTTGGTGTACGTATGTATGTGCGAGGGTGGGTGGGTGTGTGGGTGACCTTTCTGCATAGGATCTTGATGAAAATTTGGCAAATGATACAGGTTCACTTAAAAATGAAAGATCTGGATTCATTTCAAATTTGGACAAAATGGCGGGGGGTCTCCCGAACACCTCTAAGTTTAAATCTTGAATAACTTCTAATCCCGGACTATGATCTTATTGAAACTTAGTATATAAGGTTTTAGTACAGTTTCCAATATTTCTGCATACCGGTTTGTCACTTTTGGTTAAAAAGTTTTTTTTCAAGGGTTTATACCTAATGTAGCCTACAATTACCGATCGATTTTCATAAAACGTTGGTAAAAGCTTTCAAGTATCATGAGAAAGATTTTATCAGCTTTTGGAGTACATTGGATACAGGGTTGGGGGGTCCATCATACAACAGGTGGTTTTTACCCAATGTTTTTTATGTTTGTTGGGAGAATAAAACATTCGTTCGTGAATGAATTTTGATGACACTTTGGAAAAAGATGCAAATATGTATGACAAGGAACTGATTAGTTTTTGAGCGATAGTGACCAAAGTGATGTGGGGTCCCCGGAGCATCTGTTTTTTCAAAAGCTCAATAACATCTGTACCTGATAATCGAATTGAATTAAACTTGGTACATCAGCATATAGTATGGTTCACACAGTTCTGCATCCCAACTTCCGGCTTTTCACTTCCGGTAAAAAAATTTTTTTGTAATTTTTTGCAGTTTTTTCAGTGTCTTTATGCACACTACAGCCTACAATAATGAAGTGATTATGATGAAACTTATAGAAAGGGGTTTCAATTAGTGTGAGAAGATAATTATCATCTTTTGGGACACATTGGTCAAAGTTGCGGGGGGTCTACCATACAAATGCTGACTTTTCTCACTTTGTTTTTAAAGTTTGTTGGGAGCATACAGACTTCATTCATTAATTTATTTTAATGACAATTAGAAAAAAGATGGAGACTTAAATAAAAAAAACTGATTAGTTTTTGGACAATATTGGACTAAATGGTGGTAGGCCTCCCGAACACCTGTTTATTGTGTCACAATTTTTTCAATGTTTGTTGGGAGCACATAGCATTCGTTCGTGAATGAATTTTGATGACACTTTGGAAAAAGATGCAACTATGTATGGCAAGGAACTGATTGGTTTTTGAGCGATAGTGAACAAAGTGGTGGGGGGTGTCCCGAGCACCTGTTTTTTTGAAAGCTCAATAGCATCTGTACCTGATAATCGAATTGGATGAAAATTGGCCCATAAGCATTTAGTACGGTTCACAACAGTTCTGCATCCCAACGTCCGGTTTCTCACTTCCGGTAAAAAATTTGTTGTTGTAATTTTTCCATTTTCTTCAGTATGTTTATGCACACTACAGCCTACAATAATGAAGTGTGATGAAACTTATAGAAAAGGTTTCAGTTAGTGTGAGAAGATAATTATCATCTTTTGGGACACATTGATCAAAGTGGTGGGGGGTCTACCATACAAATGCTGACTTTTCACACTTTGTTTTTAAAGTTTGTTGGGAGCATACAGACTTCATTCATTTATTTATTTTAATGACAATTAGAAAAAAGATGGCGACTTAAATGATAAAGAACTGATTAGTTTTTGGACAATATTGACGGAAGTGGTGGGGGGCCTCCCGAACACCTGTTTATTGTGTCACAATTTTTTCAATGTTTGTTGGGAGCACATGGCATTCGTTCGTGAATGAATTTTGATGACACTTTGGAAAAAGATGCAACTATGTATGGCAAGGAACTGATTGGCTTTTGAGCGATAGTTGTTATGTAGCCTGGGATGTGATGACGTAGTGCAGTTAGTCACCGATTTATGTAGTTTCTATTTTCTTACATATCATTTTTTTTTATATATATCACGCGCAGTTCACAACAATTTTTCGTTCATCCCCAATCTATAGTCATATTTTCATATAGTTTGCGTTACATAAATTTGTTCTTAGCATAAAACCATTAACAATAATATTTCCTTTGCAATATCCTATTATTGGTTCACACTACGTTTTCACCAGCATTACTTCACCATACTGCATAAATTTGAATTATCCGGACACTAACCGTAATTGCTCTAAATGTTTTCAAACCTCCAATAGCTGTGCATATTTGTCCAATCGACTCAATAGCTAAAAATTATTATCCTACAATCGGTTTTGTACTTGTCTTCGAAACGTATTGTATTTCTTATATGGGTGTTTTTATCAATTTCTCTTTCCGTTATAGATCTAAATTTTACTGTAATACTGTTGTAAGCTATTAATTCATAATACATAAACGTCATAAAATCGGTTAAACTTACGTTTAATCCATTCTAATATATTAATATTTCTTTCCAATGCGTTGGAAATAACTTATTTCGTGAAATCATCTTACCATTTTATGTATTACAAAATAACAATCAGTATTTTTTTTCTTACGGAAAATGTACTAACATTATCTTGCATATTTCCCCTACTACGAAATTGGTAGCGATATTTTCGATATTAAATTACTATATAAGAGATGACTATACGATCTTTTCTCTCTTAAATCACTTATACCATTGTGACTCTGACTCTTGATCTGATCGTCTTATTGGATGAAGTTTGACAGTGGACGCAGTTCGAATTGAATTAATTTAGTCGATTTGTTGGTTTTTAATTTACTTTTAATATACCATTAAAAGAATTAATAGCTTAATTTTGAATTATTTTCATAAAATATACAAAAAAAAATAATTAATTATGTGTATGTGTTGTGCATAATTAAATTAAATCGGAAAAAAAATTAGCAAAATTTAAAGAATTGATTAGTAAATTTATGTTTCTTTTTTGTTGTGTCATAATGGCGGACGATACGTCGATTTGTTTGTTTCTAAATTCATTGAGTCCGATTAAAAGAATTAATAGTTTAATTTTGAAATCTTTTAATAAAATATACAAGGAAGAAAAAAATTAATATGTGTTTGTGTTGTGCATAATTAAATTAAATAGAAAGAAAAAAAATTAGCAAAATTTATAGAATTGATTAGAAAATTTTTTTTTTTTTTGGTGTTATAATGGCAGCCGATACGGTCACTTAGTTACTGTAAACAAATCTTTAAGTTATGTTGTGAAAGGTATACTGATTTAATAAAGTTAATTAATAAATAATTGTCAAATAAACTTTTTTTTTTTTTTTTTTTTATTAATCAGTTAGACATGTTTAGCACACTAAATATGAAATATTCATTATTTAGACTCTTTGAATATCCGAAGATACCATGTCAACTATAAAGGAATGGAAGGAATGGGGATATAGGGATAACTATACTAATTTTTTTAGATGATGATGGACATTTTCTTTAAATGCCTGAGGAGAAAATTCATCGGGAAATACAGAGGAGGGCAATGAATTCCATAATTTGGCCACTCTATTGAAATAGTCGTTTTGGAAGGACACAGTTCTACAACGAGGTATTTGTACAACAAATGGATGGGATAACTCGGCAGCTCTTGTTTGTCGATTATACTGCGCACACGATGGAAGAATATTTTGAATTTCCTTAGAGGAGAATTCGTTAAAGTTATATTTATAGTAGATTGACAATTCAGCCACATTTCTTCTGTGCTGGAGTGAATCAAGCTGGTCCGTTAGTTCGGTATTACCAATCAACCGTATTGCTTTTCTCTGTACAGAGTCTAAACAATTTATTGTTGACTGACAAGCACCTCCCCAAACATGACAGCAGTACTCCATACATGGACGAATAAAGGACTTGAAGATTAGCAAAATTTGCTCGGGATTGAAATACTTTTTACATCGACTCAAGAATCCTAATTTTTGCATTGCAGATTTAGCGAGGTTGAACACATGTTTATTCCATTTCAGGTTATTTTGAATATCCACTCCAAGAAGTCTAACTGATTCAACCTCACGCAATTCCTCTTGGTTTATTTTAATAGGAAAATTTTTATGTCGCTCTATTCGTGAAAGACGGCATAATTTGGTTTTGGTTGGATTAAATGAAACAAGATTACGATCACCCCATTCCATTATACGCTCCAGATCTTTGTTGATGGAATCAATTAGCAACTCTCTATCAGTGGTAACTGCAGTATGAGATCGAAATTTAGGAGATGCATGTGATGCATGTAATGTGCTGTCATCAGCAAAACTATGGATTGGGTGTACTGTGGAAATAAGTAAGTCATTAATGTATAGAAGAAACAAGGTTGGTGAGAGTGCAGAACCTTGGGGAACCCCAGCATTGGTTGTGAAAATATTGGATGTGATACCATCTAAATTAACATGAAATTGGCGACCTGTAAGAAAACTATGAATCCATGAGACAGTAAGATGGTCTATGCCATAAGATTTTAATTTAGCTATAAGATTTTCATGCCACACTTTATCAAATGCTTTAGAAATGTCAAGTGAAATACTGAATGTTTCACCGTGGTTTTCCAGCGATTTGTTCCAGAGATGGGATACGTAGGCTAACAGATCACCTGTTGCATGACTTCTACGAAAACCATACTGCTTATCATCAATAATTCGCGACATTTCCAAATAATCTATCAAATTGTAGTTAACATATTTTTCAAATATTTTAGCTAAAACCGACAGAATTGCAATTGGTCTATAATTGTTAGGGTCTATCTTACTGCCTTTCTTTGATATGGGTTGAACGCTGGCCAGCTTCCAAGAATCGGTAAATATTCCGGTTTTATAAGATAAATAGAAAATTTTTGTTAAAATTGGAGCTAGTTGCCTAGCAAAGTTTTTAAGAATGAGGGGTGGAATACCGTCTGGGCCAGCAGATTTGTTGATATTGATAGAAAGAAGCATTTTCCGTACAATATTGCAACGAAAAATAATTGGTTTCATTTTCGTTACAACTGTGGGAATGAGTGTAGGAGAATGGGGGGGTTCAACTATGTTTGAGTTTTCTGCGAAAATACGACCCAAAAGATCCGCTTTCTCTTTCGAGTCGCTCACGGGAATGTCATTCAGAACTAAGGTTGAAATAGAGGATCGAGTAAAATTGCTCTGGACTGATTTAACTGCCTGAAAGAAACTACGTGAGCCAGATGGGTGCTCGGCGAATTTCTTTGCTTTCTTCTGGATAAACGCGTCTTTGTCCAAGTCTATTTTGAATTTACTAATATTTCTGGCTTTCTTATAGGCGCTATGGGTTTCAGGTGTTTTATTAGCGTTATACGTCTTGAATGCTTTGCGTTTATTCCTCACTGCCTCATCAACATCCCGTGTAAACCAAGGCTCAGTTTTAGGAGTGATTAATCGATTTGGAATAAACCGCCGCATTCCTTCTTTTATGATTTCAGAAATTCTTATTACCGATGTGCTAGGAACTAGCGAAGAAAGGTAAAATATTTGTTTTTATGCCCTTTGAGGTTTAATATTTATTTTCACGATCATATTTGCCGCTTGAACAGTGAAAATTCTATTATAAATTTAGAAAACCACATGATGAGTGTAGTGATTTGGGTCCAGTTGGTAGTCAATGATACTGTTTTAAGTTGAATTAATATAAATATCACCAGACGTCGGTATAGGATCAGGAACAGTTTTTGGAATAGTTCTAAATCATATTCCACGTATACCTGGTTCAACAATTATAGGTGTTTCAACATTTAGTCTGATTATTCCTGATTAGACAATTATATATAGTTCAACCCTTATTCTACATTTAACTGATTCAACCATTATACATGTTTCAAAATTTTATTCTACGCATATCTGCTTTAACCATTGTATGTGTTTCAACATTTATTCGGAATACGCATGATTCGGCAATTATATATGTCAACCTTTAATCGACTTATACCTGATTCATCAATTGTATAGTTCAACATTTATTCTGGAGATACCTGATACGACAATTATTTCAACATTCATTCTGAATATACCTGATTTCAACGCAACAGTTATATAAAGTTTCTTGCTATTACAACCGAATTCCAACGCAACATTTGTACTATTACAACCGAATTTCAACGCAACATTTATCTACAATTTGTGGCTATTATTGTGGCTATTAGCTATCACTACCGTATTTCAACGCAACATTTACATAACATCTTTGCTATTATTACCGAGTTTTAACGCAACATTTATATCAAATTTTGTTGTGCTATCACTACCATATTTCAACGCAACATTTACATAACCTCTATGATATTATTACCGAATTTCAACGCAACATTTTTTAAATTTCTGGCTGATACTACCGACTTGCAACGCAACATTTAAATATTATTTATGCAATTTTGGCAATGACACCTTGCCTATGGGATTTCTCGCCGCTGATGGAGGGCTAAGGCCGTAAGACTTCGAAGCCTGGAGGATATAATCATGGGGTGAGTGAATTTTGTTTATTTTATTTATTTTTTTTTTACGTAGAAGTGTGAATGCGCGTGAAAGAATGTGCAAGTGATTGAATGGGGGCTTGCTTGTCGATGCGTGTGTGTGTGAGCTGGCGATGCGTGTAGCGAGACACATTCAGTGTAAATTGGAAATGATGATAATCAAAATATGTGTGCTCCGAGGTAATGCTTAGTTTTCCAAATACATTTCCTTTTTACTATATTAAATTTTATTAACTAAATTTATTAATTTGTATTTTTAAGTAGTTAAAAATCAATCCCAAATAATATGAAAACCAAAAAAAAAAGGAAAAAAATAAATTCTTGTCATGTTTTATATTTATTAACCGTATTATACATTAACCAACTGTAAACTACAGGTATTTAATTAAATTGGTTTGGAAATATTTATTTAACTTACAAATAAAATTATAACTTTTTATAAATTTTCTTTGGTAGTTTCGTATGGTTTCAAACATTTTTTAAAATGTTATTAATAAAGAAAAAGGGAAATAAATAATAAAGACTTTCAATATAGCGTGTGACGTTCTCCCGTGCTCTAAGATTTGATTCTCGGTTTACCAGCAATGGCAGTGGTGTACAAGCTGTATCATATTGATCAGATGACAGCAATACAACTTTGGTTTGATTACTACCATTTGCGGTACTTGCTGCGGGTCTTTGAGCTTAATTGTCTTGCTTCGCAGTCTGAGTGTGTGGTTGAATGTTAGCATGTATGAAGCGTGAGTGTGTGGGCGTATGGGAATGATTGTGGGGGTTGGACGCGCTGATAGTGGTTCTTTCGCAAAAGGGGTCGCCAGAGTTTCATTTTTCCATTCGTTTTGTTTCCACTTCTGTTTATTCACGTAATTTGCGTACATTTTTGTATTTGTGTTGAAGCAGCAGGTAACAATCTATCAAACCCACGATGACTGAGCTTTAGTCTTTACGGCGCTAAATAACTCTAGGTACGCATCCTGCTATGCCATTCTCATTGGTTCGCCAATGAGAAAGCTCTTCATTACATAGTGAACAAAGTGGTAAGGGGTGTCCCGAGCACTTGTTTTTTTGAAAGCTCAATAACATCTGTACCTGATAATCGAATTGGATGAAACTTTGCACATAAGCATTTAGTACGGTTCACAACAGTTCTGGATCCCAATTTCCGGTGTTACCGGTAAAACATTTCTTCCGGTAAAACATTTTTTTTTTAATTTTTCCATTTTTTCAGTGTCTTTATGGCAAGGAACTAGTTTTTGAGCGATAGTGAACAAAGTAGTGGGGGCTGTCCCATATACCTGTTTGTTTGAAAGCTCAATAACATCTGTACCTGATATAGGGTTTCTCAAACTGGATCCCGGGATCCCGTTTTCCCCGGGATCCCGGGGGTAAATTTTCATCCCGTTTTCCCGGGATTTCATCCCGGGATCCCGGGTATCCCGCTAATTTTTATTAACATATTTTTTTACTTTTTTCAAAGATATTTAAAATTTTCTCACTCGAAAGTCGAGTAGTTTTTAATTCTTTTCCCCTCTGTAGTAATTAATTTCGTTCAAAATTAGGAAACTGTTTTTTGACACATATGGTGTCATGGTTTTTTTGTATGGTTTGTTTTGACACATATAAACACAACAAATTAAAACCAATAAAACTTAAAATAGGTAGATTTTTCTGAGAAATCTACCTAAAACTTGCGCTTCATTTCTCTTAATTTATGTTTAATTGTTCTCTTATGAAGGCAATAAATAGAGGAACGAGACATGTTTACAATGTGATTTGCAATGTCGTCTGGGTTTATTTCATTGTTAGCACGAGTAACTGAGTTTGAGCCATCCAGCTTCCGAAGAAGATTCCAAGCTGCTCTACTAGAATGGAAAAAATCAATGTTTTCAACAGCGTTAATCCACTTTTGTTTCCTCGCTGTGTCCAGTGAGTATATTAAGTCATCAACCACGTCTGCCTCACCACTACTAAGGTGCTCCTCAAATAATAAACATATCGCTCTCTCTACTCCAACCAGGAATATATTCTTCACCGGAAGTCTCTTGGGATGCATTTCTTTGCAGTTAAAATGATGGTTCCTACGAACGTATCGTATTTTTTAGGAATGGGTTGGATCTAGTGAATCACTGCATCCAACTTCGACCCATATTTAGCCCAGCCAGTTTTGTTAAAATTGCATCTTGGTTGAGGAGAAGAGTTTACGTCTGGGATTTGGATACCTACCTCAAATATTACGGAACGATGTTGAGACCGTGGCAAACCTTAAAGGACACCCCTAGATATTGGAATAGGGTTACGTTGTTTGCTTTTTGTAGCAAAACAGAAGTCGAGATTGTAATAACTTGGCCATCTAGCAGATCTAAAGATTTTCGTGTCTTTCGTATTATATACCAG
The DNA here is from genome assembly GCA_963693315.1 of Diogma glabrata. Lineage (NCBI taxonomy): Eukaryota > Metazoa > Arthropoda > Insecta > Diptera > Cylindrotomidae > Diogma > Diogma glabrata. Next base: position 193,473,650 of record OY856186.1, on the reverse strand, counting down.
GAACATGTTGTCGATTGGTCCCGTCAGTTAGTTGTATGCCATTGGGATTGTTATTTGAGTAGGACCACTGATTGTGATGGCTTTTAAAGTCACCAACCTATATTGCTGAGTGGTTAAATAATGTAGAGTATCAGCTGGCCACGCTGTATTTAGGGGCTTGTTTACGTTAATAATCTTCGTGATCGATATATCAACAACAATAAGATGTATATCGTTGTCCGTCTGGTGTAAGTAAATGGGTGCAGTTCATGATTTTTGAATTAATATACGTGCCAGATCCATATGTTTGATGCTAAATAGCATTAATTTGTTTATAATTAACAATTTTTCCTCTAAAGGTAAGTTGCGCTTCATTTGTTGCATGCGTTTCCTGCCAGAATTACAACGTTGATATCGAAATAATAACTTTGATACTCTTTCTAAGTGTTCAGTTTTTGACTTGCTAATGTTTTCAATGTTCAATTGCAAAATACGGACTGAGGGTCTAATATTTTTTGTCTTATGGTGCTGAGAAGTACTGTTGTTATTGTGATTTTGGTTTATTTGTATCACAGAACATGTATCATATGACATTAAAAACATCACAAAAGAATTGGTAATTTTTGAAGCAACTAAGCAGAGTACAAATAATTTAGATTATACAATGCACTAATGACTATCACATCGACATCATTTGAATCGGAAAGAGCTTTTTCTGCGGCAGGAGGTTTCGTCACGAAAATTCGGACAAAATTGAGTGATTGCGCCATTGACAACCTAGTTTTTTGAAAAATTGTTTGAAAATTAGTATTACAAATTTACTTTTGTTTTGTTTTTATATATTCTTTTTTATTTAATTTTTGAAGTTTTTCCAATTAAAAATAATGGAAATTTAAAAATCAATAGCGCATTTTTTGTGCTGTTTTAATTTTACACATTTTTCTACCACCCAATTAGAAAAATCTAGCTTTTAGCGTTTCCCGGGATCCCGGGAATTTAACATAATTTGTCCCGGCTTCCCGGGATTTGAATTTCTACGGGAAATGAGAAACCCTAACCTGGTAATCAAATTAGATGAAATGAAACTTGATACATAACCATTTAGTACAGTTCACAACAGTTCTGCATCCCAACTTCCTGTTTGCCACTTCCGGCAAAAATTTTTTTTTACTTTTTCTCGTACAACAGAATTTATGTTTGATGGGATACTACTGCTTTCTTTAATATTTTTATAATTAGAACTACGTGAAATCTATAACATTGGTTAGCTTTTAATTAAAGTATTTGATGGATATTAGCTCATTATATATAGAACACTATGTTTCCAGAGCTGTGGTGAAGTCAGCCTATGCATCAGCGTCGCAATATTTTGAGTGTACGAAGTGGCAGGTTGGCGCATTTGAAAACGAAATTAATTAGTGTCGTTAAAAATCATTATAAGCGAAAAAATTTGTTTAGTAGGGCTCTCTATAAAGCGGATTTGTGTTAAAAGATAAGTCGAATTCTACTATTATTTGTAAATTTCTCATTTTAGAAAAGTGGAAAAATTTAGCATAAAAGTTACATGTCGTGCTTAAAAGTCACCAGACAAATTATATACTTAGTTTAGACTGATCGTTAAACAGAAATTTTTTTGGTGGAGTAAACGCCTAGGCATTGTAGATTTTTTTAAATATCTCATGAAATATGCAGATTTAGAAAAATCTCGTAAAACAAATCTGTATGAAATTTAATTTTCTACAAAAACGGTCCATGTAATTTTGTTCCTAAAACGTATATTTCATATGATACTTTGAAATAAAACGCGAAACTTTTCGAAACGCGTAAATAGACAATAGTTAAACGAAAAAATTTTATATTTTTGAAGAGCAAAATCTCCGGTTTCATATTTTTGAAGATCAACGACCTCCATAGTACCTCGGAGTAATTTCAAATTAAGAGGAGTGATTTTAAGAAAGTCTCAAGACAGAATTATACTAAGATAATCTATTTAAACGCATTTTGACAGTTGTGAAACTCACTTAAAAACTTCACTTCATTTCACCTATTTACTTAAAAATTCACAAAATATTCATATTGTTACGATTTTCCAACCTTCCTTCGGATTGGCCTTAATCTCAATTCGATAAACGCAATTTCCATTCTCCTTTTGGATTCGATCACTGATAAGTAAGCACAAACACCAGGTTTTATTAAGTATTCAACTCTTTAATTGTTCCATAACAACAGGAAAACAAAACAGCAAGCAATATTCCTAGCTAGAATATTCTTTCAACAGTTTCAGAAACTCTAACAGTTGATTGTAAAAAATTCCAGTATGAACACAACGTCCAAAATTATACGCAAAATATCTCTTAAATAACATTTTAAACTTTATTCACAACTAAATTTCAAAATAATATAAATAATTTGATCTATAGCTTGGTGTTTTATTTGTAGAGTAATTTCTAACAATAAAATCGAGGACGGTAAAACAATTTAAAAATAATTTTATCTACATGATTTTATTTGCACGATACAGCGTTTCGTTTACAATTATGTAATTCATTTCACCTTCCACTTAAACTATTGCAATTTTTATTATATTTTTATACCATCGCAGGTCTAAAATAAATCTAACTAATTCTACAAGAGGAAATTTCTCATATACGATTCTGCATAATTTCTCGATCATTCGAGATCACTTCCGATTATTTGAGGTCAATCTAAGAATATTCGATAATATTATTTTTTACCTAATATATATGTTGATTTGATTCATAAAATCATTTTTTTTTCATGTTGACCCTGATTCTAAGAAACGAATGTGACCTTGATTTTATTTTTGAATATTGTATATCAAAAATTGAGGTTTTGTATTTCATTGCGTTTATGTAAAATCGTAACAATTGAATATATCTTTATTAATTCATTTATAGGCCAGGCAAAATAGTATTTTAACAACAAAAAAATTCGTTACAGCAAACTGATAGTGGGATATTGTAGAACACGATATTGTAAAAGAGGGAAACATAAATCGAACCAGCAGCTGCTATCCGGGGGAGAATGGGGAGGGTTTTTAGGGGTTGAAAAGGGTTTTTCGTGATTTCTGGCTAAACCGTGCATCCTATCAAAAAGAGTTATATGTAAAAGTTGTAGGGAATAAAAAGATCTACACTTTTTGTACGGACCATTTTTACCCTCACCTCAACATTTTTCGAAAAAAATGTGAAAAACCGATTTTTTTCTTTTTTCTTGTTTTCTTTTACAAAAAAAATTTTATGAAGCTCAAATTTTGGAAAAAGATACCTCCATTTATTGGAAAAAGGCAGCAATTTTTTCGGAGGGAAATATTTAGACGTTGTTGTTAAAATTAATTTTTTTGAAAAAAAAAGCCAAATTTTTAACTGTGATTCCTCTTAAAACTACGCCTCCTAAAGAGTTCAGTTTTAACTCATTTACTCGTTCTTACGTCTATTTTTGATAAATGGTAAAAAAAAGTATAAATCTATGGACAAAAAGGTGAGAAAATTGAAAAAAACCGAAAATATTGCTTTTTTCGTGGTAATTTGCATATTTATCGTTGAATAATTGTTACTAATTAATAAAATCATATTATTTTTTTTATTATTACGTAAACAACGATCATTCGGAAATACATTTATGAATAATTAGATGCTTTCGTTTTCGAACTTGATAAAAATTGTTCGAAGAAATAATCAACAATTAGAATTTCAGTCGTACTAAAAATCTTAAAAATTAAATATCTCAAGAACACGAATATTAGCCTCTTTGTAAATTTGTAATATTTTAGAGTAAAGATAGAACTGTTCTTACAAAAAAAAATAAATTAAATTTCAATTGATCTTCAACCCAAGCGCCAACTTTAAAAAAGTTTTTTAATATTTTAACTTAAAAATTAATTACAAAAACAATTAATTATTTTTTTTTTCAAACGATTAACTAATCACCTACAAAAAAAAAAAAGTTTGATAAAATTGGTAAAGCCGTTCTTGAGCAATTTGATTTCGAAGGTACATGGGATTGGCAGAATTTTCATTTTTCTAAAATATTTAATGCTTATTTTAGTTTATAATATATGATAATTAATATATGATATATTTTAATTTAATATGAATTTTTTATTGTAATTGAAAGGAAAATTCACTATCTATTTGATAAATTTCAGCAAAATCTGCAACTGGCATATTTTTGCTAACAAATATTCGAATTGGTTTTTATCGTCGAACAAAACGTCTGTCTGTAATTTGAATATGTTTTGGGTAAAATATTAAACCTTCAGAAAACCCAAAAAAAGCTTATTTAGTACCTTCTTTAAACCTCATTTAGTACCTTCTAAACCCAAAATAAGTTTAATAGAATCAGTAAACTTGGGTTTAGTGTATGGCACAAAGTACAAAAAAAATCAATCTATATTCAAATGTATTTTTCTCAAAAACAAAAAATAACAATTGTCCTTATAGGTTTAGTATGTTTTAAGTAAATAACAAATCTGTAAAATATAAAAAACATGAAAGAAAACTAAAATGTACTTTTTGAGAACGCCATGTTTGAAGAATAAAATTTACTTTTTTGTTACCTAAATAAACTAAAAGTAACGAAAGCATATAATTATTCATTAATTTATTTCCAAATGATCGTCGTTTACGTTTATCATAAAAAATTTAAATGATTTTATTAATTAATAACGATTATTCAACGATAAATATGCAAATTACCACGAAAAAAAAGCGATTTTCTCGGTTTTTTCAATTTTCCCGCCTTTTTTTCCATAACAGTGTACCATTTTTTTACCACTTATCAAAAATAGACGTAAGAACGAGTAAATGAGTCAAAACTGAACTCTTTAGGAGGCGTAGTTTTAAGAGGAATCGCAGTTAAAAATTTGGTTTTTTTTTTCAAAAAAATTAATTTTAACAACAACGTCTAAATATTTCCCTCCGAAAAAATTGCTGCCTTTTTCCAATAAATGGAGGTATCTTTTTCCAAAATTTGAACTTCATAAAATTTTTTTTTGTAAAAGAAAACAAGAAAAAAGAAAAAAATCGGTTTTTCACATTTTTTTCGAAAAATGTTGAGGTGAGGGTAAAAATGGTCCGTACAAAAAGTGTAGATCTTTTTATTCCCTACAACTTTTACATATAACTCTTTTTGATAGGATGCACGGTTTAGCCAGAAATCACGAAAAACCCTTTTTCAACCCCCAAAAACCCTCCCCATTCTCCCCCGGATAGCAGCTGCTGGTTCGATTTATGTTTCCCTCTTTTACAATATCGTGTTCTACAATATCCCACTATCAGTTTGCTGTAACGAATTATTTTTTTTTTTTCTAACTTTTTCTCCTATTATTACTGGCCTATTACAAAAATATAAAGATTCTCTTAAGGAAATTGTTGTTGTCAACAAAACAGTTTTAATTTTTCAGATATATAGCTTTAATTTAACAATATAGCTTTAATTTAACAGAAAAAATGTGATATTTTTTAAAATATTATTTTAATTATGTGATAAATTTTATATTTTGTGATCAAAATCAAAATAAGGGGTGTTGATTTTCCTATTTATTGTAAAATTCACAAAATTTCGGATAACTTTATTGGCTCAAAGCCACTTTGAACTTTTGAATTTTGTAAATTTGACAGCATATTTTGAGCTCGACAACATGTGTGTGTTGTTTTATAACCCAATTTATAAATCAACTAATCAAACCAACAATTTAACGTTTCTAAAAATCGGTGTTTTATAAAATAATAATAAATTTTCGGGAAATTTTTTACCGAAGTGGTAGAGAAAAATCGTAAAAGTTATCAAATTTTGTTCAGAGTATATGAAATGATCCAACTGCTCGTCAGACACAAACTCTTTGTGGAAGTTTTGAAGAAAATTTGCCGGTAATTCCTTTTTTGACACTATACTATTGGTCACATTGCTAGTCCTAGCTTCAATGCTTATCCAAGATTTTTCAATTCTCCCCAATTTATTTATTTTTCAATCTTATCCAGGTCTTAAAAGGTTAAGCACACGTATAATTTATTTGAGTAAAAAACTCCATAAATAATCTGTTACTTCAATTTAACGAATGAAAACGATGATGATCCTATTAGTTAAAGATCGATTTAGTATTAACACGCAAAACCTATTTCACACACTAAATCCAGTTTAAAAAAAAACATAAAATTAAAATAGGTTTTGTTCCGTTAAATTGCCTCTAATTTATTTGACAACTATAATATTGATGATGATTGAGATGCTGATAATGTAGTTAACGTGGGAGTTTTCTTTTTATCGAAAATTTAGTCGTGGTATTTAAATTGTTTTTGTCTTTTCTTGTTTAATTTGATGGAGTGGATTGATAATGTTTTGAAATTTTTGTTCGTTTTAATTTTTTATTATAGAATACAAATTGGTTAACATTTTGTTAAAGATAATTAAGAATTAGTGAGAATCACTTTGAGATTGATTGTTATTGTTGTTTTTTTAATAATGAGAATTTTATTATTTAAAGTTATGTTTTTAGGTAAGAATTTATTTATAGTCAATTCAATTGGCACCAAGGACGTATACAAACCATTGAAAAAACATGATGTGACGATAAAATTAAACAATATCTTGTTATGATATTTCAAAACAATTTAAACCTATAAAAAATTTAACATAAGCCCTGAAGGTGATATATAAAACAACTTCTTACTATATGCATTCAAGTAACGCAGTGAATAAGAAATTTTTTTTAATTAAATAACCATGACGAACATTATTGTTGACGAGGTGGTTAAAAAAAATGGTATTATAAATAAGAAAAAAGTTGATAAAACAAAACCAAACTAACCAACATCTCTCAAATAATGTGAAAATGACGATCTAATTACGTTAATCTAATTACGTCAAAAATTAAATAAAAACTATTGTCTTTTATGTATCATGAAAATTGGCTTTTAGCCGCGTGAAGATCTTTTGAAGTGCTCTTCTCATCCAGCCATTTTTAACAATTTTAGAAATGGGAAAGGGATCAATATACAATGGTGGTCACTCTCGATAATATAGAATATCGCTGATCAGACGATGACGCTGGCGGAAAAAGAATGAAGGTTAATGGACGAAAAAGAAGGTAAAAATGAAATTAATTTAAAAAAAACTCACAAAATCGTTTTTTTTCTTAATCGTTTCAAAATCTTTCTTTCCTCTTCTTCATCCTAGCTTGCGCGATGTAATCAAAGCTCTAGATTCTTAAACCACGCTAATCCATATGACAGTGATCTCGATGCTATTACTAACAACAAGTCACCAAAAAATGCAGATTTTACTACAAATGAGCCCAAAATAACTATCGCTAATCATTATAAAGAGTACCATAGCTAGCTTAACTTATACAGCATCTGCTATCTGCTATAAAAATAGTCTAAATACATTCTTAAACAACCCGAAACATTCTTAATCAACCCGATATAGTCAATAAATTAAATATAATAACAGTTACAAACTGGCAGTTTTCATCTCAAAGTCGGGCGTTTCTGTGACAAGCACATTTGGAAACCTAAGCACGTTCACACATATTGGCGAGTTCTCCACCGACGTTATGGTCATGTCAAAAGCCATATTGAAACATAATACAAACATAAGAGGTCATGATAGAGGTCATGATATTGGTCATTATAGAGGTCATAACATATGCCTAGAGTGATCTAGGTCATGCCCAGAGTGGTCTTCAATGAACTACTAACTCTTACTTTACAGCTTAATATTAAGTGTGTTGAACAACAAGCCGAATAGACTCCCTGAGGACGACATTCCACTTAAATCTGCATGCATACAAATAAATGGACAAACTGCTAGACCAATGATTAAAGTTAACTGAAAACAGAAATTGATCGAGAAAGAAGGAGACGGTTGAGTTTAGAGTACATGCTCTCTTCAAACGGCACTAGCATGCCCTCCTGGACTACCTCAAGCAAGGCCTTTGCTTTACACCTTGCTATCAGATGATACGAAGGACTAACCCTAGAATGTGCAAATCAGAGGAGTAACTGTACTATATTATGATTGCCAGGATAACACGGCCATCACAGCCAATGTAATCAAGAAAGCTATGATGGGTATGAAAAGATCTTGCCGACCATTATGCTACACCTAGTACTGGAAATAATATTTGAAGATGTTATAAATATTAAGCTACGAAAATAAATCGATGTACACAGTGGGTTGTTCAATAAGCTTAAGCAGTGTGTGATGTGTCTTAGAGCTCTTCTGCAATAATGTGATCTCCAGATTACCTGACCCGGTCCAGTTAACAGTTGAAAAGTTTGCTCTGTGCATTTTCATATACATGTCATCAGGTGATTTCGAGTGACCTTATACAATAAATCACCAAGGTAATGGTTATATAGATAAGTAGACAATCAGTTTAACGATTAAAAATACGAATATAAACACACCACAACGAAAAGTAAGGTGGCTACTATTTATGAGGTACTATTTGTTTCTTTCATTGCAAAGAATACTAGTCTCAGTTCAACTCTTTGGCTTTTGAATCTCTATAGAAGAATGGTTGATGGAGGGCACGAGTAATTTCCATATCAATTCCCTTGGTCTTATGTTTACTTCCTAAGCTGAAGTCTGTCCACATTTCGATAACACATATATCGATCTGGAAGACGCTTGGGTAGGTGCCCATGGACTCAAAGTATGTGGTCTTTGGTCCAAATTAGGGTTTCTCAAACGGGATCCCGGGATCCCGTTTTCCCGGGATCCTGGGGGTAAATTTACATCCCGTTTTCCCGGGATTTCATACCGGGATCCCGGGTATCCCGCTAATTTTTATTAACATTTTTTTTACTTTTTCCAAAGATATTAAAAAAATTCTCACTCGAAAATCGATTGGTTTTTAATTCTCTTCCCTCTGTAGTAATTAATTTCGTTCAAAATTAGGAAAATGTTTTTTTGACACATATGGTGTCATGGTTTTTTTGTATGGTTTTTTTGACACACATAAACACAACAAATTAAAACCAGTAAAACTTAAAATAGGTAGATTTTTCTGAGAAATCTACCTAAAACTTGCGCTTTATTTCTCTTAATTTATGTTTAATGGTTCTCTTATGAAGGCGATTAATAGAGGAACGAGACATGTTTACAATGTGATTTGCAATGTCATTGTTAGCAAGAGTAACTGAGTTTGAGCCATCCAGCTTCCGAAGAAGACTCCAAGCAGCCCTACCAGAATGGGAAAAATCAATGTTTTCAACTGCGTTAATCCACTTTTGTTACCTCGCGGTGTCCAGTGAGTATATTAAGTCATCAACCACGTCTGCCTCACCACTACTAAGGTGCTCCTCAAATAATAAATATATCGCTCTCTCTACTCCAACCAGGAATGTATTCTTCGCCGGAAGTCTCTTGCGATGCATTTCTTTGCAGTTGAAATGATGGCTCCTACGAACCTATGGTAATTTTTAGGAATGAGTTGGATCTAGTGAATCACTGCATCCAACTCCGACCCATATTTAGTCCAATCAGTTTTGTTAAAATTGCATCTAGGTTAAGGTGTAGAGTTTACGTGTAGGATCTGGAAACCTGCCTCAAAAATTACTGGACGATGTTGAGAGCGTGGAAATCCTTGTAAGACAGCCCTAGATATTGGAATAGGGTTACGTTGTTCGTTTTTTGTGGAAACACAGAGGTCGGGATTGTAATAACTTGGCCATCTAATGGATGGCCATCTAGCAGATCTAATTAGGTTTTCATGTCTTTCGTATCATATACCAGGAACATGTTGTCGATTGGTCCCGTCAGTTAGTTGTATAACATTGGGATTGTTATTTGAGTAGGACCACTGATTGTGATGGCTATTAAAGTCACCAACCTATATTGCTGGGTGGTGAAACAATGGTAGAGTATCAGCTGGCCACGCTGTATATCAACAATAATAAGATGTATATCGTTGTCCGTCTGGTGTAAGTAAATGGGCGCAGTTCATGATTTCTGACTTAATATACGTGCCGAATCCATATGTTTGATGGTAAATAGCACTAATTGGTTTATTTTTTTTTTTAATAAAATGTGTTGTGTAATAGGGTTTAGAATATGTGTCACAACAACACATAAATACCTTTTAAGACCTAGGTCTAGACCTGGGTCCCACAACAACTGAAATTTTTCCTCTAGAGGAATTATAATGTTGATATCGAAATAATAACTTTAATACTCTTTCTAAGTGTTGAGTTTTTGACTTGCTAATGCTTTCAATGTTCAATTCTAAAATACGGACGAGGGTCCAATGTTTTAAGGTGCTGAGAAGTACCGTTGTTATTGTGATTTTGATTTATTTGTATTACAGAACATGTATCATATTACGTTAAAAACATCACAAAAGAATTGGTAATTTTTGAAGCAACTAAGCAGAGTACAAATAATTTAGATTACACAATGCCCTAATGACTATCACACTGACATCAATTGAATCGGAAAGAGCTTTTTCTGTGGCAGGACGTTTCGTCACGAAAAATCGGACAAAATCGAGTAATGGCGCCATTGGTAAAATTAGTATTATGAATTTATTTTTGTTTTATTTTTATGTATTCTTTTTTATTTAATTTCTGAAGTTTTTTTCATTAAAAATAATGGAAATTTAAAAATCAATAGCGCATTTTTTGTGTTGTTTTAATTTTACACATTTTTCTACCACCCAATTAGAAAAATCTAGCTTTTTAGCGTTTCCCGGGATTTCCCGGGATCCCGGGAATTTAACATTTTTTGTCCCGGCTTCCCGGGATTTGAGTTTCTACGGGAAATGAGAAACCCTAGTCCAAATATTCCCGCACCCATCGCTGCCTCGGTCTTTGAACCATCCGCTTGCCATTTGATAACATCGTTACTTTAATGGTACGTAGTGGATTTACTGCTCCACTCCATTTTTTTACACAACTGAGATGTAAATTTCCTATCGAAGTTGAACTGCTTAATTATTCCGTCTTTAGAAAATTCAAGAAAGGGATTCTGCCTTGAAAGACTTTCTCGATATTTAGACTCAATGATCTTTCCCGTTCTCATACCCTGCATGCTGCATCTCAGTATGGTTTTCGTGGCTACGCTCTTACCCTGCAAGTGGAGTGAAATAAGTCCTAACAGCATCTCCATTTAAGTGGTAGAACATGTTCTCATTACCTCCGTAATACAGATACAGTCCAGTCTGAAAATTTTCCAATATTGTTTTCCCAGTGTTAAGCTGGGCTCTTTTGTTCCCTGTGACTATATAAACATCCACCTTAGGATACATAGTCACCTTCATTTTTTTACCGCAAGGCATACCATCATAGCTCTTACGGCTTTGCTTACCATTGCTTCAATGTTTTTTCCACAGGAGTTTGACATCATGAATTACTCCCAGAAATCTAGTCTCCTGTGCAGATTCAATTAAGGAGCCCTTCATGATAATGGGTTTGATGCTAAGTTTTCTTTTCCTGTTGATCGGAACTACCGTAGTTTTACTCAGATTGAGTTTTAGTTCCACAGAAGTGCACCAGGTGTTCGTTAAACAATTTTTAAAAAAGTGCTTGTATGTTTATTAAGTGTGCATGTTACAAAGTCGCCGTGCACTAAATTGTGCATCACACATGTCATGCACATTATGCGCACCATACCGTGCATAACTCGTAAAACGCCTTAGCACATATGCGCACACAAACGATAGCCGCATGTTTTACGAATAATAAAAAACGAAATTTATTTAATGTCAAGAATAATTTAATAAACAAAGAATAAAAAACTGAAGAGTGAAAAAGTAGTTTCACATTTTCTAAAATGACTGGTTCTGTTTATCTTTTTATGAGATAGTATGACTTTCCTAATAATAAATTGATGAATTTTATTTTATTTCCATCTAATGTGCGAAAGAAAAAGTTTTTTGTAAAGATTAATAAGAACATTCAAAAAAACAAAAGGGCACTTTATATTATTAGTTTTAGTGATTTAAAAAATTATTATATTTATTTAATAGTTTTTTTTATGTCGGTTTACTAATATTTAAATTTATTTTTTTATATTATTCAGAAAATTATGGAAAATTAATATTATTTGTTATATGTAAGCCAAAATATAAATTTTTTGAAATCTGATTTTTTTTATTAAATTGGATCATAAAAAAATAGCGAAAATATCGACGCCTCATTTACAAAAACAATCACACATATACATTTTCATTTTACAACTTTAAAATACGACCGCAATCTTCATTTGTCGCAATGACGTTACCATGCGTTACCATACCTTCTAGACCTATTCGTCTAGAAAAAATTGATAACCTATTAGAAAATCCTAGACATAAAAATCGTACATCAAATATTAATGTATTTATGGCTGAAAGTTCTATGCACATTTTTATACATGTCTACATGGTTCAAAAATGTTAAATTAAAACAAATATGTATGAAGTTAGCACTCAAATACTTTTAAACTTCAACTTAATTTAAAATATACTCTAGAATATTTGAAAAAAACTTCAAAAGTAGTAAAATAAAAATGTGCACGAAATGTGCATAGACTTGTGCACCATGCACAGCCTTGGTTACTTAATACAACCAGAATTATACCCACCACCAGATACCACATGAGGGGTTATAAGATCCTACTTTGCGGATAGCCCCTAAAGGTACCAAGGCTGAATTTACAATCATCAGCATTAGTTTCTGCTACAATAGTTCTCAACATATCACACATCCAGTTAATTATCAGCTTTTTCTGCTAGTGTTGTCAGTCTTTTTCTCGCGTAGAGTAATCATGTCTGCTCCATGTGAGGTGTTATCAAAAGCTGCTTCAATATCCAGAAAGGCACAGACAGCAACTTCTTTGTTGTGCACTGCTTTTACTTGATCTACCCATTCTGTTCGCGTATTGACTATCTTTCTGTAGGAGAGCTGTAACAATTTGTATGGCTGGAAAATGCCTATGGTCCACTTAATATGGTCTTCCGTAAACAGCAAGGCAGCCACCTTGCTGTCCCTGGTCTTACTCTTTTACTTTCGGGCTTACCCTTTTACTTTGGAAAATGTGTTTACAGAATAAGAGTAGCTCCCTTCTGCTCATCCTCCGTATGCGTTCCATTCGGCCTTCTCAACGAAGTTTTAACCTTTTTAACCTTGACACCGTCATTCGTCAAAGCTTTATGAAGCTACAGATATTGCGGATATAATATCACAGAAGGATTTGAAGTTGACCCTGTCTGCTATTCTGATTTCTTTATTGTAGGTGGTAACCACCCTTGTATACTATTCCCAGTTTCCAGATTGTTTTGCTCTATTAAAGAACCTCCGTATTTCTGTTCATAATTTTGACAACTTCTTGACGCACCAAAGAGCGTTCCTCCGTTCTTTTGCCTTAGTAGTTGGGCATCCGGCTTTGAACGCCTGGGTTGCCAGGTTTACCTCCGCCACAGCTAGTTCCAGCGCGGTATAGAGTTTTACTGACCCTCTTACCGTTACTTCTTTTAGATTTTTCTCAAATTGATCCCACTTTATGTTCCTGGGGTTCCAAGCCAGGGGTAATTCCTCTTTCCTCAGTTCAAACAGAATCTTTCTATGATCTGATCTGGGTTCATTTGAGACTCCCCAGTTCAATATGAACTGTCCTCCATTGCTACTTCCTATCGTTAAATCTAACACTTCTTGACTTACCCTTGTGACATTAGTGGGTGTGTGCCCGAGGCTAAAAATTCAAGCATAAACTCAGCCAGTATGTGCATCACACCCGTATTCCACCCCCCCTCCCCTCCCCCAATAACGCTGTCTTTGCCCTGTCGTCAATCAGTGAAGTAAGGAGATGGCTTGTGCCCTCATCCCGACGGCCAGACAGCTTCCAATCCTTGACGAACAAACCGGCGTTTTGCCCCTCTAGCGGAGTGAGAGATTTTTCCCTGATCTGCAGAGCACTCGTTAACAGAGACGGTAATCTTGTGAGGAATCGGAATGTCATTTCCCATTTTCATCACAAGTTCATGTTTACTGACTTCCACTTTAGGTAAAACAAACACTAGCTATTTTACCCACTGGTCATCATCGCACTCTCCTACCACATGATCAGGTTTGAAAGCTTCTGTGATCAGCCCATCCTATCACTAGTTGATTCACTAGCACTGCATCGATTAACCCCAACTCCTCCACGCCAAGCATCGTCTGGGGATAATCCACACATATAGAAATGCCACCTCAGTCGCCTTAATAACACCAGTATAGCTGGTGCTTGGATTGAAATCGTGTTGCTCTCTGTCCTGACGGGTGGCTATCTTGGGCTTCTTTGTTTAATTATCTTGTGGCGTCGTGGGCTCTCTGGCCCGCTTCACGTTTTCTGCTCTGACGGTTGGGGCCTACCCTTTCCTTTCTAGAGCCTTTCTCATTGAGTCCTCCGGAGACATTCACTCTGCGAGGAACCTTAGGTACAATTTGGAACCAGCTCCATTGAGTCTCTACCTCCGTGTGTCGTCCAGCCCTCCAGGCTGGCTTAACAATGATAGAGGTGCACATCTCTCTGGGTGGACCTTCTAATTTTTTTTACCTGATTTGACATATTGCTACATTCTGCCGGCACGCGAGCTGTAGGACTTCTGGCCACGGCAGTACACTCTTATCGTCATGACGAAAAGACCCAGTTGTACTCTCTTTACTTGCCAAAGCGGTGACGTGATGCATTTTATGTTTGTTTTTGTGTATTTTTGTTTTTAAAATATACGCCATGTTGTTCCCACGAGAAAGTAGTTCAACCAAGTCAGAGCTCTGTTAACTTGGCAAAGAGAAATACACCTAGAGGTCACCCGGTATCCAGGTAGCTCCGTTCGCGACTGAGCTATTTGAATAGGCCCCAACCCAGGTGATCATCCGCACGGCACAAATCTCATAAAATCTTGATCCGGCCCATTTTCTAATCATTTAGCGTTAACCGCTATTAACCGTGTTAATACATGTGCAAGGAAGAAACACGTAAAGCTTGAGGCGATATCATTATAGAGCGACCCCAGATTTTCGGATGCTTTTTAAATTTTTTACAATGATTTTCTTGCTAATAGCTAGTAAGACAAAAATATAGTTCTAAGTTTTTTGGCTGAATAAATTTAACAACCTGTTACCTGTGACTTGAATATACTTTTTAGTATATATACGCCATTAAACTAGGTAAACTCCACTAGGTAAGGAATGAAAACGAGCAACTTCAAATTTCTGAACTGAATTACAGTAATATTATTGCTGTTATATCGGCTACCCAACTAGCACATCATAATCAACTAAAGCATCAGAATCAAAAATCAACTAGAGTGGAATAGAGAAAATTTAAAGATTATTTGGGTTAGTTTTATAAATAATGGTATATCAATTTTTTAATATTTATCAATATCTTTACATTTCTGAGAGCCAATCTCGTCAGGAAGAACTGAGGCGATACAGAGTTTCATAATTTAGTCACTCTATTAAAATAATTAACAGTAAATGAATGGTGTGATATGCGTTGCTTGTATTGTTATTGTTTGATATTTATGTAACATTTTTCAAAACTAACTGCGTTCATCAGCACCTTAGTACGCAAGTTGTTGTGATACCTATTAAAAATCCAATTACAAAACTTTTTATTTACAAAAAAATTGTTCATATAAAGGTGCAGGTACGCTAAAAGTTAATGATTGAAAAATATAACCCCTTAATGTTGTTATACCCAAAATCTTTGAATTAATAAAACAAATAGAAAACACATTTGTCAATATTCTTTTACGTCTAGAAAAAAGAAACAAAATCTTTTAAGAACGTAAATCTCAGATCATGATTTCTTTGTTAAAAAACCCATTAAAGTTACATGCCACATACCTTTTTCCATAAAAAGTAAGCCCCTGAATTCATTGGCGTAACTAGGAAATTGTTCTAGGGTGGGCCTGGTCCCATAATATTGCTGAGGAAAATAATTAATAAATTTTCCGTTTTTATTTCTTTCTTTTAATACATAACGGGTGTGTCCATTTGAAGTTTATTTTCAAATTTACTATCAATTATATTTTTTTCTAGGTTATTTATGTTAGGTTAGTATGCAGTAACTGTCACTAAAAACACAACATCAGGACGACATAGTAAGACCAAAATACGTAGGCTGTGATACCAAAGAATCTCGTTCCCCGACTCAAACTATTTGGTGCTTCTCATGAAGCTAAGTATTTGCGTGAGTTTATAATTACCCAGGTCTGTGAGAGTTTTAAATGTGTGCGTTCCAAAAGAGTTTTCCGTAGAAAGGGCGAATGCTAGACACGTGCAAAGTAGATGAAACGCTGGTTCCTCCTGATCCTCATCCTTACAGCTCCTTCAATCAGTACTTGGGTGCTCTCCACGGATTCAGTAACCAGTGAAGACTTTACCAATGAACCAATATTTGCCTACTCAAGGATATAAGTTCTTTGGAACGCTGCAGGTCTAGTGTGCGAAAGATTAACCTGCTTATCTTGCAGCTAATTTTGTTTGACTACCGCCCTATAGGTTACGCATTTACCCCTTTCATAAGTTAGTTGTTTGAGAGGGGCAAACGACCCGCTTAGAGCTTCCATTGCTTATAGAAGATCGAGTTGAGTCCCTTGCTTAGCAAGTGCTTCCGTTATATAGTTGCCCTTAACGCCACTGTAACCCGGCACCTATAGCATATGAACGGTGAAATTAACGGTGTTTAGTGTCACTTTTGATGCCGTTGCTACTACATCTGCCGATTTTAATGCAGTTATTTATGTTTATATTTAGATATATGTTTGTGTAAATAATAAATTAGTCCAAGAGCTATTGAAACTTTTGGGTAACGGTCGTTCTGTAAGGCTAGAATTTTTTTTAGTGATAATTCATGAAATGTGAAGTACGGAAACCACAACTTGGCAGGCATCCGCCGTGCACGTCATCATATGTTTGAAAGTGTAAAAAAAATTTAAAAAAAACTTCCTCTTTCCCTTCCAAATTTTGTAGATACTTTTGTGGCAGTATTATTGGTAGTACTTATTAAATTGAAATGAAGATCAGTGATATGAACTGTAAATTTTTTTCCCATACTTGTCAATAAATAGTTCGATTTGGTTTATTTCTAATACTTTAACGGTAGGTGGTTTTTTCTATCGAGATGATCATATATCACAAATAAAAAACAAATAATTTAATTAAATATTGATGCTAACGTTTTGAAATAATTTTGAACAGTAAATTCTTTAGTTCCCTAACTGTTATATGCTTCATGAGCTTCGTGTTCTAGGGGGGGCCAAAATTCGTCTAGAGGAGGCCGGGCCCTCTGGGCCCCTACATAGTTACGCCTATGCCTGAATTATACTATATTTTCTACTTCTAAAATAAAAAACTAAATTCTATGGAAGTCTTATGGAAATCTTATAAAAGCCATTATTATTGTAATTACTATCAAAGATATTTATTGTTTCTTAACATATAAATTGCCCGATTGGACAGCGTGCAGGACAAACGATCGAAGGGCCAGAGTTCGAAACTTGATGCGACAGCAAACAAAAACTTAAATTTAAACCATATCGAAGTTATTTCCGGTCTTTTACAAATCATAGCTTCGTTAAAGGTGGGGAAATTTCTCCTAATGGCCTTTATCGAAACCGCTTAGAAGTTTTAAAGAAACTATGAAGGTGGGGAAGCTAGTTCCGGTAAAACTGTTTAGTGTTTTTAAAAAGTTGAAATGCTAGTTGGGTAATCAATGGTCGAGCATATGGCAACGTCTGTAAAAGTTGTTTAACTAGGAAAAGAGTGACGAGTGAACACGAAAGACAGATAGTAATGTATTACATGGTAAGGCAGTTTAATACTAGAAGACAATTAAAAATATTTTCAGAATGACCATTTGAATGGGTCGCAAGGGTCACAAAACACTTTGACGAGGCCCATTTTCCAATTCTTGAGAGCGATTCACCTGAATCATTGTATTACCTTGATGTGTTGAAATGCCTATAATCAAGTGCAAATATCATTGTGAAATTTGTAAAGAGTTTTAAATAAAATTCAAATGGGAGGTATTTGAATTTTAGTTAAACTTCACACGAATGACTGTATTTACGTACATTTAAATTATAAAGCAAACAAAATTAATTATTATTAAAATAATATTTTTATTGATGCATTTTTTATTTTATTTGAATAACATGCTTGCTGAATTTGCGGTTTTCTAAGTAACATTAGATTTGTGAGACGACCGTTAAAACAAACATAACAATGTCCAATATAAAAAAAAACTAGAAAAAATGGTTTGTTTTTAATATTTCATTTTTATCAATATTTTTAGTAAAACGAACACTTAATGTTGTCTTAACAAGTCCAAGTCTTAATTTGCAAATCACTAATAAAAGTCAAAACGACAATTAAAGTGTACTTTTCTGCTTTTGAAAATCTTCTGGTCTTCGAAGGCTAAATGCGTTCTATGTTCGGATTTTTAAATCACAGATCTCCTTCCAAGCTTAATGTTCTGAAGAATTGAAGATAATTCTAGCCACAAAACAGACAATTTTTTTATAAATCTTTTGTTTTTGGCAATCAATAACGACTACTTAAACAACAACTTCCAAAAATTGAATAAATTTCTTTTAAGTTTCAATTGATAAGTTTCCTAACCAGTAAAGTGTTAACATCTAATTGGATAGGGATATTATAGGAACAAACATATTAATCATGTCGATTTTGATTCACAAAAACTTGAATTATTTTATTTATAATAATAATTGACATTTGTAAGCATTTGATTAATTGTGTTCGTTTTAAAATTGCTCATAGTCACAAGTTTAATCATGATAATGAAGTATAATATCAACAAAACTACAAAGGTAAATTTATTTATTTTTGTTTTAAATTAAATGCAGTAGTCAAGATTTTTGTGACACGATATTAAATCATTTAGTCATCTTTCAATGTTTAAAATATGTGTGTAAATATCAAAAGGAACCTTTTTGTTATCTATTAAAAAGTAGTTAGTTCCTTTACCGAAAATCTTAAAAATAAAAAACATTCTTAACACCGATTAAAAGATAAAGGATCTCCTAATCGAAATTGTAATTCTTTTTAATCGAATTGACACTTTGTTTTATTATACAAAAAAGAAAAGTAATAAAATTAAAAAAAAAATACACAAAACAAATATAAAATGAATGTTAATAAAATCTATAAAAGCAATAAAAACTTTAAAAAACAAAACAAGATAAAATACCATTTAACAACCACAAAAAAAACATCAGTTTGAAATTATAGTTATTTCAGAAAGTGAATAAAATTGGATAGGATTTTAATAAAAACTATAAAATGTAGCAAGTTTGTGTTTTGGAAAGGACTTTCCAATAAGCTATCGATACGATTTATAGGGTAATGCATTGTGAACCCTGAAACTGCACATCACTGCACATCGATTATTAGTACCATAAAACCACACTCAGAGAAAATTTGTTATTTTTTGGCAATTTCCAATAGTTATGGCTCTAAATTGGATGTATGACAATACTTTATCCTCTTCTAACTATTAATAACAACTTTTTTAATGTGTTTTCCATATTAATAGCATACATTATTGTATTGTTTTTTTTAACCTATTGAATAATGAACTTAACCTTTAGAATTATGAAAATTTTCCTATAGACAATAATCGATATTCGCTACTTGTATTAATCAAATTGTTTTGATTGTATTAGATATTATTTTCAAATATCAATCACAATTTGGGTTCCTATTTTTCTCAAAAATCAAATTAAGTTTAACTTAACTATCTTTTTTTTAAGCTTATCATCATAAAATAATATAGAATAGAAATTTTTCTTCGTATTTAAAATTATAGATTTATTGATTCAATTGAGAAGAAAATGTTTCTTACGAAAAGACCGAAGTAATGGTCTGAAAGACCTAAGTATTACATTTTCCAGTCAAAAGTGGAATTATAACCCCCCACTTTTTTGGCATTTCTCGACGCTTACTGATTTTCCAAAAAAAATGTATGTCTATCTGCCGGACGAAATAACCGACAAAATTTAGAAAACCGCTGGAACGACATCAAAAAATTTTGTTTCTAAAAATAGGTACACTCAATTGTAAGAGCCGAAAAGACTATGTGTTCGATAACTGTATCGGAAGTGTGTCAAAAAAATTATCAACTGTGTCAAAACAAGAAAATTTGCATATTTTTGGCCTGAAAATCGTTCATTTTAAGTGATTACGAGAATAGGAACATTGAATTTGGAGAAATCTCGATGGTCAGGATTGGTATGTGAGACCAAAAACTAGATTATTGCATTATTAGTTTGTCAAAAAAATATTGTCAAGTGTTCAAAAGAATGATTTTTATTTTCTTACCCAATTTTTTGGGAAAAAATGAAATTAATTATTTGTATGGCATGAAATGTAATCGAACATGAAATTTTACATGGAAATTTTGAATATTTTTGGAATTCTGAAAAAAGTTTGAATCTTTGATTTTTATACTTTTTGGAATATTTTAAGAATATTGGAAAAAGTTCCAATTTTTGATTTTGTTATAATTTTTGCAATATTTTTAGAATTTTGAATTTTGATTTTTACTTCGGTCTGACAGACCTAAGTATTACATTCATGAGCTCAAAGTGAAATTCTTACCCCCACTTTTTTTGACATTTCTCGACGTTTTAGGACCTCCTGATTCTAAAAAAGCAAAAAAAAAATGTATGTCAGTCTGCAGGCCGGCCGTCCGGCCGTCATTACCTACGCTGCAGGGAAAACCGCTGGAGGGATTTCAAAAATTTTTTTTTCTAAAAATAGGTATACTCTATGGACAGGTCCGAAAGGACGCTGTGTTCGATAACTGTACCGGAAGTGTGTACAAAAAATCATTATGTGTGTCAAAAATAGCAAATTTTCATATTTTTGGCTTAAAAAACGTTCATTTTAAGTGATTACGAGTAGGAACATTAAATTTGGAGAAATCTTGATGGTAGGGATTGGTATGTGAGATCAAAAACTAGATTATTGCATTATAAGTTTGTCAAAAAAATGTTGTCAAGTGTGTCAAAAGAAAGATTTTATTTATTTTTTTACCCAATTTTTTGGAAAAAAAAATTGTTTGTTTGAAATGAAATTACTTTGGTAATTATGATTTGACTTATTATGATTGCGAATAATGGCATTATAAGTGTGTCAAAAATATGTTGTCAAGTGTGTCAAAAACGAGATTTTTATTTATTTTTTACCCAATTTTTTGGAAAAAATAAAATTGTTTGTTTGAAATGAAATTTTATTATTATTATTGAGAATTATGGCATTATAAGTTTGTCAAAAAAATGTTGTCAAGTGTGTCAAAAGAAAGATTTTATTTATTTTTTACCCAATTTTTTGAAAAAAAAAATTGTTTGTTTGAAATGAAATTACTTCCGTTTTATTATTATTATTGAGAATTATGGCATTATATGTTTGTCAAAAAAATGTTGTCAAGTGTGTCAAAAGAGGTTTTTATTTATTTTTTACCCAATTTTTTGGAAAAAAAAATTGTTTGTTTGAAATGAATTTTTATTATTAGTATTGAGAATTATGGCATTATAAGTTTGTCAAAAAAATGTTGTCAAGTATGTCAAAAGAGAGATTTTTATTTATTTTTTACCCAATTTTTTGGAAAAAATAAAATTGTTTGTTTGAAATGAAATTTTATTATTATTATTGAGAATTATGGCATTATAAGTTTGTCAAAAAAATGTTGTCAAGTGTGTCAAAAATGATTTCATTTATTTTTTAGTCAATTTTTTGGAAAAAAAAATGTAGCTGTTTTTATGGCGTAAATGTAATTGAAAATGAAATTAAACATGGAAATTTTTGAATTTGTTATAGTTTTTAAAATATTGTTGGAATTTTGAAAAAGTTTGTATTTTTGATTTTGTAATAATTTTTGCAATATTTTTAGAATTTCGGAAAAAGTTTTAATATTTGATTTCGTAAGAATTTTTGAAATTTTTAGAAATTTGAAAAATTTTTAATTTTATTATAATTTTTGGAATTATGAAAAAATTTTCAATATTTGATTTTGTAATCATTTTTGCAATATTTTTAGATTTATGGAAAAAGTTTGAATTTTTAAGAATTTTTGGATTATTATTGGAATTTAGAAAAAGTTTAAATATTTGATTTCATTCTAATTTTTGGAATTATGAAAAAGGTTTCAATTTTTGATTTTGTTATAATTTTCGCAATATTTTTAGAACATAGAAAGAAATAGAATTTTTAATTTTATATATATATATTTAGAATTTTGAAAAAAGTTTCAGTTTTTGATTTTGTAATAATTTTTGCAATATTTTTAGAATTTTGGAAAAAGTTTGAATTTTTAAGAATTTTTGGAATATTATCGGAATTTAGAAAAAGTTTAAATATTTGATTTCATTCTAGTTATTGGAATATTTTTGGAATTTTGAAAAAGTTTTATTTTATTTAATTAAACAATATTTTTGGAATTTTGATTATAATTTTCAGGCAACGTATTGATGTTTCGTGTTAGTTTTGTAATAAATTTTTAAGCAGTTATAAAAAATACTTGTACTTTAACAAAGAGTTATGTTTGATATACATCGCTGCCCAAAACTTAAACTAATGTCCTCGTGAAAGTTTTTTGCCGAAAACTATATCAAAATCCTTTACCCAGACCGAAGTCTTGATATCTCAGAGCTGTGAGATTTCAGCCCCTCCATATTTTTTAGTTAATTTGCAGACCAATTTTTCTAGCACCACTCTCAAATGACTTGAAACACTCACTCATAACAGCTTCACTTTGGCCGAGAATAAGAACATCTTCAGCGTAAGCGATCATCTGTATTGAGTTTATTGACAAAATATTGTTGTTAGTCAGTAGTTTCTTTTGACGGCACACATATTCTAAGCCTAGATTAAAGAGTATAGGAAAGATAGCATCACCTTGTCTTATACCAGAGTCGACTTTAAAAAACTTTGATATTTCCCCGACTAGAATTCTTATTTCGGTTCGAATAAGGATGATGTTTGGCCAACCAAACTGGGCATTCGGCCCTAATGAGCATTCCATATGACGACCTCATGCTGAAAGTAACGCAAGTCCACATTCGTATTCCATTTGGACTAGCTAATACGGACTGCATCTAAATTTGTGGTGCCGAAGAATATTTTCTGAATGCAGCAAACTATACACTCAGAAAAAAGAGATAGCTTATTTCACGTAAAGTATATATAAATTAAACTGAAAATGACGTACGAATTGAGCCAGCGTAGGCATAAGTAAAGTCAACAAAATTGACAAAGTAAAATCTGCTTAAAAACATTGTAAAACGGTCAGTTTTTAATTAAGCTTGTGCAAAAGCAAATTTTACGTAGACCACAAGTAAATATTTAAAATATATGTAGCCCCAACGTATGTAATTTCGCTAGTAGCACATTAACTATTTGCTACGTAAAACAGACAGAGTGATATGTAAAAATTGAACTATTTTATTAAAATTTACATCCCAGCAAGTACACCGCAAACATTTTGGGCTGTTATGCTACAATTATGCTACCATCTTGTCTCACCAAAAAAATGAAAAAAAATTATTGTTTTGCAATTATTAATCGTTTTTTTTATCAATTCAGGGGGATTATACACGGTAATGATAACAGCGGTTAAGAAGGGCGCTGTAGAGATAATAAAATGCTATTTATTATTAATATTTATTTTCGACTTAACCCGGATTCGATCCCCAGACCTCTGTGTACAAGGCAGCAACATTAACCATTCGTCTATCTAAATAATTATTTACATCAATTTATTTATGAATATTATGTTGATGCTTAAGTTTAGAACGGCCGAGGGTTCGATTCCCAGACTGACCACTACTTATTTTTTATTACACTTTTATTATTTATTTTAAAATAACACAAAAATCATTCCTGCCTTACTTCGGCTAATCTGTCAATTGCATTATACGGTTGACATTCGTGATTTCAAGTTCATACCTAACTTGAGGATCCTACTATTTATCCTTATGAAAGCCTTATGACGGTTCCGAACGTAAGCTGTATTTGAGTATTTTCTTGACCTGCATAATGACGAGATAGTGCCGCAGTTAACAGGCCTTCCGAAGTAGGGCATATTATTAGTCATCCTAATGACGAGGTAACTCCGTAATTGTTAGGTCTTCCGAATTTTGGTATTCCTCATTCGGCACGAAAATATTTTTAGGTCTGCTGAACTATAAATTCTAGTCGGGTCGTTCTCTACTTGTACACAGCATTGAGAATTCTGTACTGTCATTTTGCATAGTGATACCAGTTTACCAGGGATTCTAATTAACACCAGAGCAGAGCATAGGGTCTCCCGTTTGAGAGAATCGTAGGGCTCTCTGAAATATAAGAAGAGTTGGTACACAGGTATGTTGTACTCTCGGCACGTTTCAAAAATCATCCTTATCGAGAAAAGTGACTGACAAGTAGCTGAGTTCCAGTCCTGTGGCATGGTTTCTGTCCTCCAGATCGTCCTCAACAATCTTAAAGATGAGTTTCATCACCATGTACAATCGTTTCGAATGTTATATCGTCGGTACCAGGTGCTTTATTGCGTTTTAATTTTGACAGCGCAACTTCGAATTCCTCTTTGATGGGTTTGTTTACATGCACATTCTTTTGACGCACAAATCAGCTTTGCCAGTTGTCCGACTTGTTGCTGGTCACTTAAGTTGAGAAAATTCTAAAAATAAGCGGCCCAAGTATCTAAAATATTTTTAAGGTCTACTTGTAGCCTATTTTCTTTTTGAATAGCAGTCTGTTGAGGCAGTCAGTTTGAGGCTCCTTCTTTAAGGTTTTAACCTGTTGAAAGAAGTTGCGCGATTGTTGTTCCTTATTGAAGCTTTCAATCTCCTCACACTTTCTCCCACTTTCTCTTCTCTCTTCGTTCGTCTACATAGCTTTGTAATGGCTTGTCTTGTCTGTTTATAGTTCTCCTTCGAGGACCTGGTATTTATTCTTTGTAGGCATTTCAGGTAGCAATCTCTTTTGTATTGAATAGCGTCAAGACATGCTTGATTCATCTATGGCTTCAAGCGAGTGGTTTTGTGATCCTCCAAGTATCCCCTCAGCAACGCGTGAAACAGCACCTTTAAGTAAGTACATGACTTATCGACGTCTCCATTAATGGTTTCTTATTTCGTCAATGTTTTGGCAATATGGTTTTGATATCTCTCTTCAGTTTCAGTATTCTTTAGTGCTGAGATGTTAAATCATTTTCGTTGATTGAATTTTGGAATGCCTGGATTTTGAAAGTGGAACCTTATCTTAGCACATACAAGGAAGTGATCACTTCCAATATATGCATCTCTAAAAGATCGCACATCCAGAACGCTCGAAAAGAAACGTGCTGTTCTTAGCACGTGATCAATTTGATTTCGAGTGTTTCCCTTCGGTGAGACCTAAGTTTCCTTATGAATCGATCAATGTGGAAAGAAAGTACTGACAATTCTCAAAATATTTCATAATGAAAACTTAGTCATTTTCGGACCATTATTATTGGACTTCAAATGCAGGCTGTGGAGGACCCCCACATTTCCATAAGAAATATCTCTTCCAATCTGCTTATTAGTCACCAAGAACCATAATGAAGTCGCGTGTTGGTGTTTGTTTCATAGCCTCTTCCAGTGCTATGCAAAAAGTATCCTTCTCGTCGACGTTCTTAGCTTCAGTAGGTGCATTCACGGTAATAAGAGAAATATGGTTGTATGTACCGCGTATTCGTAGGTAGCAGATGCTCTCATTGACCGGTGTTGTGGACCCCGGACTGTTGAAACCTTTAAACCCGAAACACTTAAAACACTTTAAACTTTTTAATCTACTTTATTTTATTTTATTTTAATTTTTACAAAAGTAAGTACTTCTACTTAATTAGTTGACGGTCTAAATCGGAGTCATTGGTTTTCACAAAATTATTCTTGATATTAGCATAGAGAAATATATATAGAGAGAAGTAACCTCTATTCACACAAATTGTATATAGAATACTGATAAAACAAATAAAAGTACAACCAGACTTGAAGGCATAAGCAATATACAAATTTTACAAATTATATACATTGCATTCTTTCTGTCTTATATGAAAAAATAAACAAAGCAAATCAAAATAAAAAATGAGAATTTATATTTGAAAGAGAATTATTTCTTTTGCTTTATTTTCTATTTTACTTTTACTTAAATACGAAAAAATACGATAATTATAAAATAGAAAATAAAAAAAAAGTACTCGTATGTATGAGTGTTTAAATATATAATTTAAGGATTGTATTGGGATGATAATTTTTTTTTGCTGTCAGAAATTTTATTTTTCATTCATACAAACTATGATATTTAAACAGTAGGCTTTGTTTTAACTGTCGGCAATTCTTCTTGTCGTCGATAATTTTGCTTTGTCGTTATGAAAATTCTTTGTTGTCATTTTTTCTTCTAACAAAATGAAATATAAGTTCATCTTGGTAGGCGCATAAATGCTATAAATTTGTAATTTATTTTTGACAAATAAACAGAAACAGGGACATTTTTATTATTTGCAAACTGCATTTTTACATAATTTTGTATTATTGAATATTTTGTAGAAAAATTTTATTTAGAAACTAATACTTATCTTTTAAACAAAATTATAATTAAAAAAAATTATCTCATTAAAAACCACTCTTCATTGAAATTTTTGTCTAAAATTTTTCAATTTTACTCATTAAATTATTTTTAAGCAACACTGCTCAATCAAACCACTACTTAAACCACTCGTCCTTCGGACTCCTGGTTTATTGTGCGCTTTGATTCGCAGTGTTGCTAAATACTTTAATTCGTAAAATCAAAAAATTTTCGAAAAAATTTCAATGACTCGATTTTTTATGATATTTTTTTATATTTAACAAATATAATTTCATTCATTGATAATTTTTTGTTTTTGTATATTTTCAATTTTACTTTTACTTAGATACGAAAAAATACGATAATTATAAAATAGAAATATATAATATATAATTTAAGGATTGTGTTGGGATGATAATTTTTTGTTTTTGTATATTGAAGGAGGTCAAGCAAATTTTTTAATTTTTAATTAACTTTTACACCTCAAATAATTCAAATATCTACAATTTAGGAAGACTTTTGTAAATGTGTAATCAATATGCATATAAGAAAATATTCCTTAATTTAAAACAATAATGACTCAGCTTTGTTTTAATTTTTTTTTAAATTTGTGCGAACAAAACTAAAAACTGAAAAAAAATACAAAAGAAATTTTTTTAATATTTTTTGTATGGGATATTTTTATATGTTTATGTAAGTTGTTGTTGTAATTGAATGGCATGCATTAGGTTTAATGCTAATTACATTGAGACCTCTTGAGTTAGAAAGCTGAAAATTTCAGAGGTTATAGTTGAAAAGTTTATCTAAAAGTAAATATGAGTTTAAATAACATTAACTCAAAAATGAGAAAGGCATGGCCGTTTGCGTTTGTTTTCGTTCGAACAGTCCTGGTGTCTCAACCTCTAGACTTGAACTATTTTTTTTTTAAATTTGAAAAGATTTATGTTCTAGTTAACGTATGCGCACATATTCAAAAGTGAGATTCGCCATTTTCAGCCAAATCAAGGACAACAAAGTTTATTAAATTTTAAAACAACTGATTTTTCAGGAACCTGGAATGCCAAGGTTGTCATTTGGCAAAAAAAGATAGAAATATGTTCAAATATTCAATATTGATAAATTTTATTAAAATATTATGATTCAAACGGAAGTTATAACGCCCTAGATTTTTCGATTTTTTTGGCTCTAGCCACTTAACCTGTACCCGGATATGGCCAGTTCGCGAACTCGTCCAAAAAATTTTTGCCGCAACGTATACAGAAAAAGTTTTCGTTGTAGGTCAAGAAATGCGATCGTGAGAGTGCCGGTAAATTCCGTTATAGCTCATATCGTTGTATATATGTATATATATATATATATATATATATATATATATATATATATATATATATATATATATATATATATATATATATATATATATATATATATATATGTATATATATATATATATATATATATTAGAGTGGGGCGATTTAAAAATCTTCATGGGCCCCTCGCGATTCTGATTCCTGGAGTTGTTCTGAGCAAAAAAGTCCACTAGACCATATGTCTACGGTCAAAATCGAGCTTGCGAATTTTCGTTTGAAGTTTTTTTGTCGCAATTTATGTTTTGTGAAAACTTGCAAATGTTCTTAGGCCCATATCTCGTAAACCATTTGGAATTTTAGTATGAATAAAATTAGTAAATTGTAGTTCTTGACCTCAACTACAAATTTGCCAAATAAACAAACTGAAAAAAATCACATCTTCATGACCAAAAACACGAAAATGCCAAAAAATCTAGATTCTGAATAAATCCTAAAACAAACATTTGTTAATATTTTTGACACCATTTCTGGTTAAAAACTGTATTTGAGGCTATGTTTTCAGACTCTCATACTAGGAGTCCCTGAAGCGAACATCATAACCGTCAACTTCAATGGAAGTCCCTGAAGCGAACATCAACTGCATAACCGTCAACTAACATAGAATTTGATTAAAATATATTGTTTTTGCACTTTTTTTTACTTTTATAATAAATATTATACATTATAATTATTATAATTATGATTATAATAAATATTATAAATTTTATAATAAATATAATAAATTTTATAATTAGTGTTTCGAGAAAATATTACAAAATCACAAATTCATATTTTCAAAATTAAATTAAATTAAAAATATTGTAAAAATTAAATAAAATCAAACTTTTTTCAAAATTCTAAAATATTCCAAAAAATATTACAAAATCAAAGATTAAAACTTTTTCAAAAATTCAAATAATATTGCAAAAATTATAACAAAATCAATAACACAAACTTTTTTCAAAATCCCAAAATTATTTCAAAAATTGTAATAAAATCAAATATTTAAACTTTTTCTAAATTCTAATAATATCTTCTTGCAAATTCAAAAATTCAAACTTTTTCCAAAATTCTAAAAATATTGCAAAAATTAAACAATATCAAAAAAATTGTAACTTTTTTCAAAATTCAAAAATTATAATAAGATCAAAAATTGAAAATTCTAAAAATATTCCAAAAATTCTTACAAAATCAAAAATTGACTTTCTTTAAAATTCCGAAAATATATTCAAAAATTCCATTTTTTTTCAAAATTCAAAAATATTCCAAAAATTCTTACAAAATCAAAAATTGAAACTTTTTTCAAAATTCTAAAAATATATATATAAAATTCACAAATTCAAAAATTCTATTTTTTTTTTTCAAAATTCAAATAATATTGCAAAAATTATAACAAAATCAAAAATTAAAACTTTTGCCAAATGCTAAAAAATTTTGCAAAATTATTACAAAATCAAAAATACGAACTTTTTTCAAAATTCAAAAACTATCACAAATTAAAAAATTTCCATGTCCAATTTCATTTTGAATTACATTTACGTGATAAAACAGCTACATTTTTGAAAGTTTCAAATGAAAAAGTTTCTTTTGACACACTGACAACATTTTTTTGACAAACTTATAATGCCATAATTCTCTATAATAATAATAAATTTCATGTCATACAAATTATCAATTTTATTTTGTTCCAAAAAATTGGGTAAAAAAATAAATAAAAATCTTTCTTTTGACACACTTGACAACATTTTTTTTGACAAACTTATAATGCCATAATTCTCAATAATAATAATAAAATTTCATTTCAAACAAATAATTAATTTTATTTTTTCCAAAAAATTGGGTAAAAAAATAAATAAAAATCTTTCTTTTGACACACTTGACAACATTTTTTGACAAACTTATAATGCAATAATCTAGATTTTGGTCTCACATACCAATCCAATCACTTGAAATGAAATTTTTTAAGCAAAAAATATGCAAATTTCCTTGTTATGACACACTTGACGATTTTTTTGACACACTTCCGATTCAGTTATCGAACACATCGTCCTTTCGGCTCTTCCCATTGAGTAAACCTTTTTTTAGAAAAAAAAATTTTGAAATCTGTTCAGCGCTTTCTAGATTTCGTAGGTTGTGACGGCCGGCCGGCAGACAGACATATATTTTTTTTTTGCTTGTTTAGAAAAAGTAGGTCCTAAAACGTCAAGAAATGCCAAAAAAGTGGTGGTAAGAATTTCACTTTTAGCTCATGAATGTAATACTTAGGTCTTTCAGACCGAAGTAAAATAACGTTTTTGATGAGTTTAAATTATAAACAACTAAAAATGGTAATTTTTCAGTATTTTCGCGAGAAATTTTCACTTTTGCAGGACAAAAACTGCATGAAGAAATGTTCAGATGTGGTTAGTATATCATAGAAAATTGTTAAATATTTAATTGGCTACAATTTTTTGGCAGATTATTAGTTTTAATTTTCTGCGGTTTGGCTGCTATGGCCTCAAAACGGTAAAAAACAGTGTAAAAAATGGCAACTTTTTGGCATTTTCGTGTTTTTGGTCTTGAAGATGTGATTTTTTTCGGTTTATTAATTCAAAAAATTTGTAGCTGAGGTCAAGAGCTACAATTTACTTAATTTATTTATACAAAAATTCCAAATGGTTTACGAGATATGAGCCTAAGAAAATTTGCAAGTTTTCACAAAACATAAATTGCGACAAAAAAACTTCAAACAAAAATTCGCAAGCTCGATTTTCACCGTAGACATATGGTCTAGTGGACTTTTTTGCTCAGAACAACTCCAGGAATCAGAATCGCGAGGGGCCCATGAAGATTTTTTCCCTTACATACAAATCGCCCCCACCCTAATATATATATATATATATATATATATATATATATATATATATATATATATATATATATATATATATATATATATATATATATATATATATATATATATATATATATATATATATATACATATATATATATATATATATATATATATATATATATATATATATATATATATATATATATATATATATATATATATATATATATATATATATATATATAAATTTTTTTTTTTTTTTTCCGTCTCCCCTTATCATTCGTAGTCGTTTGGCACCAAAATTTTTCCGAAATTCCGAGATGAAGCCCATTCCAATAGGTAGATTTTTATATGAAATCTACCTAAAAGATGAAAAAATAAATAAAAAATCTTGACAACAAAACAAACTATTCGTAACCCAAATAACAAATTCCTCAAAAATTTAAAAATTTGCCTGACCTTCTACACAATCCTTAAATTATATATCTAAACACTCATACATACGAGTGCCTTTTCTATTTTATAATTATCGTATTTTTTCGTATTTAAGTAAAAGTAAAATAGAAAATATACAAAAACAAAAAATTATCAATGAATGAAACTATATTTGTTAAATATAAAAAAATATCATAAAAAATTATCATCCCAATACAATCCTTAAATTATATATTTAAACACTCATACATACGAGTACTTTTTTTTTATTTTCTATTTTATAATTATCGTATTTTTTCGTATTTAAGTAAAAGGAAAATAGAAAATAAAGCAAAAGAAATATTTCTCTTTCAAATATAAATTCTCATTTTTTTATTTTTATTTGCTTTGTTTATTGTTTCATATAAGACAGAAAGAATGCAATGTATAATTTGTAAAATTTGTATATTGCTTATACCTTCAAGTCTGGTTATACTTTTATTTGTTTTATCAGTATTCTATATACAATTTGTGTGAATAGAGGTTACTTCTCTCTATGTATATTTCTCTATGATATTAGAGAATATAATAATATTCTCTAATATTAGAGAATATAACTCGGCAGTAGCAGAGTTCCTGAACCTGGACATGGAGCCGGAGGAGTAGCACGAAACACGTCGCTACAACAACAACAACAACAACAAAATTATTCTCAAAACCTAAACTAATGTAGTTCCATTTGGGGGGGAGGTTAGCACTTAAATATATTCATTTCCTTAATTTATAATAAGAGGAATCAATAATGAAACGCGTGAGAATCAATTTATTTTATTATTGGTGAAAGACAAAACATTTTTTACCACTTTAATTTTAAATGCTTTGACCTTTATTGAATAATTGTTTTTCATAACAATTATCCGAAGTCAACAAACTGATTTGAAACATATATTTTGCAAACATAATTAAAAATTATTAATTGCAAAATATATGAATCAAATCAATTATTTTGTTCAAAATAAGTGTTATAAAATC
Source organism: Diogma glabrata (assembly GCA_963693315.1). Taxonomy (NCBI): domain Eukaryota; kingdom Metazoa; phylum Arthropoda; class Insecta; order Diptera; family Cylindrotomidae; genus Diogma; species Diogma glabrata. Next base: position 193,441,437 of record OY856186.1, on the reverse strand, counting down.
AAAATGCTTTTGCTGCTTTTTGCCGAGTTTGAATATATTTTGAAATAAGGTATTTTGGATAATTAATGATTGGGCAATGGAATTGGAGGAATCTTGGGTTCTTACACCGGAATGAATTTTATCACGACTTCTTGTATGCGTGCATCAACAAGAAAACCAGCATCAAATTCTCTTCGAGAAAGATGACCACTACAGTATAGAGAGTGACTATCCAAATCTTGTTTGCCGATTATTGACTGTCTAATTTCTTGCAGAGCAATAATATCCATCATTTTTTTTTTTTATTCAAAGTTAGGCATATTTAATGCTAACCATAATAAATTATAGATTGACGTCTTTGAATATCTGAAGATACCATGCTAACCATGATACCATGCTCAGTCTCTGTTTCTAGACTTACTAGAGTATCAGGAGCACTCAGGCTGCGCTCGTTCCACGTTTCGATTCGGTAGTCTGGTCCTTTTTCACGTCGAGGTAAAATTCTGTTTTGTTGTCCGAGTCAGTTATTCTTTTTCTGATTTCCAAATTTAACAAAGTTTTTTTTTCCGTGGTTAGAGTGTTAACCTTAGACCCAACCCAAATTTTTGTAAATGGGTCCGTTCTGATGTTGAGGTCATCAGAATAACCTTTTTACTGCACGTTTATATAGCGAGCCGCTTGATCCAAGATAGACGTATGCTCCAAGTCGCCCCTAACATGGAGAACAATTACTTTGGTCACATTGGTTTTAACGCGCCAATTCACCGTGATGTATAGCGTCATTGACTAAGCAGTTTTAACTCTGCTTGTCTCAGATACACCAACCAAATTTTCTCAGCGTACCGCAGGCAGCACGGCGTGGACGTCATATTTCGGATTTCGCTACCCAAGTCAAAGCTTCTTAGTAAATATAATAAACGTAAATATAATAAAAAAAGCTTCTTAATAAATACAATAAAGTGAGAGTTGATAGTACTCGTTTGGTAAAGAAATTTTTCAAGTCGAGCTATTTAGAAAGTGCCAAATTTCATTTAAAAATCCAAGCAATCGATTGTTTTATTTATCAATAATAATATAAGCTTGTTGTTTATTGTTATGGCTGCCTTAAGGGGACCAGACGTCCCGCTTTTGGCGGGACAGTCCCGATTTTTTACAATTAAGCTGCAGCGTTTTAAGGAAGTCCCGATATTTTTAAGAATGCTTGACAAACTGGGAAGGGTCGGAGAACCATTTCGTCCTTCATTATCATTTGAAACACACAATTATTCATACAATAATGAACTAAAAGTTGTGGAATACGTTGTCCTTACCAGAAACCAAGGCAGCAACTGAACTCATTTTGTCTACACTGAAAAAAATTTAAGTAATGACAAATTGGGACAACTCTAACATTTTACTTCACGTGTATAAAACCATTTTACTTCACGTGTATAAAAACTCAAACTGTGTATTGGTTTTTTAATCATTCAGTAATAATTAATTAATTAATATATTAATTAAATTGTTTGCCTTTTTCAATTGTTTATTTAAAATTACGATCTTTTTAAACAAAATGACTTAAAGAGTCAATGCTAGGTGCTTCTGTTTTTCGGTAAACCTATATAAAAATTAAAGCTATGCAATAAATAATAGTAACATCGGATAAACTATTCCCTCATACATAGTCCAGTGGTGGTATGATTGAACAAAATTTCGACTTGGAAATATTATTAATAAATTCAGTAATTTAAAATGGCATATGATTGAAAGTATTTTTAAATTATTTCTATCGGAAAAATTGTAGACTCCTTTTTGAAATCTGATGCTTTGTTGTAAATTATGTTATGTTATACGTTTTGTTTTTTTAATATATTATTATTACATTTTGTCAATAAACATTTTACAGTGAAAAAGCTATCCAGAATCATATAATATTAGTCCAGGAAAATTAGCAAATAAGGGCAAGTATCTCGGAATGAGAGATAGTCAACTATAAACTTGTACAAACCTTTATTTTGGCACCCTAAATCTTGTCTTAAAACCTACTTGTCGTAGGGTGTCCGCGACTACAGGAATTCCAAGGTCAAAGGTCAAAAAATCGATTTTTTACACATTTATTGCAAATATCTCGTTTCTTCTGAATATATTTATCAATAATTTATAAGCTTCATATAGTATATTTTGAATCGGGACTACAGGTTGACCTCGAATGATACTCTAAATAGTTAAACACTGCGCGCGCTCTGCCCTCTATCTCGAAAATGGTTCAATATATAACAAAATGTTTAAACAAAAGTTGTAGAGAATTTAATCCTCTACAATATTTATAGAAGATACAAATAGCATAAAGCCCATAAGAGACGAGATAATTGCAATAAATGTGTAAAAAATCGATTTTTTGACCTTCGACCTTGGAATTTCTGTAGTCGCGGACACCCTACGACAAGTAGGTTTTAAGACAAGATTTAGGGTGCCAAAATAAAGGTTTATACAAATTTATAGCTGACTATCTCTCATTCCGAGGTGAAACCCCTAATATTCCTGGACTATATAACTAAACTCGTCATTTAAACTATATATTCTATCAACACAAAATAAATGATATATACAAATATTAAAAAGTTTTGACATTTTTATATTCTGTACTAAATGGGTGCGTTTAATGAGAATCGAAAATATAACGAAACATTTTAATCATGCTTAGGAAAAAAATTATCGTAATATTTTCGGTTAGAATACAAATTCCGTTCAAATTCAATTATACAATACCAGTTCAAACTTTTGATTTACTCATGAAATCACGCCTGAAAACGTGGTTTTTTTAATAAAAAATTGACATTTTCACTCGCGAATAAGTCGAAAGGATTGACTGTCAGAAAAACATTTATATAACAAAAGTTACTTAAAATTAGTCAATCTATATATTCCAGTACTTATTTTTAATGTAACATTTTCACCCACGAAATTGGTGACATCCACCCCAGGGCAAAATCAACCACCGGCACAGGGTCAACTTTGAAGTAGAGGGTAAGTATACCCTAAATCCAAATGTTTGTTCAAATCGGTGCTGTTTGTAAAGATTATACTGGAAAATGGTCATTGACTGGAGCAACAATCAATCAATTTTCAATGTAATGGGAGGATGACTATGACTTATGAGGCAATGACAAATTCATTTGTATAACCTACATTTACGAAAACAATGGCAATAAAACGCCATTTGTTTCAACATTTTGGATGCATATATATATTTATAACCGCATATATTACGTTATAATGGTAATAACATTAAAAATTGTAAGATATCTGAAATAATGTTAGATATGATCGTAAATTAAGTGTTTGTAACGCATAGTGAGGGAATAATTTTACTTTCACTGCTTTCAACAACTGCTTCAAATCAATTTTCGTTTTTATTATTTATCGTACTGCAATAAAAGCTTGGATATACAAGAAACACTATATTTTGGGTCTTTAGTATCATCTGTAAAAATATAAAACATATACTATTAATGTTGATAATAAACACTGAAATACTATATAATTGGAGTACAGGACAAGGTGAGGTAATGACTTTTTGATCATTGAATACACCATGATTACATATTTTTATCCCGATATTTCTGTGTTATTTACAACAAAGGTAGTATATAGATGTATTGAATTTGAAAAAAAATATCACATCCATAATTAAAAAATGCTGCTTAGCACAAATGACTCAGGACTCAAATTTCGAAATTTGATGAGAAATACCCTATAGTATATATCAACTCGCAGTTGATAACGTGTCTGACAAAACATACGATCCGAACTCACTGGCATTGATATTGTTACGAGTTCGAATACCAACCGAATGAAAATTTTATCTTGAAATTATTCAAGATAAAATGTTCGATAATTCGATTAACATGATTTTATGGGGATATCAAAAGTTTTGATAGAAAAAACACAAAAAAATTAAAAAGCAGATTACAAATAAATCTTACATACCACTACCATAATTTAGCAAATCATCCATAATTCACATATGAAACAGACTATAATAAAATACGTTAAGAACAAAAATAAAATTAAGAAAAAAATTATCTTATCTTTTCAATCTCTATAAAATGCCACCTTTGAGTAAAACACGATAAAAAAAAACAATGAAATGGTCAAATTTGTCATCTGGATAAAAAAGAAATAAAATAACAAAATTAAAGAAGAAAAAATACAACAACTAACATATTACGAGATAATGAAGAAGAATACAAATATATTCTGTATGTCTGATATGTGTACTTGTTTGTTATTGGTCGTGTTTGTCTGTACGTTTATAGTTGAAAAAAATCAACGGTGATATGTTACTGTTCTTCCATCTTTAATTTAGGAGCTAAGGGCAGTCTACTCGAGCATTCAGAACCTATTTTAGGACAAGGTTGGTTACGGGTATAAGACAAAGACAGTAGCCCATGGCAAGTCCTCTGGTTCGTACAAAGTTGTGTTCGCGTAAATTAAAGTAGATAGTTCTGGTGTAGGACGGTGCAAAAAATAATAATTCCTTAGAAGAAATTGTGGTCAAATCGTTAGCAGACAACATTTAGGGACATCAACGAAAACAATAAAGTGATGATGTAGGATGATTTAATAATAGTTTATTCAGTCAAATAAAAACAGTACATATATAAATTAAACTTAAATTAATCTTAATTTCTAACCTATATTATAATACTATATATAATCTTATTTATATTTAAATTATGAGGAATTCAAAGTTTTAAACTTAGTTAGAATTTTATTCTTGATACTACTCATACCAGAGTCATAAAAAGCACTACACTTATTAAAATTTCTGATACATTCGTTAAGTGGGTTATAAAAAGAATAATCATTTCTATGAAGTTCTTCAATTAGAGGCCTCCTGTGTCTTGTATTATAAGTACGACAATTGGGAACCAACATTTCACACAATTCAGGACTACTTATATTACCTCTGACAAGGTCGAAACCAAATAAAGCAGAAGCAAGCTCACGTCTTGAGACCATATTCAGCATTAAAAGTCTTTCTTCATATTTATGCAGTATGCACAATGTCAAATGAGGTGTCATCACTTACAGATTGTAACTGGATCACTGCAGCCTTACTCTGACATTCGATAGCCTTCGTTTTACACCCAATTTCGACAGCCTTCGTTTATTTGGTACTATGCAATTCGAAGACGAATAAACGCTATCGAATATTTTATTTGACATATATAAAGTCTCGATAGCGTAACAATATTTTCCTAAATTATTTTATAACGATGGCAATATTGTTTTTTAAATTTTTATATCGTTTTTGTATTCGCCTACATTATCTGGTCGTTTTTAAATTCGAAAAGAATTAAATTTTTTTTCTTCCTAAATATTAAGTATAATATTGAATACATGTTGTTTATATATTAGTTATTAGTAAAAGAAACATTTTATGAATTTGCGAAATATTTTTCTATTGTTAGGTCTATTTAAAAAAAATGAATACAACAATTTGCAATTTAATTGGAATCTTTTAGCAAATGATCTAACAATATTGTTACGTTTTTCCCAAACTTCCTTCGAATTGGCCTAACTCACAATTCGATAAACGTAATTCCCAATCTCTTTCTGAGTTCGATCACTGATTAGTAAGCACAAACACCAGGTTTTATTAAGTATTCAACACCTTAATTGTTTCACAACAACAGGAAAACAATACAGCAAACAATATTCCTAACTAGAATATTCTTTCAACAGCTTCCGAAACTCCAACGGTTTATTGTAGAAATTTACAGTAACTCAACGTTCAAAATAATACACAAATTATTTCTATTCAATAACACTTATAACTTTATTCACTAATTTAAAGATCACTTTTATAATTTTAACTTCACAATCGCAGGTTTAAAATAAACTAATTCAAAACTACAAGAGGCAATTTTCTTATATACCTTCTGCAATACTTCTAGATAATTCGACATCACTTTCCAGAAACCTTGAGAAAATATTAGAATATTCGATTATTTTACGTTATGTTGATTTGATTCATAAAATCGTTTATGTTGACCCTATTTCTAAGAATATGTACAACAACAACAATATTCATTTCATTCAATTGTTGTGTTTTGTTGATTTTATTTTCCTGGAAGTGACCGTAATCGTCTACATTATTCTGTAATCGTAACATTACCCTCCACTTAAGCCTGTTCGTCCCGAACAGGATCTAGATCTCTCCTCCAATTGTTGAATCCAAACATTTTTTTTTCCTTTTCTATTTCCCAGGCTGTTTAGAATTACTTCCGGTTCCTTTCTAAGTCCTTGGCCATTACTTTGTTTTATATCAGCCCACCGTGATGAGTATGGATAATCATTATCACTAAAGTGCTCCTTATCTCTTCCCTTTGAGTGTTTCACACTGCCATGTCCCTGAACCATTCTCATTTTCAGCTGCGATTCGTCACCGTTTGAAGCTATTTGAACCCCTTCATTTACATTGCTCTCTTCGCAATGGACCGGAACTTGTTTCCTTTTTAACTTTCGGCGTTTGTTTAAACGTCTGCGTTGGTTGACGTTTCTCTCCCTCATCTGTTTGGATGGTTCTGGATTTTCCTCTGCACTGCGTAGCTCCTCATCGCTGCCAATAACTGTTGGCTCTGCCTCATTCACAAGTAGTGGCATCTCAACATTATTAACCTTTAGGATTCCACATCCAAAATCGAAGACTAATCCCTTCGCCTTCATGAAGTCCATCCCCAAAATGACTTCATCCATAATGTCAGCCACTAGCACCTCTTGTTGATAGCAGTTACTTCCCAATTTTATTTCAGCGATTCTTTTACCTTCTATTTCAGCGCATTCTCCAGTTACTGTTTGGAGTTTCAATCCATCTGATGGTTCCAAAACACCGTTAATTAAACCTTTGCGAACGAATGTTCGAGCTGAACCTGTATCCAGTGTCATGAAGCAACCTTTACCTTCAAGTTGTCCGTTGATACCCAAGCTTTCACCATTTACCGCAATTCTTGAAATTGGAATGTAGGCTGCATTCTCCTCACTTTTTGGCTTTACAGTTGCACCTTCAACAGGCTTCCGTTGAATAGGAGACGAAGATCTATCACGGTTCCTGTTCCAGCAGTCTTGTGAGATATGGCCCGATTTCCTACATATCCAGCACAGGCGTTTTCTACTGCTGTTCCTGAACCCTACGTGCTCCATTTCTTCGGCTCCTCTCTTCTTCACAGAAGACGACAATCTGTCTGCTTCCCCGTTTTTCTTGCACTCCCGTGCCATGTGACCCTCTTCATCACATACCCAGCATCTGATGTCGCTTCTATCTCTGTGTGCCAAAACTTCTCTTTTGATGTTCCCCTCTACATTCCTTTTTCTGTATCCACCAGATGGCATACACAACCTCTGTACCATCTCATATTGCATTGCGTATGCGACAGTTTCATGGAAAGTCGCCTTAGGTGTAGTCATTACTTTGATCTTGGTTTCTGGATCTCGGATACCATCTGTAAAAGCCTCAATCTTCATTTTTTCCATAAAATATGGTGGAGTATTCGAGTGTGCCAAATGTACAAGCCGTTCTACTGCCGAAGAATAGTCCTGAAGGCTTTCCCCATTCCGTTGCAAGCGACCTTTTAGCTCAATCCTGTATAATTCCTTTTTATGGTCGCTGCCATATTTTCGTTCCAAAGCATTCATTACCTCAGCATAGCTTTTTCGGTTGTTTTCCGGCACCGCCTGTAATGCTTCAGCTGCTTCCCCCTTTAGAGCAACTATCAATGCAGCAAGACGATTTTCGGCGTTCCAAACATTCTGATCTGCCGCGGTTTCGAACTGGAATTTGAAGATGCCGAACGATGTTGTTCCATCGTATGACGGTGGTTTTAATTTAATATTTGCTACTTGATGTACCACCTGGGGAGCAACTTTAGTCGTTTCAACATCCTGCAGCCGTTTTTCGAAATCATCAACTTTCGATAAAACCTTATGCTCAAAATCTTGAAATTCACTTTGAATCTTCTCGACCTTTCCATCAAATGCCGTCGAGATTTGGAGAAGTTTCTCATCCATAATTTACTTGACTTCATCGCGATTTAAAGCTAATTGTTGGCTGATTGTTTCACTAATTTCTTCTTTGTTAACAGCCATGTTTGTATTTACAACATCCAGTTTGTGATTCAGTTCGTCTTTATTAGTAGCTATCTGTTGACTGATGTTCAAACTCATCTGTTGCATCATAGCCATTAACTGCGTAAAATCACAATTTCCAGATGGTAATGTTGTTGTTGTTTCTGCAACAAAACTTTTCTCCTCATCAGCTGCCACTAGATCATTATTTGTACTAATCACTCCAAACTGGTAGTTTTCCACGTCCATTCCATTGGCTTCCATACCTTGTCGAAGCCGTAGCATTAATTCAGTTTTGTTTCCACTTGTTGACAATCCACGTTGTTCTAGTTCTTTCTTTAACTCAAGAACCTTCAAATCACTTAATAAAACCATTATTAACAGCTAGCTAATCCGCCGATGTCACCAATGTAACGTTTTTCCCAAACTTCCTTCGAATTGGCCTAACTCACAATTCGATAAACGTAATTCCCAATCTCTTTCTGAGTTCGATCACTGATTAGTAAGCACAAACACCAGGTTTTATTAAGTATTCAACACCTTAATTGTTTCACAACAACAGGAAAACAATACAGCAAACAATATTCCTAACTAGAATATTCTTTCAACAGCTTCCGAAACTCCAACGGTTTATTGTAGAAATTTCCAGTAACTCAACGTTCAAAATAATACACAAATTATTTCTATTCAAAACACTTATAACTTTATTCACTAATTTAAAGATCACTTTTATAATTTTAACTTCACAATCGCAGGTTTAAAATAAACTAATTCAAAACTACAAGAGGTAATTTTCTTATATACCTTCTGCAATACTTCTAGATAATTCGACATCACTTTCCAGAAAACTTGAGAAAATATTAGAATATTCGATTATTTTACGTTATGTTGATTTGATTCATAAAATCGTTTATGTTGACCCTATTTCTAAGAATATGTACAACAACAACAATGTTCATTTCATTCAATTGTTGTGTTTTGTTGATTTTATTTTCCTGGAAGTGACCGTAATCGTCTAGATTATTCTGTAATCGTAACAATATTATTTTTTTCACGCAATAAAAAACAAATATTTTCAAATTAATAAACAACATTGACATTATTTACCAATAGGCGAGGAAATAAAGCACAAAAATAGGCCAAACCTAAGCAAATTGGCAGAGTAAGATGGATCGAGATGCGGTTTTTGCATTCGAATCAGGAAGCCGTGAGGAAAGTTTGTGAACATAGCCACTTTTTGGCAAAAAACTTCTGGAGTACCTAGGGGCCAGTGCGGGTTATAGACACCTCATCTCCTTGAACTTTCCATTAATTCAGCTCGATATTGATCGAAGCTCGTTACTCGCGGATTTTTCGGGTCGCTGAACAGGAATATGATGTCGGCGATAACCCTCGGAGTTCCTAGGGCCCAGGGCGGGTATGTCTAACTCATCTCCTGGAACTTTACATTAATTCAGCTAGAAATTGATCGAAGCTCGTTACTGGGGGTTTTTGGGACCGCTGAACACGAATATGATGTCTGCGATGACCTTCGGAGTACCTAGGGGCCAAGGCGAGTTATATACACCTCATCTCCTGGAACTTTCCATAAATACAGCTCGAAATTGATCGAAGCACGTTACTCGGGGGGTTTTGGGGTCGCTGAACACAAATATGATGTTGTCGATGACCCTCGGAGTACGTAGAACCCAGGGCGGGTATGTCTAACTCATCTCCTGGAACTTTCCATTAGTTCAACTCGAAATTGATCGAAGCTCGTTACTCGGTTGTTTTTGGGGTTGCTTAACACAAATATGATGTCAGAAATGACCTTCGGAGTACCAAGGGCCCAGGGCGGGTATGTCTAACTCATCTCCTGGAACTTTCCATAAATTCAACTCGAACTTTATCGAATCTCTTTGCTGGGGGGGGGGGGCGCTGAACACGAATATGATGTCTGCGATGACCCTCGGAGTACCTAGGGGCCATGGCGGGCTATATGCACCTCATCTCCTGGAAATTTCCATAAATACAGCTCGAAATTGATCGAAACTCGTTAATCGGCTGTTTTTGGGGTCGCTGAACACGAATATCATGTCGGCGATGACCCTCGGATTACCTGGCTTGCAGGGCGGGTATGTTTAACTCATATCCTGAAAATTTCCATAATTAAAACTCTATTATTTTATTTAATCGATTATTTTATTTTTTTATTATATTATTTTATTTTATTAATGGAAAGTTCCAGGTGATGAGTTAAACATGCTCGCCCTGGACCCTAGGTACTCCGAAGGTCATCGCCGACATCATATTCGTCTTCAGCGCGACCACGAAAACCCCCGAGTAACGAGCGTCGATCAATTTCGAGCTGTATTTATGGAAAGTTCCAGAAGATGAGGTGTATGTAACCCACCCTGGTCCCTAGGTACTCCGAAGGTCATCGCAGACATCATATTTGTATTCAGCGGCCCCAAAAACCTCCGAGTAACGAGCTTCGATCAATTTCGATCTGAATTTTTGGAAAGTTCCAGGAAATGAGTGAGACATACCCGCCCTTGGGCCCTAGGTACCACGAGGATCATCGCCGACGTCGTATTCGTGTTCAGCGACCCCAAAAACCCCCAAGTAACGGGCTTCGATCAATTTTAAGCTGAATTAATAGAAAGTTCCAGAAGATGAGTTAGACATACCCGCCTTGGGTCATAGGTACTCCGAGGGTTATCGCTGACATCACATTCGTGTTCAGCGACCACAAAAACGACCGAGTAACGAGCTTCGATCAATTTCGAGCTGTATTTGTGGATAGTTCCAGGAAATGAGGTGTATATAACCCGCCTTGGCCCCTAGGTACGAAGGTTATTGCAGATATCATATTCGTGTTCAGCGGCCCCAAAACCCCCCAGTAACGAGCTTCGATCAATTTCTAGCTGAATTAATGTAAAGTTCCAGGAGATGAGTTAGACATACCCGACCTGGGCCCTAGGTACTCCGAGGGCCATCGCCGACATCATATTTTTTTTTTTTTTTTATATTATAAATTTTATTTTCCAAAAAATTTACAATTCATGTAGGAAAATATTACTACTTAATAAAATAACGAAAAATTACAATTATTTGATTAATATTTGTTTTTTTTTTTTTTTTTTTTTCTTTTTTTTCTTTTCTTTTTTTTTCATTACGATTATACAAATAAGATTTTACAAATATTAAGTTGAGCCAAATTTAAATTACAATATTAAATTAATATAGAAATATTTTATTGATTGTTAACAAGAGAAAGTAATAAATTTGAAACATAATTAGATTTTTACGATGGGTGAAGGCAAGTGAAGGTAAGTGACGATAAGTGACGATAAGTGACGACAGCAACAGCATTAAAATTGAAATCAAACAGCAAACAGCATCATACAAATATAAATATTCGTGTTGAGCGACCCCAAAAAACCCCAAGTAACGAGCTTCAATCAATTTCGAGTGGAATTTATGGAAAGTTCAAGGAGATGAGGTGTATATAACCCGCATTGGCCCCTAGGTACTCCAGAGGTTTTTTGCCGAAAAGTGGCTATGTTCATAA
>OY856186.1:193376490-193429596 GCA_963693315.1 Diogma glabrata | reverse complement strand
CAATTTCAAAAATCCAACGCTCAATTCTATCTTCCTCCTGTTTTGTTACAGTGGTGCTAGGGCCACTTTTTTATCTGTTGCATATTTCCCAGACTTCTTAGAAATTAGCGTAGCTCTTGGAATACCAAATTCTTAACTTGCACTTTTCACGTCTATATTTTATATATTATTATAAACTTATATGAATAATATAGAGATTACCTAGATGTTTTATTTACAGGTTCAAGAGTGGAGAGACACTTATAATATAATTTAAATTTTGTTGTTTATTAATTTATTTATTAAAATAATTATATTTGTTTAACTTAAATAATATGGTTTAAGTACTTCCTTTTCAAATGTAGGTGTCACAAATAGGTAACGAGGTGTTACGCAACAGGTGCCCATGACTTTTGGTATGTCAGAAATGGGTGAAAACTAGCACCCCATATTTATTGCAAAGATTTACATTTCTTCACTATTTTTTTCAAATTTATCATTTTTATATGCGATATTTACTAATAATAAATATATATTTACCAAGGGATCGAAAATCTAACCCTAAAGCTATTTTTGCCAAGTTTTTAAAGTAGATTGTTTTTCAAATATCTATTAAGATGTCAGAAATGGGTACCATCACCTTATATGTATATACGAAAGCCATGGATATGTTATATATTATTACGGTATATAAATTAATCGACTTTGCAAGTACCCGCGGGTAGTCGAGTATTTAGTTTCTGAAATACTCGGGTTACCCGGTATTTGAAAACGAAAAAAAATATATCAAACTATAGAATTTTAGGTTCAGTTTACACTAGTGCTGTGTTTCTCAACTGATTTCATGCTACGAACCCATAATTATTTTTAGATTTTGTAGTGCACTTTGCGAAGTATTTCATATTAGATATCTAAAAGTGCAGGTTATATCTTACTCACACTTACATACATAATGTAATTTAAAACAACAGGGATGAACGAAATAAAGTTTAAAGAAACCAAAAAAGAAAAGAACGAATTTGATGTGTAATAAACAAAGTTTAAAACGCTTCTTATATCACTAATTTACTTCGTTCCTTCAGAGCGAATACGATAAAAAAGTATATCATTCTCAAATACGATTAAAATTAAAAAAATATCATTCCTACTTCTAACTCGAAATAATAGTAATTTATGTAAGTGTTTAATGTTATATTTTATTTTTCGTGCAAAAGGTTAATGTGAGCTAGGCACGAGCGAGAGAGAATAAAATTCATTAAACACGAAGCCAATACAACGTTTTTTTCTTCCGACAGAGTAACATGTATTAATATTTTATTGAATTATTTTAAGATTCATTGATAAAACAAGCAAAACGAACAAAAAAAAAACAAATGAATTTTATTTTATTTTTTGTACCAATAATTCCAAACATTTAAATAAATTTGATTTAATTTTGATACCTATTTAATTGTTTGGTATTATGAAAATGATTTGACCTACAATGAAAGCGGATCGTGTCATATCATCGAAAAATCATACCGTCGAAAATCGTTACATCGAAAAATAGCAATAAACTGAAAAATAAAAATCATACCGTCGAAAAATCACACAACCGAAAATCGCAACATCGAAAATCATATCACCGAAAATTCATTACGTCGAAAAGTCATAGCATCGAAAAATCACATCACCGAAAATCATATCATCGAAAATTTGATTCACAAAATCGAAAAATCATACCATCGAAAATCGTAAAATCGAAAAAAAAATCATATCATCGAAATATCATTACATCGAAAATATTCGATGTAATGAATAAATCATTACATCGAAAAATCATATCATCGAAAAACAGGGTGCACTCTCCTCACAGATAAAACTTTTGTAAATTAAAATGTTAAATGTCAGCAGTATATGTTAATTGGGCAATTCGTTTGAAAATGTACATTTATTTGTGGATTTTTTTTTAAATCAAAATTTTTTATGAGTGGAACGAATGGAAAAATCTAAATTCTGAATTTTTTATTTATTGCTTTGAAATGCAGTTTTGCTGGCATACATTTTTATTAATTTCTTTTGGTTTACATAGATAATATATTATGTGCTATCATATTTTGAAGATAAAGTTTTAGGATTCCAAACAGATTTTTCTACGTTTTTTTGAATAATAAATACTATGCCCTATAGTATTATATTATATTCACCCTGTATTCTTTTGAAAATGCGCATGTTTTATAGTTTTTTTTTGAAAATGCCTAAAACATTTGGTATGTTTAGTATTGACGAAATTTGTATTGGCGAAAGAAAGTGTGTGTCAAGTGTTTTTCAAAAAATAATGAAGTGTGTTAAAACACGAAAATGAGCATTTTTTGCTTAAAAATCGATCATTCTAAGTGATTACGAGTAATAACATTGAATGTGGAGAAAATTTGACGGTTGGCATTGGTATGTGGCACCAGAACCTTGATTATTGTATTGTAAGTGTGTCAAAAAATACTGTCAAGTGTGTCAAAGGAATGATTTTCATTTATTTTTTAACCCAATTTTTTGGAAAAAAATAAAATTAAGTATGTAATTATTTTTATGAGTTGAAATGTATTTGAACATGAAATTGGACATGTTTCTATCCAGTTTCAACTCCTCCCAACTTATAGGAACAATTGGGAAATATCAAGTTGTTGCAGATTAAATGTCGTTTTTAAAAAGATTGATTAATTTTTGGAATATATTTAGAATTTTGAAGAAAGTTTAATTTTTGATTTTATTATAAGTTTTGGAATATTTTTAGAATTTTGAAAAAAGTTTTTATTTTGTTTTGATTTTTGCAATATCTTTAGAATTTTGAAAATAGTTTCAATTTTTGATTTTGTAATATTCTCTTGAATATGTTTGAACTTTTAAAGAAATTTGAAATTTATTATTTTATTATAATTTTTAGAATCTTAGAAAAAGTTTGAATTTTTGATTTTGTTATAATTTTTGCAATATGTTTGGAATTTTGAAAAAAGTTTCAATTTTTGATTTTGTAATAATTTTTGGATTGCTTAGAATTTCGAAAAAGTTTAAATTTTTGATTTTGTTTTAAATTTTTGGAATATTTTTAAATTTTGAAAAACAATTTAAATTTTTGATTTTATGATAATTTTTAAAATTTTAGGATTTTTGAAAAAAGTTTGACTTGTTTATTCTGTAATATTCTCTTGAATATTTTTGGATTTTGAAGAAAGTTGGAATTTTTGATTTATTATAATATTTGGAATTTTTTTAAATCAATTCAATCAGAATTCCTGCAATGTTTCCGGTCTGAAAGACCTAAGTATTACATTCATGAGCCAAAAGTGAAATTCTTGCCCCCACTTTTTTTGCATTTCTCGACGTTTTAGGACCTACTGATTCTAAAAAATCCCAGCGGCAGGTATATCCGCTAGAAATAGGTAGATTTCGGGGTCAGACGGTTTTGTGTCGAAATAAAATTAGATAAGTCAGATTAGTTTAAATAAAAAATATAAGTAGAAACAGAATAATTCAAAAAAATTATCGAACCAAATTAAATACATTATCCGAACTAACTCCATCAATACAATTTCGGAACAGTTTTATTTAAGTTGGTTTAAACTACTTTTAATAACATATTAAATCCACCAAAGATCAAATGAACTACGTCACAACTACAATTATACCATCACACATAATTTATAATCAAACATTATCAAACAATTTTATTTCAAAATCATCTTTTGTTGTTGTGTTTTTTTGTTCTTATTTAATCTTTTTTCAAAGGGTTACTTAGTAAAAAAAAATAAAAACAAAAGAGATTTTGATAATTTTTCTATGGTATTAAATGGGTTGATATTTTTCTTGTAAGGGTTGCATTATAATGCTTATAAAAATGGAACCTTTTGGGTTAGAAAGCTGAAATTTTTTGAGGCTATAGTTGAAAAGCATGTTTAAAAGCTAAGATAAACTTAAATAACATAAACTGAAACATGATGAAAGCATTGTCTTTTGCGTTTGTTTTTATTTCAACAGCCTTAGGGTCTCAACCGTTAGACTTAAACTATTATTTTTGAAAATTTTGGAAAGATTTATATTTTAAGTACGTGAAAAAAAGTTTTCAAATATGAGCTTGGCCATTTCAGCTAGATCAAGGGCAGCAAAGTTTAGTAAATTTTTAAAACAGCTGGTTTTTGAAGAATCTGAAACGCCAAAGTTGTCATTTGGATAAAAATGATAAAAAAAGGTTCAAATATTCAATATTTTTAAATTTTATTAAAATATTATTATTCAAACGGAAGTTATAGCGCCCTAGATTATTTGACTTTTTAGGCTCTAGCCGCTTAACCGGTACCGGGATATGGCCAGTTCACGAACTTGTCCAAGACATTATTTGCCGAATCATACACAGAAAATTATTTTGGTGTAGGTCAAAAAATGCGACCGTGAGAGTGCCGCTAAATTCCGTTATACCTCATATCGTTATATATATTGTAACGACTCTTCGTTGGTTCTTTTAGATTATTGAACAAACACGACAGTAAAAGACAGATCTTTAGTTAACAGAATCTCAAACTTTATTTGTCAACAAATTACAGCAGCTTCCGTTTTTCCTTACAATAAATTCCAGGGTCTGCAATTTATGTACAATAAACTTCACCGCTTTTCCACAATTTGAATCAATAATATTCGGAATCGTAAAATCTGTATTTACTATTCCACTAAGTTCAAATTCTTTTACTATTAGTACCCAGGCTCAAGTACCACCGATTATTCCTTATACTTTCGAATATTTGTAAAACACTTTTAATTGCAAAATTAAAACTCACTATCTGATATTTTTGTTCGCTTATTTATATCGAAAAATAAATAAATCGAAACTTCTATAATCCACTATAAATCAATACTACGTAGTCCGTACATCTTGAATAGGCCACACCTGTTTTCATTCATACTTGCATTTGTATTAGCGAACTCAAATTTAATTTATGCAAAATGTATTTGTTAAAGGGAGTTAACTTTTGATTAATCTTTGCCATAGAATATAGAAAACATTTAGGCGGAACGTATTGGTTATTTATGATTAAATTAAATTAACCCATTCTGGACGAAGTTTATTACACTATATATATATATATATATATATATAATTTTTTTTTTTTTTGTTTTTCCATCTCCGCTTATCACATATAGTCGTTTGACATCAAAATTTTTCCGAAATTCCGAGATGAAGCCCATTGCAATAGGTAGATTTTTATATGAAATCTACCTAAAAGCAAAAAAAAAAAATGTATGTCTGTCTGCCGGTCGGCCGTCATTACCTACGAAATCTAGAAAACCGCTAAAGCGATTTCAAAAATTTTGGTTCCTAAAAATAGGTATACTCTATGGACAGGTCCGAAAGGACGCTGTGTTTGATAACTGTACTGGAAGTGTGTCAAAAATCATTAAGTGTGTCAAAAATAGCAGATTTTCATATTTTTGGCTTAAAAAAACATTCGTTTTAAGTGATTACGAGTAGAAACATTGAATTTGGAGAAATCATGACTGTAGAGATTGGTATGTGAGACCAAAAACTAGATTATTGCATTAGAAGTTTGCCGAAAAAATGTTGTCAAGTGTGTCAAAAGAAAAATTTTTATTTACTTTTTTACCCAATTTTTTGGAAAAAAATAAAATTAATTATTTGTATGACATGAAATTTTATTATTATTATAGAGAATTATGGTATCATAAGTTTGTCAAAATAATGTTGTCAAATGTGTCAAAAAAGATTTTGCTTCGGTCTGAAAGACCTAAGTATAACATATATGAGCTCAAAGTGAAATTCTTACCCCCACTTTTTTGGCATTTCTCGACGTTTTAGGACCTACTGATTCTAAAAAAGCAAAAAAAAATATATGTATGTCTGCCGGCCGGCCGTCACAACCTACGAAATCTAGAAAACAGCTGGACGGATTTCAAACATTTTCTAAAAATAGGTTTACTCAATGGGAAGAGCCGAAAGGACGATATGTTCGATAACTGTACCGGAAGTGTGTCAAAAAATTGTCAAGTGTGTCAAAAACAGCAAATTTGCATATTTTTTGCTTAAAAAACTTTCATTTTAAGTAATTGCGAGCAGGAATATTGAAATTGGAGAAATTTTGATGGTCGGGATTGGTATGTGAGACCAAAATCTAGATTCTTGCATTATAGGTTTGTCAAAAAAATGTTGTCAAGTGTGTCAAAAGAAATATTTTTATTTATTTTTTTACTCAACTTTTTGGAAAAAAATAAAATTAATTACTTGTTTGAAATGAAATTTTATTATTATTATTGAGAATTATGGCATTATAAGTTTATCAAAAAAATATTGTCAAGTGTGTCAAAAAAATGATTTCATGTATTTTTTTAGATAATTTTTTGGAAAAATAAATTTAGCTGTTTGTTTACGTAAATATAATTGAACATGGAAATTTTTGAATTTGTTATAGTTTTTGAAATATTTTTGGAATTATGAAAAAAGTTTCAATTTTTGATTTTGTAAGAATTTTTGGAATATTTTTAGAATTTTGAAAGATTTTAAATTTTTGATTTTATTATAATTTTTTTAATTTTGGAAAAAGTTTCAATTTTTGATATTGTTATAATTTTTACAATATTTTTAGAATTTCGGAAAAAGTTTGAATTTTTTTATTTTTTAAGAATTTTTTGAATATTGTTAGAATTTAGAAAAAGTTTAAATATTTGGTTTTATTCTAATTTTTGGAATATTTTTAGAATTTTGAAAAAAAATTAAATTTTTGAATTTTATATATATTTTTAGAATTTTGAAAAAGTTTCAATTTTTGGAATATGTTTAGAATTTTGAAAAAAGTTTCAATTTTTGATTTTGTAAGAATTTTTGGAATATTTTTAGAATTTTGAAAAAAGTTTCAATTTTTGCAATATTTTTTGCAATACTTTTGGAATTGGAAAATTGGAAAAATGTTTTAATTTTTGATTTTGTTAATAATTTTTTCCTCGTACAAAGCTTTTGGTGAAAACTATATAAAAAGCCTTAACACAAACACAATCCTTACTGTTTTATTATTTAAATTTGTATTGTCATAAAATAAAAAGAGAAAAATCAAATTCGCTTAAAATTTTTGCAAGAAATGCAAAAAAAAGTGGGGGTAAGAATTTCACTTTTGGCTCATGAATGTAATACTTAGGTCTTTCAGACCGAAGTAATATAAATACATAGTCGGAGAAAAGACGCCTGATTGAATTGATTTAAAAAAATTCCAAATATTATAATAAAACCGAAAATTCCAACTTTCTTCAAAATCCAAAAATATTCAAGAGAATATTACAAAATAAACAATTCAAACTTTTTTCAAAAATCCTAAAATTTTTAAAAATTAAAATATTCCTAATAAAAATATATAATAATTAAAAATTTTAATAAAATCAAAAATTTAAACTTTTTCGAAATTCTAAACAATCCAAAAATTATTACAAAATCAAAAATTGAAACTTTTTTCAAAATTCCAAACATATTGCAAAAATTATAACAAAATCAAAAATTCAAACTTTTTCTAAGATTCTAAAAATTATAATAAAATAATAAATTTCAATTTTCTTCAAAAGTTCAAACATATTCAAGAGAATATTACAAAATCAAAAATTGAAACTATTTTCAAAATTCTAAAGGTATTGCAAAAATCAAAACAAAATAAAAACTTTTTCAAAATTCTAAAAATATTCCAAAACTTATAATAAAATCATAAACTAAACTTTTTTCAAAATTCTAAATATATTCCAAAAATTAATCAAAAATCAAAGATTTAAATTTCAAAATTCTAAAAATATTGCCAAAATTATAACATAATCAAAAATTCAAACTTATTTTCCAACTGTTCCTGTTATTCAGAAGTCGTGGAATCACACAAAACGATTACAAAAGAAATATCTTTCTCATAATTACATTTTTTTTTAAAAAAATTTAATCTGCAACAACTTGATATTTCCCAATTGTTCCTATAAGTTGGGAGGAGTTGAAACTGGATAGAAACATGTCCAATTTCATGTTCAAATACATTTCAAGTCATAAAAATAATTACATACTTAATTTTATTTTTTTCCAAAAAATTGGGTTAAAAAATAAATGAAAATCATTCTTTTGACACACTTGACAGTATTTTTTGACACACTTACAATACAATAATCAAGGTTCTGGTCCCACATACCAATGCCAACCATCAAATTTTCTCCACATTCAATGTTACTACTCGTAATCACTTAGATTGATCGATTTTTAAGCAAAAAATGCTCATTTTCGTGTTTTAACACACTTTATTATTTTTTGAAAAACACTTGACACACACTTTCTTTCGCCAATACAAATTTCGTCAATACTAAACATACCAAATGTTTTAGGCATTTTCAAAAAAAAACTATAAACATGCGCATTTTCAAAAGAATACAGGGGGAATATAATATAATACTATAGGGCATAGTATTTATTATTCAAAAAAACGTAGAAAAATCTGTTTGGAATCCCAAAACTTTATCTTCAAAATATGATAGCACATAATATATTATCTATGTAAACCAAAAGAAATTACTAAAAATGTATGCCGGCAAAACTGCATTTCAAAGCAATAAATAAAAAATTCAGAATTTAGATTTTTTCATTCGTTCCACTCATAAAAAATTTTGATTTAAAAAAAAATCCACAAATAAATGTACATTTTCAAACGAATTGCCCAATTAACATTTAACATTTTAATTTACAAAAGTTTTACCTGTGAGGAGAGTACACCCTGTTTTTCGATGGTATGATTTTTCGATGTAATGATTTATTCATTACATCGAGTATTTTCGATGTAATGATATTTCGATGATATGATTTTTTTTTCGATTTTACGATTTTCGATGGTATGATTTTTCGATTTTGTGAATCAAATTTTCGATGATATGATTTTCGGTGATGTGATTTTTCGATGCTATGACTTTTCGACGTAATGAACTTTCGGTGATATGATCTTTCGATGCTATGACTTTTCGATGATATGAACTTTCGATGATATGAAATTCGGTGGTATGAACTTTCGGTTTTGTGATTTCTGGTGATTCGACGATTTGATTTTTCGATGTTACGATGCGGACTCAATGAAAGACATCAAAGTTCTAACTATTAATACTAATGAAAATTGAGAAACGAAAAAACAATAAAAAATGCTAATTTTTTCAAGATGGAGATTAATTTCAATTTACTCATAGTAGCGTTTGCCTTTTTCAATATTCGAGAGAGAGACATACGCATTAGTTTGAATTTATTGTTTTTGATATAATCGAAGGGAAAATATTTTTTTTGATTGTTTATAAAATAAAATCAAATTATTTATAAAATGCAATCAAAAAAATTTTACTCCAGAGTTCTACAGCATGGAGGGATCAGTTTTTATTGTTTTGAAATTTTTTTTTATTTTTGATCTACGGGTGTGACAACCCCGCGTACTCCAGTCCCTGCTATTGACATACGAGTTAACGTGAGATATCACATACCACTGGCAATAGCAGTGAGATATCACTAACCAAGGTGACATCTTAGGGATGGTAGCGGATGAACTGTATTCAGTCAACGGTAGCACCCTCAATCTCAGCTGTGAAATAATCCTTGATGATGAGATGCTATTGCTTCCTTGAAGAAACGAGCCTTCATATAACTATGTGTGGGCTTTAATCTTCAAGAAAGACAGTGCGTCACAGGATCAAGGAATATGCAACCGGCTGGATTATTGGCAACTACGTTTTTGTTTTGTTTCAGAAAATTTTTGTAAAAATTTGCTATTTACTTTTTAATTTACTTTTATTTTCTCTATTCTGTCATAAAATATTGGCCTATGTCATATTTTGTCAGTGATAGGATTTTTTGTTTAGTTATCCATTCTTTAACAAAAAATTTAAAAAAACAAAAAAAGAAAGATTTACGTCCATCAACACCTCTGAACGTATGTTGTTGTGGGACCTTGGTCTTAAAAGGTTTTTATGTGTTATTGTGTCACATATTGTAATTCCTACTACACAACACATTTTATTAAAAAAAAAAATGCAATCAGATAAATTGTTTTATTGTTTCGGCAACTATATATATAGGTTTTTTAAGAACCGTAATTGTGTGCATTATTCGTTTTTTTTTTTTTAAATCAGCGTTCATGCTCCATGTAGGAACGTTGCCAGGCTAATCAGCTTTGAATACTCACCACGGTCATTCGCAACAGCGACATAATTACCATGGCAGTCGATTTTTTTAAGGTCGTTTATTACGTCGGTCTCCCATTGTAGTCATGGTCTACCTCGCGGTCGCCCACTCCCTGGGATACTAACGTACATTTTTCTAATCATTCCAGACTGTGAATCAGCTCGTAGAACATGCCAAAACCAAGCAATCCTACACCCAGAGAAATTGAAGTACGTATGATACCTATAGCGAATAATGAGTGCAAAAATTATGGTTGAAATTCAACTTGTCCTATCTCATGGATAAGTTATAAATAATACATTCTATTATCCATATACGAGTAATCATTCATTATACCAGTTAGGAATGAATCGGTCAAAAAGTCACGGAGCATAATGTACATATTTTGACATGATATATGCCAGAATAAGAAAACATTTTGAATAATTTGTTCACACTGTTGGAGATCTACATACATAATTCAGCATGGTAAGTTCCATAATAGGAAATTTTTTGGTATAAATTATGCAAAATATCAGTCGAAGTAATGCATATTTCGGGATAGTAAATCCAATTTTAACCATTATTAGGGAACGAATTTTGCAAAAAGTTATGAATATTTTGGTATGATATGTTCCGTAATCTCACAGTATTTTGGAATAAATGATACACAACAAAAGGTAGCCAGAAGCATGTTTAATCATGATAAGTTCCAATATTATAACGATTTTATTCAATCAATTTGTCTGAATATTCAATAAAGATATTTTTAAGTGCAAGGTATTCCTTTCTCTGAATGTATTCAAATATGTGTTTAATTAAAAAACAGTTTTTAATTTTACTTAATATTTATTTAAATAATATTAACTTCATTGTATGTGGTACTTTAAATTTAATACAAAAAAGGGTTTAATAGTTTTTTTAAGTATTTTAATGAAATTAAACTTTTTAATTTTAATTTTTATGAAATTTTAAAAACTACATAATTCTTGGTAAGAAAACTTTTTGGCCGTTTAAGAGTAAATGGACCTCAAAAGGTTTTTTTGTACATAAATCTGTGATATTTTTTAAGAAATGTTTATTAATTTTTTCACCTAATTTGTAAATTCTCAGATGAGTATCGAATCCAATAATTTGAATTTCAATTAGAATAAGAAATAAAAATCTGTTATCATATACCATATCTTCAATTAGCATTAATTTGTTATTTTCATATATATAATAATTTCTTTTGAACTGAGTGCCCTTATACCGTATAGCAGTTACTAAACTAAGTGAATTTATTTTAAGATGGTCTTCTAATTTAAGGTCTTTAAAATGACAATTATTGAGATCAAACATTTTTTCAGTTTGTAGTATTTCAATGTCAGGATCAAGAATTTGATTAGTCAGAATATCATTAGCAAATGCATAACCACATTTCTTACTAAGCGAGTATGGAAGATTAATTCTAGAATTACAAACCTTTGAATATTCTTTGACAAATTTATTCTTGCTCTCAAGTCTCATGCAGCTTAGTAATTTTAACGGCCCTGAATATTCAATTAATCTTGGATAGTGACATATGAAATGATGTTTTGGTTTGAGATTTACATTAAAACATTGCATATAACGAGTACAGTGATCTGTTATCAAGTTTTGAAGAGAATTCAGTTCACTCTTTGAAAATGAATCTTTAAGTAAAAACTCGACCAATTCGTATAAACTTAAAACGTATTTCCAGCACAAATCGTTCTTTGGAACATAATTACCAACCAAAATAGGAAAGTATCGTAGGAAGCAATAGCTTTCTCTGGCAGACATGTGCAAATTTAAATTTCTTATGTGATCTTCATTTATCAAACATGGTCTGTTTTGTACTTCAATCTCACCATAACTGAAGCTTTCAATCGCGCTATTTAATAAATTTACAGTGAAATATCGTTTTTCAAATATAAAATAATTTAAAGAATGAGCTAGACCAAATTTAATGATGCCTTCGTAAACGTCATGCATAATGTCACAATACATATTTTTAGTAACGTGGAAGGAAATTAAATCATTAAATGTTGATTTGAACTTTATGCCAGTTGTTTTAAAATCGTTCTTTTCCAAATCAGATTTATAATTATCTATGGTGCGTAAATTTGACATACTCTCAACGACAGAAAACTGCATATTTGATTTAGATTCTCGACATAGTCTACAATAAAAGTTGTGAGAAAATGAAGAACTAAATCCCATTATCGAGTTTAACGCAAGGTTGTCTCCAATTATTAGGCCCAATACGAATTTAACGTTTTTAGTCTCTTCTGAGAGTTGTATATCAATTCCTTCGGCTTCAATTTTTTTCAAAGAATCTATAAGATGAGAAAGAGATTGATTAGCTCCCAATTTTTTAAGATGTTTGGTTTTCATTAATAAGGCAACAAATATTTTATTTAATTTTAAATTTTGGTATGGGACCGTAGGAAAGAAAAAATAAAATCCAGCAATTGATTGACAACCGGCGCGGCTACCTAGAGCATTGCCTGTTTCGAAATCGTCATAGTAAAGTATATAAGGTATAACAATATCAGCAGGTGAAAACGCTTTTAGTTTTTCCTTCCATAGTATACCTTGGGCAAAATTTTCTATCCTATTCAGAGCGGGATCCATTAAACGATTTGAATTGGACACAGTATCTTGAAAAATAGTTGAAAATTCAAAGAATTTTTTAATCTGATAGATAATAGGCATCAAGACACATTCGTAATCAATATTTTTAAAAAGTGGTTGACCTAGTTTAAAAACTTGTTTAATTTCATTATGAATTGTTACTTTATTGGGAACCTCGTATTGTATCTTATTTTTTAGTTCTTTAACCAATAAATATTCAGATTTTACTTTATCAAATGTTTTCGACATGACATCTAATATTTCCGTAATCTGGATATTGGCAGTAGATAAAGTTTGATTTATGAGTTTAATCAAAACTTTTAAAATACAACTATCAAAACTTTGCACAATTGTATCAATTAAAATGGTTGACATATTAGTTTTAGAGTAAAGTTCTAAAACAAACAGTAGTGCTTGTTGTTGTAGTTTATTTTTGAAACTTGCTACCTCTGGGATTGTTGAAGTTGAAGTATTTACTGATTGTATTTCAGTTCGATTTTTTTGGTCACTTAAACACACAGTAACTTCTAAGGTTTTTAATTTTGTTACAAAAGCGGGGGATTTATTTTGTAAAGAAATATTAGAATGCTGATTGAGAAGATGCCTTTTAAATGTGTTGCGGTTTGAAAATGACTGACCACAATTATCCTGGCAACATCGCAAATTGTCAGTAGATTTTATCAAATGAGCGTGAGTGAAATGAAACATTAAACTTTCTACGTTACCAAATGAACTATCACAATTAAAACATATAAACATTTTCAAATGCGTTTAATATAAATGTATGACTATATTCACTAAAAATTCAATTCAATTCAAAAGTCAATTGGTAAGTTATATAAGAAATAAAGGTTAGTAGTAAAACGTATTTTTAACTGAGTTACGTTAACTGAGATATGGTATCTATGATATCTGACGTTAAATTGTCAAAATTTGTTTCTATTTCGTACAAATATTTTTGTAAAAACAACCAAAACTTTTCTGACTGTTTTGGGTATTTTAAATCGAAAACAAAAAATATTTTAAAACAAACGTCTAACGCCAAAATAAAATTATTAAAAGTATAAAAAATTTCATCGTAAGTTACACAAAATTCCGGAGTTTTGGTGTTGACAAAAATTATGAAAGGTTGTAATCTCAAACCTTTCGACAAGCAAAATTCTTTTGCTATATGAATTTGCTTTTTAATATGGGAGGAATCTAAGACTTCAACCAAAAATGACTGTATTGAGTCATTAATAGATATTTTCCAATATTTTCCTGATGAAAGCTTTACTTTTCCAGATGGTTTTGAATATATAATGCAACAATTTACAAATTTGCAAATTATGAATATCTGTAAAAGTAACAATGGATTAGCTAACACTTAAAAATTTCAAGAATTTGGTATATAAACTTTTACCTTCAACATTTGAAAAATTTCGGAAAATACCAATGGCATTTTTGCCTTTTAAATTTTTGGCGAATACTATTTTAATTTTAGTTTTCAAAGCGTCCCATGATTGTAGTAGCTTTCCGTATTTTGCTGGAAATAATTTTTGAAAATCTATTTCAATCTGAAAGTAAAATAATTTGTATATATGGTTATTGTGAGCAATAAATGATCAGACGAAGATTTTTATTTTAAGAATACGACCCTAAAAACCCCAGTCAGCGACTACTCTTGCAACAGATGAGGTCAATATCTTTTCATATCTTCCAAATTAATTTTCCGGCAAAACCTTACGAAGTTGTATAATCTGTTAAAAATCTACTAATTAAAGCCAAAACGAAAACTATAATTTTTATCGATCATGCAAAATATATAACTCGGTAAGTTTTTGTCGGATAAATTACTGTTGGCCTAGGTCTTACTCATTTCTTTAAATATAATAATATATCCCACTGCAAATACTTTTATCATTAAATAATATTTAAGTATCACTTTTTAAACCACCTTTGAAAAGGCTAGCGAAATGTACACTTTTTATACAAAGTAAAAATAAATATCTAGTTTATATACGAACCAATCGAAAACCATTTGTGTTTGTATATAGAGGCCATTCCATAACGATTAAATTTGTATTTTTTAGA
This sequence comes from Diogma glabrata, assembly GCA_963693315.1. NCBI lineage: Eukaryota > Metazoa > Arthropoda > Insecta > Diptera > Cylindrotomidae > Diogma > Diogma glabrata. The sequence goes on along the minus strand of OY856186.1, from coordinate 193,414,721 downwards.
TTTTGGTGATCTCGTTTTCTATTATTCCAACTGTCGGCCCATTTACTTTCGATAATATCCCATGGAATGCAATGAACTTTCAACCAATCTTTAATTTCCGTATTCGATGATGTGTTTTCTTCGTTATTCTCAATGGTGTCTTTCCTGTAGTTATTGTTGGATTCTATAGAAACAAGAAATTAAATGCAAGTATAGATGGCAAAATGTTATAAAATATACAATAATTAAGTAAACAGTGATGAGATAACATAATAAAAAAACTTATTTTCAAAGTGTTTATACCTGAATTAGAAATTTCTTGCTTATCTCGCCGCCGCCTTTTGATATCACTGAAATAACCACTTTTCTTTAATTGCTTCGATATAACCCGATATTTATTATATAGTTTGCCCGTTGGATTTTTCTGTTGCTTGAAATAGTAATCCTAAAATAACCGTTGATTAAAAGTGTAACGTACAAAAAAATGTATTATTTTCAGTAGTTAAATAAACATTGAAATTACAATAACTTAAAAATGAACGTCTAATTTTCTGTATATTGCACTTACAGAGTTTTCTTCTGGAAACATAATTTTAATTTGTTGGGTTACATCTCGAAAAATGTTGAGAGTCATGGCATGGTTTTTGTCGACAAACTCATGTACTATAAATGTGCACAACAAATCTCTACACTCGGGCGTAAAACCACGCGGTTTTTTTGTATCATACAAACTTTGAATGCGTGCACCATTTGCATTTTCAAAAAATTTAGTTAAATCCTTAGATAAATAGAAAAAACACATTTTTGATTAACTGTTAAGTATAACACATATATATGAAATTGATTTACGAAATTAAAACTGGATGATGAGGAACATGTTTTATAATTTTCTGTGTCAACCCAAGAAATTAAGCTAGAGGTTGATACTATACTATGATCGCTTAAATTTGTTTCATAGATAATGTCCTATAACAAAATGATTAAAGACTTATATTAGCTATTGCTATATATAATAATAAACTTGGTTACTATACTTTTTTCTTCTTCCATTCATCGAGGCGAGCACGAAATTTTGCACGATTTCCAAGGTCGGTTTTGAAAATGTCGTTTACATCTGTTTCTGTTAAATGTGGCAGACTCTCAAGATCAATGTTTAAAGCTTAAAAAAAAGGAATTTAGAGGTTCCACAGAATATGGATTGGCATGTTCGGTACCTAATAATTTTGGCAAAATTGGTTCCAGTCCCCATTCCTTAAGAAGACTCTGTAAGCCTAAATCAACAAAAATTGCAGAATTTATATCTATAGTTTCTACAATCTCGCAATTTTCCATATTGAGAAACTATAGATTTTTCAGTTTAAAAAAATGTGATTATATCACTATTATATGAACTGTATTTTTTATTTATTTATTCACTGACATTTTTTATTTATTCACTGATATTACTTATTTAATATCTACACTGCGACTGAATATAAAATATGAATCTAACAACAAACAAAATAAATAACAGTATAAATCTCTTGTGTTTCAAGCATATTAGGAACAAATTATACATCTTATTACATAATCTATACTTACTTTATTCATCAATTATTCCTAAATATGCATCGTTAACAAATTGCATAAATTGACTTGACTAACTGTTAATGTTTTTGCATTTATTCATAGACCTAACATAGTATAGGATTTAATAGGAATGTTTAAATCCTAGTTATGCAAGATAAAAAATAATGTACAAAAGCTAGTTTTAAGAAAATTGTTAATAAAATACATGATTTATGCATAAATAGGGATCTTTTTTTATGCACCAAACAATCCAAATTTTGTATGTTTTATACAAGTTAACATTAAATCAATAATTTATTGGATTATATATGATTAATTGGAATACGCATAATTTAATGTTAATCCTATGATATTTTTCCACCGTTATTCATTATATAAGAATATGGTTTTCTCTGAGTGTATTAGAATGGATACAACCTATTATATCAGGACCCTCAAGAAGGTCTTTGATCTCAAAGTATACCGGGTTATACTCTCCATCGTCTGTCTTAAGTGAACCAAAAATGTAGCGTAGGATCTTACGCTCAAATACAGATAAATGCGATTCGTAATTTTGTGTGTCCACGTTTGTGACCCATACATCACAACCGGTCAATCAATGTCTTGTGTATCTTGAGCTTGCTGTTAATTGATACATACGGTGACCCAAGGAGAGGTTTAATTGAGTAGAAAGTTCGATTACCTGCAGCGATTCGAGCTTTTATATCTGTAAGTATGCTGTTGTTTGAGTCAAGCATTGATCCCAAATATTTAAAAGATTCAACTCCCTCAATTCGTTCATCGCCGAACATCAAATCTTTCTTCTCAGCCTCTCTTGAAACATTCATATGTTTGGTTTTATCGTAGTTCATTTGCCGATCAATTTTTTTAGCACCTCTTTCAAGCGACTTGAAAGTCTCACTCAAAACAGCTTCACTTCGGCCGAGGATGACAAATCATCAGCGTAAGCAATCATCTGTACTGAGTTTATTGACAAGATATTGTGGTTAGTCGGTAGTTTCTTTTACCGGCACACATATTCCAAGGCTAAATTAAAAAGTATAGGAGAGATAGCATCACCTTGTCTTAAACCGGAGTCGACTTTAAAAAACTTTGATATTTCGTTCTCTACTCGTACACAGCATTGAGGGTTCTGTACTGTCATTTTGCATAGTGATACCAGTTTACCAGGAGTTCCCATCGACACCAGAGCAGACAATAGAGTCTCTCGTTCGAGAGAGTCGTAGGCCTGCCTGAAATCGATGAAGAGTTGGTGCACAGGTATGTTGAACTCTCGACACTTTTTCAAAATCATCCTTATCGAGAAAAGTGCATCGGTAGTACCCCGGCTCGGCCGGAAGCCACACTGATATTCTCCAAACAGTTGTTCAGTAAAAGGATTGATTTTTGATAGCAAAATGTAGGAAAAGATCTTATAGGCTGTGCAGAGGAGAGCGATTCCTCTGTAGTTTGCACATTGTAGGCGATTACCTTTTTTATGGATTGGTATCAGCATAGCTGAGTTCTAGTCCTGTGGCATGGTTTCAGTCCTCCAGATCATTTGAACAAATTCAAACAATCTTAAGGATAGAGTTTCACCACCATGTACAATCATTTCGAATGTTATATCGTCGATACCAGGTGCTTTATTGCGTTTTATTTTGACAGCGTCGCTTCGAATTCCTCTTCGGTTGGTTCGTCTACATGCACCTTTGATGCACGAATAAGCTTTGCTCGTCGCCCGACTTGTTGCTGGTCACTTAAGTTGAGAAGATTCTCAAAATAAGTGGTCCAAGTATCCGTTTCAGCATTCTTTGATGATGAGATGTTAAAACGTTTTCGTAGATTGTATTTTGGAATGCCTGGATTTGGGAAGCGGAACGTTATCTTAGCACATACAAGGAAGTGGTCACTTCCAATGTATACACCTCTAAAGGATCGCACATCCAGATCGCTCGAAAGGAAACGTGCTGTTACTAACACGTGATCAATTTGATTTCGAGTGTTTCCATTCGGTGAGACCCAAGTCTGCTTATGAATCGATCGATGCGGAAAGAACGTGCTGGCAATTCTCAAATTATTTGATAATGCAAACTCAGTCATTTTCTCACCATTATCATTCGAATTCAAATGCAGGCTGTGGGGACCCACCACATTTCCATAAGAGATATCTCTTCCAACCAGCCCAATAAAACCACCAAGAACCATAATGAAGTCGCGTGGTATTTGTTTCATAACCTCTTCCAGTGCTATGTAGAAAGTATCCTTCTCGTCGACAGTCTTAGCTTCAGTAGGTACGTGCACGGCAATAAGAGAAATATTGTTATATGTATCGCGTACACGTAGGTAGCAGATCCTATCACTGACCGGGATGAATTTCATCACGGCTTGTTGTATGCGTGCACCAACAAGAAAGCCAGTTCCAAATTCTCATCCAGAAGGATGACCACTACAGTATAGATAGTGACTATCCAAATCTTGTTTTCCGATTATTGGCTGTCTAATTTCTTGCAGAGCAATGATATCCAACCTATACCTCTCAGCCTCTGTTTCCAGACTTATAAGAGCATCAGAAGCGCTCAGGCTTCGCACGTTCCACGTTCCGATTCGGTAGTCTGGTCCTTTTTCACATCCAGGTAAAATTCTATTTTGAAATCCGGGTCTGTTATTCTCTTTCTGATTTCCAAATTTAACAAATTTTTTTTTCCGGGGTTAGGGTGTTAACCTTAGGCTCAACCCAAATGGTCGTGAATGGGTTTATTCTGCATCTTAAGCTTACCAGAATCAACATTTTTACACGTTTATATAGCGAGCCGCTTGTTCCAAGACAGATGACCGCTCCAAGCCGCCCCTGACATGGAGAACAGACGCTTGAGTTGCATTGGTTGTAAGGCGCCAATTCGCCGTGATGTTGCGTTATTGACCAAGCAGTTTTTACTCTGCTTGTCTGCAATACACCAACCTTTTTCTGTCAGCATTACCCAGGCAGCACGGCGTGGACGTCGAATTTCGGATTTCGCTACCCGCATTATTTGTCTTAATAAAATAAAATAAACAGTTATTAATTTTATTCTGTTGCATGAATGCTACGGAACACAATAAAAAAATTTATTTGATTATATTGAACTATGAATTAAATTTTTTTGATTGTATTTTATAAAGATCATATGAAATTATATAAAGAACTAGTGCGCATGTGTGTATGATCAAATCGAATTAAATTTCCATTGTGAAAAAAATTAGTTCTTTTACAATTTGTTGGATTCTCAATTCTCATTAGTATAAAATTTGATGTATTTCTTTGTATAGGTCATTTAATTTTAAAATATCAAACAATTAAATAAAAATTATTTAATTGCTAAGAATTAATGGTACAAACAAAAGAAAATAAAATTCATTGTTTTTCTATTCGTTTTACTTGTTTTACCAATGAATTTTAAAATAATTCAATTTAATTTATTACTCTTTCGGAAGGATAAATCGTTGTATTGGGTTCGTGTTTAATGAATTTTATTCTCTTGCAAATTTGCAAACTTTTGCTCAAAAAATAAAATATATCATTCAACACTGACCCAATAAAATAGTAATATTGTGTTCCGCAGCAATCGCGCAAGAGAATCAAATTAACAGCTGTTATTTTATTATATTAAGACTAATAACGCACACAATTATGGTTGTAAAAAAGACAAAAATAAACCTATATTTGTAGTTTCCCAAAAGGTTAATTCAAATATTCACAAATTGAATTTGTGCTACAAAATTGATGATTTCCTTCGCATTAAAAATAAAAATAGATTAGTTTTTAACGGTTTTATTCATTTTTGCAATTATTGTTATTAAAATAAATGATTAAGGAATGACGAAAAAGTACTAATTTTATTTTTCTCCATAAAGACGCGTATGCACTTGAAAATAAATTTTATTTTCGAAAAGGTGTATTTATTTCGGAACGAAAATTAAAATCTACAAAATGGAAAAAAAATCTACAAACATTTAAAAAAAATCTACGTAAATGAAGAACATTTGTAATACACACTTAAAAAATCAACGCTATCAACAAATATAACACTGTCAAATTGTCAAACATTCAATTTATTTTCATTTTCCGTACGAAATAAATGGAACTACATTTATTTCGCTTCGTAATTTGAAAATAAGAAGTCTCCACGGGTAGTCATGACATCTATTGACAGGTTCGTTTTTCACTATTTCTTATTTTTAACTGCATACTACTTACGAAATGCAAACCGAAAATTTTTTCGTTTCCTTTTATTTTGGTTTTTTTTACATAGATTTTGTATGGGGAAAATAATTTATTTTCAAGTGCATACGCGTCTTAAGGAATGAAAGAAAATAATAAAATCGACTCCAAAGGGGTGAAATAAAAATAAAAATCTTACTTTTACGAGTAAGAATTATATTAAAAATATATAGTATACATTTGGTTTTTTTGGTGAGTGAAAATTTGTTCACGTAAACGTAAAGAGTGGTTTTCCAATTTACAAATCATGTTAGTTGGCTATCGGTTAATTGGAAAACCAGTGTGTTGGTAATTCTTCAAGTTTTGCTTAAATACACTTTTTTGGTTTAACTGGAAATTGAATCCCCGACCTATGATTCAAAGTCCAGATGATTAACCGTAAACAAACTCAACATTATTTTAATAATATGTATCATCATAAAATTCTTCAAAAGTTTTGAAACTTCTTTGTCCGAACTAAATGATTTGGCATAATTTTTTACTAGTCTCGGGTGACTTAAATTAACTAAAGATTACAACAAGCGTAAACACCATTTCAGAACTTATGTTGTTGAACGCAAAAAAATGAAATTCTGGAAAGAACGATAGGTTGAGAATTGGATGAGGATTCAAAGCATGCCGAAGTTCTTGACTACAAATCAGTGTTGATGTTAACAAACAACTCACCAGCGGTCTGACGAATTAATTCTTAAAAAAAACATGAAAAGGCATAAAAAACTTTTGTATTGGTAATTTTTTCTAGATTTTGGAAGTGGAACTAGGCAATTTAATAATTGTTATAGAATATTATTGTTATTATTATTAGGAAATACGAAGTAGAATCTTCAATTCGAAAACGCTCAACCTTAAAATAAATCTCAATAAAATTAGAATTACATAGATTTTAGATATATAAATAAAATAATCTCTCAGCTGATAAGGATAAATCACACAAATAGTGAAACTAAAACAAAACAACAACTTACTTCACATTAAAATAATTCGATACTTTTCAGATGTGATTGAACTATATTAGTTGTTTTTTTTGTTTTTTAATTTTTGGGTATTTGATTACACCAAAAAATAAAACAATATTTACTGCTTAATTTATTTACGTTAAGATAAATAACTAGACAAAACTAAAAATAAACTTAGTTTTGGAGAAAAAAAAAATCTTATTAATTTATTGTTACTTTGAAATAAAATACATTTTCCTAACTTTTTTTATACATCAACTTTGACAATTATATTATTAATATTTATTTAGATGAGACAACTATTTTAATGATGATGTGAAAAATGGTTTCTATACTAGTAATAAATTGGTGTAGGTACGGGTATTTTTAAGGTTAAATAATTTGTTAGGAATATTTTATATTATGAATGAATTTGGGACATACTTTTGGAAATACGTTTTTTAAGACGGTAATGTAACAATTGAGAAGCCTAAACATTTGTCTGTTAATGTTTGATTTTTTATGTTTTTGGTTGTTATGGAAGGTGAATAACGCAACTCGCAACCACGAGCAAGCAATTTTAATGAAACCATCAGCGTAGCTAGGAGCGGGCGGGTGGGTGGGGGGGGGGGATGCGGTCCGCACGGGTGTCACCCGTTTTGGGGTGACACCCGACCGTAAACAACGTACACAAACCATCATAATGTTTTCAACGATAAATCACTTAGGAATCATTTTAACCAGGTTATCCATATAATTTTAATTTATCACTTGTGATAACTTATAAATGTGTCTTATAAATGTGTCCTATTGGTTCAAAAACGATCTGTGCTGCTTTTTAAAATGTTTGAGTTATTTTGTAAAATAAAATTTGAACAATATGGTCTATTTCTTTTTTTTAATCGATTCAACATGTTGAGCATTGAATACCATCACCACAATTACTCAATAGCTTTGAATATCCCTAGATACCATATTGGCCGTTTTCTTTTACGGTATATTCTTTTGACGACCAGTCTGAAAACACATTTTTCTGAAAAATTATATAGGAAAGGTGGTCTCCGTCGATAATCGAACCTGGCACCCTTAAGTTACAATGTCTCTATTCCAAAATTATTTCTAAAATACCAGCTTAACTTTACTACCTAATATGTTTTACATTTCAAACAAATTTATTGCAAATACCTAAGGAAACTAATAAACAATCAAATCACCGTGTTTGTAAATAATCATATATAATATCACGAGTCGTCAAATAATAGTCGATTATTTTTCATAATCATTGTTACGAATGTCATTTGAGGTCCCGAGTGCGCGTAGCGCACGAAGGAAATTTTTAACCTTAAATGGCATGAGTGGTAATGTTAAAAAATAATTGACTAATAATTTGGCGACGAGTTGTATTTAGCAGACTATTTAACGAACAGAAATAGTAACATTATTTCATACACGGAAAAAAAAAATTTCGTTAAAATCACAAAACGAATACGATTAAAAATGTTTTATGTTTTTCATCAAATTTTTGTCATGATTCACAACTTTTTCAATGATATTTACATAATATGATTTTGTATTAAATTTGTGCGTTGTGATTTTCATAGATTCGGTTTTATTAAATTTTTTATTACGAATTTTATTAAAGATTTGTGTTGTTTATATATATATTAGTATAAAATTCAACAAATTTAAAATTTTGTGAAATATGAAAACCCATTTTTGTAAATTTCACAAAATTTTAGTACAAATTGATTTAATAAAAGACGTTTAATGAAATTCATAATGCTCAAAAACGAGGTTTTAATTTTGTAATAATTAATATGATCTCTTTTTATTTCAATCATATTTTAAATGTCATAAAACTACTTTGAATTATTTATTACACGCATTGTTATAACGGAAATAGTCAGATTCAACTAAAAAATGTTTCATATTAAACTATTAAAATTAAAATGAATTTTTAAAATATTAAATAATTATTTAATATTTTTAATATGACTCACATTCGTGTCAAAGAAAATAAAATAAAATTACAGTTACAAATTTATCTAGAGTAAATTACAGAAAATGTAACTATGTAAAGTAACGGTTTACACACAAAACGTGCTATGGTTTTCTTATTTATTCGGAAATAATTCATTTGTGTTATTCAAAAATAAACCTTATAGTCTAAGAGTCTAAGAGCCAGTGACCGGCAGACTTACGGTATTTTAGCAAACTCCATATTGATGCTAGATATAATTTTTCACCTGCCGTAATTGAAATGGGTATTCACTATCCCCGCCGATGGTTCCTTTGGGCGTGTCCGCAAGTCAAAAAACGTAAAAATTGACTTCAAAAACGTGATTTCAGCAAGTCTGCCGTTTTAATATCTTAAAGTATACAATATTTTTTTAGTAAAAAATCCAATGGCAGACACCTACTCCGGTTCCGAGTATTTTTTTTTAAATTTCAAAGTTTTAAAATTTCATGAAAATTTACTTTATAGTCCAGTAACTTTATAAATCAAGGTATGCGTCAAATTTGGTAGTTCTGATTTTTTGCAGACTTGTTTATGATGTTGGCCTAATGAATAATCCAAGTTTGTAACCTCGAGCGCCGACCGCAACTTTGTCAAAAATCGAAAAAGCCGCGAAAAAATCGTTATTTTTTCAAATTTTGGCGATTATAACCCTAAAGGACTAGTTTTTTCTTAATACTTTCTTAAGACGGTTTTAAACTAAACTAAATTTGCTACAATATGATACTAGAACTGTCTCTGTAGACCCAATAGTTTCCGAGATTAAGCAGTTCAAAGTTTATCATTTTTTTCGAAATCCGCAATTTTTTGCAATTCTGTCGTTCTGAATGAATTTTCGAGTGACTAAAATAATGTCTAAAATATTGCAAAATATTGCGAAGTTAAAAAAATGATAAACTTTGAAAGGCTCAATCTCGGAAACTATTGGGTCTACAGAGACAATTCTAGTATCATATTGTAGCAAATTTAGTCTACTTTTTTTTTCAAAAACTAGTCCTTTAGGGCCATAATCGCCAAAATTTGAAAAAATAACGATTTTTTCGATTTTTGAGGCTTAATCTCGGAAACTATTGGGTCTACAGAGACAGTTCTAGTACCATAATTTAGGAAATTTAGTTTACTTTAAAACCGTCCTAAGAAAGTATAAAGATAAAACTAGTCCTTTAGGGTTATAATCGCAAAAATTTGAAAAAATAACGATTTTTTCGCGGTTTTTTCGATTTTTGACAAAGTTGCGTTTGGCGCTCGAGGTCACAAACTTGGATTATTCATTAGGCCAACATCATAAACAAGTCTGCAAAAAATCAGAACTACCGGATTTGACGAACTACTGTGATGTATAAAGTTACTGGACTATAAAGTAAATTTTCATGAAATTTTTAAACTTTGAAATTTAAAAAAAAATACTCGGAACCGGAGTAGGTGTCTTTCATTGGATTTTTTATTATAAAAATATTGTATACTTTAAGATATTAAAACGGCAGACTTGCTGAAATCACGTTTTTGAAGTCAATTTTTACGTTTTTTGACTTGCGGACACGCCCAAAGGAACCATCGGCGGGGATAGTGAATACCCATTTCAACTACGGCAGGTGAAAAACTATACCTAGCATCAATATGGAGTTTGCTAAAATACCGTAAGTCTGCCGGTCACTGGCTCTCAGTCTAAAAACTTTTGTGAATATCACAAAAATATTTACTTTATTCACAACATACATCAATGATTTTCATCAATGCATCGTTAACATCATAAAATGTTTAGTTTTTACTGTTATTATTTGTGTGTACAATATTTTCAAAATTTATTGGACATCATTTTGCAAAGTACGCTCTATAAGATAAGTGTTATTACTGTTCCATATACTGTGTTTTATTGCTGCAAAAATTACAGGTAATGGATATACATATATGTGTATAACTTTATTAATTATGTTAATTAAAATTTAAAATGTGAAATTGAACAAGAACGCGTTATTTTTTAGGAATTTTTTAAATATGTAGTTTATTTAAAACTAAAATAGTTTACTAAACTTAACTAATATTAAATTAAAAATAGTTTTGTAGTAAAAGAAGTTATTTGTTCTTTAAATATGAGGTGCTTTAAGTGTGAAATGCAACAAGATGTAGGAAATTTTGAAGAATTCAAAAGACACTTTCTAAGATTTCATAAAATGTCTACAATTGACGGGATTCAATGTGTAGAAGACGGTTGCTTTATGTTTTTCTCTAACTTAAAAAGCTTTAGAAAACATATTGTTCATAAACATCCAGAAAATTTTGGAGTGATAAATGCGAAAACTAGCACCGACAAAATGTCTAATGATGCTATCCTGCGAATTAATAACTTCTCCGACGAAATGAAAATCGTAAATTCTTGTGATAAAGTACACGAGGCATGGTTAATGGAAAGTCCTTCTAGTTGTAATACTAATGAAATTTTAAATTTTATTTTACAAATGCATTCTCATGATTCTTTTTCTAGAAAAGATGTATTGGATATACAAAAGCATATCATAAATTATATAACTATCCCTTTTGTTAAGGAACTTAATAATTTTTTAAGAATTAATTGTCTAACAGAAAACAATACAGATACGTTAAGGACTCTAATAAAAAAATTTGAAGATCCTTTTCATTATTATAAATCTGATTATAGACCGGGAGGCAGCGTTGCAAATGAAAAAGTCATTTGATGCCGGTTGATTTTTATTTATTTTAATTAATTAACTCCAGCTGATGATAAATTTGGCGGTCAGCTGCTAAAGTAGTGGGGGGTGTGGTTGTGGGAGACTTTTAAACTGGTAAAAAAAACGAATTCCAAAAGTAATTTGATGCCACTTCAAAATTTGAATGATGCATGTTTACACCATAACAATTGAAAAAAAAGTCGTCAGCTGATTGGCGGATGGGGGATTATACGTCAGCTCCTCGTATACATCAGTATACAAATGCAATATAGTCAAGACCTTTCTGCATAGGATCTTGATGAAACTTTGGCAAATGATCCAGGTTCACTTGAAAATGGAAAATCTGAATTAATTTTAAATTTGGACAAAATGGCGGGGGGTCTCCCGAACACTTCTAAGTTTAAATCTTCAATAACTTCTAATCCCGACTTATGATCTTATGGAAACTTGGTATATAAATTTTTAATACTGTTTCTAATATTTTTGCATACTAACTTCCGGTTTAACACTTCCGGTTAAAATGTTTTTTTTCCAGGTATTTATCCCTACTGTAGCCTACAATTACCGATCGATTTTCATGAAACGTTGGTAAACGCTTTCAAGTAACATGAAAAACATTTTGTTAGCTTTGGGAGTACATTGGATAAAGGGTTGGGGGGCCCACCATACAACAGATGGTTTTTTCCACAATGTTTTTATGTTTGTTGGGAGCATAAAACATTCGTTCGGGAATGAATTTTGACGACACTTTGCAAAAAGATGCAAATATGTATGGCAAGAAACTGATTAGTTTTTGAGCGATAGTGAACCAAGTTGTGAGGGGTCAAACAAACACCTGTTTTTTTAAAGCTTAATAACATCTGCCTGATAATCGAATTGGATGAAACTTGGTACATAAACATTTGGTACGGTTCACAAAAGTTCTGCATCCCAACTTCCGGTTTTTCATTTCCGGTAAAAATGTTTGGTACTCCCAACAAACATTGCAAAAATGGTGACACAATAAGCAGGTGTTCGGGAGGCCCTCCACCACTTATCTCAATATTGTCCAAAAACTAATCAGTTTTTTGTCATTTAAGTCTCCATATTTTTTCAAAGTGTCACTAAAATTCATTAATGAATGAAGTCTGTATGCTCCCAACAAACTTTAAGAACCAAGTGCGAAAATTCAGCAGTTGTATGGTAGACCCCCCCGCCACTTTGATCAATGTGTCCCAAAAGATGATAACTATTTTTCACTAATTGAAACTTTTTCCATAAGTTTCATCATAATCACTTCATTATTGTATGCACTGAAAAAACTTCAAAAAATTACAAACCAAAATTTTTTACCGGAAATGAAAAGCCGGAAGTTGGGATGCAGAACTGTTGTGAACCGTACCAAATGTTTATGTACCAAGTTTCATCCAATTCGATTATCAGGTGCAGATGTTATTAAGCTTTAAAAAGAACAGGTATTTGGGGGACCCCCACCACTTTGTTCACTATCGCTAAAAAACTAATCAGTTTCTTGCCATACATATTTGCATCTTTTTCCAAAGTGTCGTCAAAATTCATTCCCGAACGAATGTTTTATGCTCCCAACAAACATAAAAAACATTGTGGAAAAAACCATCTGTTGTATGGTGGACCCCCCAACCCTTTATCCAATTTACTCCAAAAGCTAACAAAATGTTTTTCATGTTACTTGAAAGCGTTTACCAACGTTTCATGAAAATCGATCGGTAATTGTAGGCTACAGTAGGGATAAATACCTGGAAAAAAAACTTTTTAACCGGAACTGTCAAACCGGAAGTTGGTACGCAGAAATATTGGAAACAGTACTAAAAATTTATTTACCAAGTTTCCATAAGATCATAAGTCGGGATTAGAAGTTATTGAAGATTTAAACTTAGAGGTGTTCGGGAGACCCCCCGCCATTTTGTCCAAATTTAAAATTAATTCAGATTTTCCATTTTCAAGTAATCCTGGATCATTTGCCAAAGTTTCAACAAGATCCTATGCAGAAAGGTCTTGACTATATTGCATTTTTATACTGATGTATACGAGGAGCTGACGTATAATCCCCCATCCGCCAATCAGCTGACGACTTTTTTTTGAATTGCTATGGTGTAAACATGCATCATACAAATTTTGAAGCGGCATCAAATTACTTTTGGAATTCGTTTTTTTTACCAGTTTAAAAGTCTCCCACAACCACACCCCCCGCAAGTCTGACGGCTGACGCATATTTTCTACATCACATATAATTAATCTATCTATAAAAATTAAATTCAATCGGCATCAAATCACTAACCAAAATGCAACGCTGCCTCCCGGTCTATTATAAACTTTTCAAGGAACTAGAAAAACAAAATCTGTATATGCCACCAACATAATTTTCTCTTTCTAAAGGAATAGTGCCGATAGATTTTAAAGGAAATTTGATTTATGATGAGGCTAACTCATCAGGAATTTTATTATGTTTAAAATATCAATTTCAAAAATTTTTCGAAAAGCCCGGTATTTTAAAAGAAGCTCTAAGTAGTATCTCAAATATAGACGAATCGTCTAAAATGCTTTCCAGTTTTATGGATGGTGACCTATGGCAGAAGAAAAAAAAGAGCTTTGTTAACAAGATTGCTATTACTTTTTTTCTTTATATAGATGATGTTGAAATAAATAATCCTCTGGGATCTCATTCAACCCAATACGCCGTTTCAAATTTGTATTATGCTTTTCCTAGTCTTGATATGTCACGGCTAGAAAATATTTTCTTGGCCGGTATAATAAAATCCAACGATATGAAATCTTATGGGAATAACTCTTGTTTGAAAGGTTTAACTTCGGAAATAAAGAACATAGAACAAAACGGAATAACGATAAATACCCCTGAAAATAAATTACTTGTTCATTTTGTACTCGGTTTAGTGTTAAGAGACAATCTTGGAATAAATAGTGTTTTAGATGTCACGAAATCTTTTTCGTCTACTTTTTTTTGCAGATTTTGTAAAGCCAGTAAAACCCAGTGTAGAACTTCATGCATTGAAAATGTAGAACTCCTTAGGAATAGTAGAAACTATACAGAAGATGTGGTGTTGAATATTCCTACACAAACTGAAATTAACGAATCATCTATCTTCAATTTAATAGATACATTTCATGTAGTTGAGAATTTTGCAATCGATATTATGCATGATATTTATGAAGGCATTTGTCATTACAATTTATGCCACATTATAAAATATTTCACAGAAACAGTTTAATATTTTAGTCTTTCTTCTTTGAACAAAAGAATTATTCTGTTTGACTATTGTCAAATTGAAAAGGATAATAAACCTAGACCAGTTAAGTCCATTCATTTAAACAAGTTTCGTTTAAAAATGTCAGGAAAAGAAATGAAAAATTTTTCCTAATTTTTTTCCAATTATTATTGGTGACCAAATTCCGCAAGATGATGAAGTTTGGCAGTTCTTTTTAAATGTTTTGGCAATTGTAGACTCATTGTTATGGTATAATATACCGAAAAGTTATTTGAAGACACTCCAGAAACAAATTGAAAAACATCATAAAAATCACTATCCCACCATCATACATAATTCCGGTCCACCACGTTTCTATTGGAGTTTCCGATTTGAAGCCAAACACAAACAATTTAAGATATATGCAAACTCAATTACTTTGCAAAGAAATGTTTGTGTGTCATTGGTGAAAAAATTTCAATTAAAATTCGCCAAGTTATTACTCGATTTGCCGAAGATTCCCATTATAACCGACAATAGCCACATAATTAATATTACTTTTGATTCATTACTAGAAAAACATTATCCTGAAGAAAACCCTAGTAATTATAAATACTACAGTAAAATAGAATTCAAAGGGACTGTTTATAAAGTTGTATATTTTCTACCATATTTTGCCGATGAAATGGTCATCGTGGAAATATCTCACATAGCCGTGCATAAAATGGGAGCCAAAATAATTATAATTTCTAGCCCTTTGAAATCACTTTTATTTTTTGAGCATTATGCTAGTTATACGACTGATTTAAATGACAAAGCCTCCTTAGTTGCAATGGACATTCATTTATTTTGTGGGCCTCCACTTAATGCACATACCTCATATAACTCAAAAACAATGATAAGAATAAAAGAATATTAAAGTAATTTAATTTAATTATATATAGATAGATACATAAGAAACCAATTTTATTTTTAAACATTTTTAAATATTTGTATTTGTAAATTATGTTTTGAATTAGTAACTGTAGAAAACAATTAATTATTATTAAAAATAATTAATACAATAATATTATGACAAATATATTTTAATTAAGATAATTAAGAGTAATTTTCAAATATTCATTGCAATATTGAATATTAAAAAAAATACAATTTTAAAAATGAGTGGATCAACGACCGAAAATTTCATCTCCGACAACACCTTGGAAGGTCCAATTAGTACCCTTACCACGGAGGAGCTAACCATCGATCAATTTATTATTGTGAATACATCAAAAAATCAAATTGAACTAGCAAAACTTCTTAATAGTTGGAAACTACCGGAATTATACGCATATTTAGATAGTAAGTACTTAACAATTCTAATATGTTTTTACTTTTTAAATTACTTATCTAAATATGCTTTTTAAATTTTGCTATAGGTGAAACAGTTTACGTTGATACACTTAAACTATTGGAATTGGATCAGATCGTACACCTACTAAAAGGTTTCAACTGGAATATCATAATTAGATTCACAGCTGCTTTAAAAAATTGGAAACAACAACTCAAATCTGTCGAAACAGCATCGACTGTTAGCGACCCTCTTTCCTCAATTTCATTGCCTAGTACATCGTATGATTCATCAAAATATTCTTCAGATAATGGACTAGCCCTCCCAAATTTAACCATGATTTTAAACGACACTCATGAGGGCAAACTGTTTCTAAACGAAATGACCAAACCGGAATATAACCTGACTGATTTACAAAGAGATATTTTAGCCAATGTAATAATTGATTATTTTATTCGGCATAACATCAAAATGTCGACGTTTATTTGCAAACAATTAGCAGATGCCATTGTCGCACTTGTACCATCCACTTGTACCATTCATTTAATTTTAGGAAACGTATTATTGTCCAAGGAAAGATGCTTCACCGGTAGGGAAGCTTTATTTCCAATACCACAACCAGATTGCTCGGTTCAAGCGAAACGGGTTATGTGAAAAATCGAGTAATTTAAGCATACCAAAAAATACACGTTTTGAACTTAATAAAAGCATAGAACAGCTGGTGGAACAAACGGACAGTGAAAGTCACTATCAAGCGTTAAGAAACGAGGTACCAGGATTTGAGGAAATTCTTAATCACTGGCAAGGCTGCTCAAAAAAAGATTGTTGGAAATTCAAACAAAATCCACGGCTGAAATATTTTTAAGATATCGGTTCTATAAAGAAAGAGATTTGGCTACAAATTGGTAGGTTTAATAATTTAAGCCGATTCCTAATAATAACATATTAGTTTTAATTGTCAATTTCTTCATTTGTTTATGTTATTTTTAGATATTAGTAGATTATCTTGAAATATATTCTAACCCTGGTTTAATGTTAAATGATGAATTTCTCGAAAATTTTTACAAGAAAATATGTAAAGTTTTCGACACAGATCTTAAAGACCCCAAATCAAAAGAGCTCTACAACCAATTAACGGCTGATTCTACTATCACACAAAATAATAATAAAACACTTTTAATATTTCAGTCTACTAATTTAGTTAAATTTTTCAGATGGACGCCTAGGCACAATTTTATATTACTGCATGCACGGAATTATAAAAAACAATCCCGTAACGGTGGTTGTTAGTGAAAATGGCAAAAGAAAACGAACCAAATATTCTATTAAAGAATAACAAAATAGCTGCTTTTATATTTGTGATACCGTAGAAGAATTTGAACTTTATATCGAAAAATTATTAGAAATGAAAAAAATAGTGCAACCCTTTATATGTATCATAGGGAAAAGCAGTGGCGTAGCTAGCATGGGTGACACCCGGGGCGGATATTGTGGTGTCACCCCAAGAATGACAACTGTCAAAATTAATAAAAAAGCCAATAAACGTGGGGGGGGGGGGGGGGGGGTCAATATAAAGCAACAAAAATTTTCATAGAACGAAAAAATTATATTGTAATATGTAAAACATTTCCATAATATGGAGTCAACTTAAAATTCAACTTAAGTAAATTAAATAAGTCATGCAGAAGTTTCAACTTCGAAATTATTATCACCTCAACGGCGTAATCGATAGCGTGTCGGCCTAAGGATTCGAACCAGGCACTGAGGAGGAAGGTTCGAATTCATCCGAAACACGAAAAATGCGAAGTGGAGTTTTTTTCTGAGAAACTTCCAACTATACCTTTGAATTGAAAACATTTTAATTACTTGTTTACTTACTTGACTTAAATTGATCTCAAAAAATCCCCAATACTGTAATATATTTTTTTAACGACTGTCATAGAAAATAATGTTTTCTATCTATCATTTTAAAACAGAAAGTTGGCTTTTGCTGTTTAGCGTGCATTTTTTAATTTTTTCTGCTCTAATGCAGAAAGTAAGACAAAAGACATAATAGACAAAGACATAATATTAAATAATTTATAACATATTATGAATTATTTTTTATTTAAAAATAGATAATTTATTAATTTAAATTTTTAGCTTGACGTTCGTTCGATATGTTTTTTAAACAAAAACTAAATAATATAAATGCCTCCTTAGCAACGCATATCTTACTTAAAAAAATATTGTTTTTTAAAAATTAAAATTATGATTTAAGCTTTTTTAATAATAAACAAATATGTCGGCAGTCGTTAAAAAAATAGTATGTATACTTTGAGCAGAAAGTAACATTGCTGCTCTGACATGATTGCTGGTTTCGGCTACGCCTCAACCAGCAACTTTCATGCACGAGCAGCAATGTCGTACTTTCTGCTCTTAATATACAATGTACTATTTTTTAAATACAAGAAAAAAGCAACGTACAAATATAATAAATAAAAAAAATTATGTATAGTATTATTTCATTCTTCGGAATATTTCTTTTTTGCGTAAATTTTTTAGGAGGTTACTATTGTTGTTGAAAAGGTCAATCAAATATTCCACAAGAATTTGTTAAATTATTTTTCACACATTAAATGGCTTTTAATGTCTCAAGTAGAGTTTCTGATCGAAAAATTCGGTCGAGGAAGATTTGTTATCTTGAACTAATGATTTGTTATCTTGTACTTTAGTATGCTGGGCTTGTCACTCCCGTAGATCAAAAATAAAAAAATTTACAAATCAATAAAATTAAAAACTTTACGTATGAACGTAAAACTCAAGTTAAAACAACTAAACTTTGACGGATTATTTTAAGTTTTAAATTTTATATAAATAATTAAAATGTATGAATAAGTTTATATTATATAATCTTAATTACAATTTCAATAGAAGAATAGAAGACAAAGTGGAACTCAATTTATGTTTAGTGTTTACTACAATATTGTTATTGATTGTCATATAATTCGAATTTATTTATGTAAATTTAAACTAAAGAAAATGTTTCATTTAGCATAAATAAATTGCCTAAATTTAATTTTGAGTAACGAAATTCTTTTTTCATTTAAATAACGAAATTCTGTTTTTTTTAAATCGGGACATTTTTAAAATGAAGCGTGACGCGGGACAAATTGTTAAAAATCGGGACGTCTAGTCACCTTATTTAAATCTCTTCTTTCTAGCTTTAACAGCTGCAAATTTAGAAATCACATCTTCAAAATTTATATTTTGTGTTGCTTCATGTTCTATTGTTAATATGCCAAGATTGTTAACCCTCGTTTGGGTCATTGTTGCCAGCATGTAATTTTTAATTAATTTTAATTTGCTGAAACTCCTCTCACTCGAAGCCACTGATACGCAAATAGTCATAAATAACTTTAGTGCGACCATAAGACTTGGAAGAGATTCTGTAAAATCCCATTCCACGATGAATTTCAAAAAGTCTAGGCACACCCAGTTAGAAACTGTAACATTGGCCGCTTTTAAATGCCTTCTCAACCTTAGTATCTCTATGTCGAGTTCTGTTTCTGATACCTCATCATAAAAACTGGTAAATTTTGATTCAGATAACTCCAACTCTTCACTGTTCGCCAAAAGCCCAGTGTTTGTCAGCACAACCTCGAAGAATGAAGCTACATTTTAGACTGACTTTAATCTTGTTCGGAGTTCAACATTGAATCGTCGTAGTACTCCGATTTTTTCACAGCAAAATCTATTGCCTCTTCTACAATATAACTAGGTTTCAATATACAGACGAAGTGACTGTATTTTTATAACTAATTGATCAATATTCAAGCTTGTGCTTTGCAATACAATCCAAGCACAATTTATTCGCCTTAAAACATCATTCCAAAACAAAAGATAGCAAAGAAATGTAAAATCATACACAATCACCACGCATAAGGTTCTGCGCAGCACCTCTAGTGTCTACATCTTCTTGTTGATCACTTAATTTCTCAATTGCAGCCACAATCCCATTAAAATTTTCATACAATACTTTAACTGAAGCATAATGAGCATCCCAACGCGTTGTTGAGAGTCTTTTAAAAGTTGTTTTGCTGTGTTTAACAAGCACTTCCCAGCAGTTAGTCGAAGCAGAAAAAATGTAAAAATTCCACTGTTCCGAAAAATGTTACAAAAGCTACATTTTGTGCAAATGAGTGTTGGTCACATAAATTAATTGAATGATCTATACACCAACAAATATTGCTTTGTTGTTTTTTGCTTTAATAATAGCTTGCACTCCTTCATGTATACCACTCATAACAGCTGCATTATCATAACCTTGGGAACGACAATTCATAACATCTAAACCGTCATTTTCAAGGTTTTTAAGAATTTCATCGCTTAAAGCAGCGGCTTTTTTCCATGTAAAGGAAAAAGTCCAAGGAATACTTCTTTGATTTCCACTTTTCTATCATCAATTTTCACATAACGAATCACTTCTGACATTTGATCAATATGTAAAATGTAAGGTGTGCTATCAAACATAATTCCAAAATATTTATATGTTTTTTAATATTTAATTCAAGATGTGTTCTTTTAATACTACATCATACTTTGACAGTAGTTTGATTAGTTCTAAGAAATTGCCTTTATTTAAAGGCTTTTTCTTTCATCATATCCACGAAATGCTAGGTTTTCTTTAGATAAAAACAAAGTTATATCCAATAATCTGGATAAAAGATGTTTCCACTTCTGTTTTTCATTATCTATTAATAGCAAGACTGCGTCTCCTATCGTTTTATGAAGTTTTAACCTCGTTTCCAATGTTTTCCGCTTTTTAAAATTGGGTTATTCTAAAAATTGCGAAACCGTTTTTCAATAAAATTAAAATACATAAATGCAAAGTTCGTGAAAATTGGCATTATGTAATTTTAACTTACAATTAAAACGAATTGAAAAAACTAAAGTCAGTCTTCATCCGCAATAATGGTAATATTTATTTATTTATTTATTTATTAAATTAAAAATTATATATACATAAGGCCTAGCCTTTTTTGGTGTACATATATGTAGAAATTATTATAAAGAACAATTTGATAAAATTTCCATAGTATAATACTAATTCATTTAAAGTAAGCTTACTATAGTTCAATTAACTTAATTAAAAAAAGAAAAAAAAAAAATTTATTTTATATGGGATTCACTTACATATAAACAACAAAGACATCATTAAACGTTCAAAAAAAAATTTTTGCTTTTTTTTAAAACTATATCTCTTCCATGCGACAAAGAACATCAAAGCACTTATCCTTAAATTGTTTCAACGATGTAGCAGCCCGTATATCTGGAGAGAGTTTATTGAAAAGAGACAACCCATAAACAAAAAATGATTTATTTTTTGTAGTGGTACGGTTTATAGGTAGTGTAACATGGTTTAGCCTTGAACTTCTTCGATGCCTAAGATTTAACTTATCATATAAATAATTAGGGGTTTTGGTGGTAATTAACTTATATATTGATACACATAGAAGGTAATTTAGATAGCACTTCAAAGAACAACCAAGAAGAGATGTTTTAAAGCGTGAAAGAGAACAAAAACGAGACAAATGGAAGACATATCGAATGCAAGCGTTGAAAGCCCTATGTAACTTGCAAAAACCGCCTGCGCTAAGGTTACCAAGAAGTGATGAACAATAGGTAAATTGTGGCAGTATTAGTGATTTAAACAATTTTTTCCTAAGACTAATCGTTGTGAAAGATGAAGACGGCCATAGACTCTGTAGACAAGAATAAACTTTAGAACAAATTGAGGAGACTTGCACGTTCCAATTTAATTGTGAGTCAAAAATTACACCCAGATTCCGTGAAGATTCAGAAAACGGAATCAATTTATTACCCAGTCGAATAGATGGAGCATGTGTTCTGTGGTAGTGATTATTTGTTATACTAAATAGTATAGATACAGTTTTACAAGCGTTTAGAGCTAAATCATTGCGATACGCCCACTCTAATATACTTTCCAAATCCTGGTTAATTTTAGAGACAATACTCGGTATATTATTCGCTAGTCCGTCTGCGTAAATTTGAACATCATCAGCATATAAATGTATTTTACAAAATTTTAATACCAATGGCAAGTCATTAATATATATTGAAAAAAGCAGGGGACCCAGCACAGAACCTTGAGGAACACCTGAACTAATATATAAGAAATCGGAAATTAGATTGTCCAACGTAACACTTTGACAACGCTTATGTAAATAGGATGATATAAGACGTAGAGCACTCGAGGTAAAATTAAATTAATCAGACAGTTTTTTTAGTAATATTTTATGATTTACCATATCAAACGCCTTAGAAAAATCTAGTAAAACTAGAATAGAGACTTTTTTCTTATCCAGTGACATTATAATATCGTCTGCAACCTTTAAAAGTGCTGTTTGCGTACTATGCCCTATGCGGAAACCAGATTGAAAGGTCGACATCATCTTATAGCGTTTGATGTGTTCATCAATTTGGTTTTTAACAATAATCTCAAAAGCTTTAGAGAGAGCACACAAGATAGTAATTGGCCTGAGATCTTTTACAGATTTTGGATTTGATTTTTTAGGAATAGGGATGATCTTGGCTACTTTCCAGATGCTAGGAAATTGGGATGTAGTGAGTATGAAATTAAAAATATGGGTTATGAAAGGCGCAACTATGGGTAGACAAAGTTTTATAAATTTAAGAGGAATTTCATCAAAGCCTATAGCGTTGGATTTAATGGATTTGATAGCATTAACCGTATCAAGCGTGCAAACATTGTAAAATGAAAAGCTATTTTTAGGCAAATTATTGCTGGGTAAATTGTTATTAGGTGTGTACGTATCTGAGTCAATTTGTATTGTACTATTAACACAATTTGAAGCAAACTGTGTATTAATATCATTTGGAGAGAAAGAAATATGTTGCCGGTCATGAGATCTAATTCCAGTCCCTTTGATTCGTTTCCAAAGTTCTTTCGCTGGCAAATTTGGATTAATGAATTTTTCCATATAATCTTTTTTAGCACATTTAGATAAGAAATTAACTCTATTTCGTAGCGATTTGAATGTATTGAAATTTTCCTGATCTCTCGTCCTGATCCATATTCGATAGGCATTGTCTCTAAGAGCCATAGCTGCCCGAATAGAATCATTGAACCAAGGGTTTATTTCCGTTTTAATAACTACTTCTTTAACCGGCACAGTTTCATCGTAAATTTTCTTTATAGTTGTATTAAAGAAATTTAGCAAATCATCAGAATTACTTAAGTTATAAAACTTTTCCCATGGTTGTGATAATATTTTATAAACGACATCATCCATGTTGATATTTCTATAATCTCGAAAACTGTAATTATTGCTAGTCTGAGTAACTTCAATATTGTAGGTACCAAAAACCATATCATGCTTAGAAATACCAGGAACATCAACTTGGTTATATTTTAAGATTTTTGAAGTATCATTTACAATGACAAGATCAAGCAATGATGATGATGTTTTAGTGAAATGTGTTGCACTTTGAGATAGATTTACAAGCCCATACTCAATCAAGAGATCAGTGAAGTCATTAGATATAGGAGTGGACATAAGTAAATTGGTGTTAAAGTCACCAGTAATAATCACATCATTATATTGGGGCAATAAATTATCAAGAATACTATTGAGACCGGTTCTAGTGTTAAATTTTTTACTATCTGGGTTATAAACAACGCCAAAAAGAATTTTCCGGTTTGATATATGAATTTCAAGGAAAATAAACTCTATTCCAGAAACGCAATATTCATGTAAACTTAAAGTTTGCTTACAGCTCAAACCCGTTCCAGATATTTCCACTGATTTTCCTACGACAAAACACTTTATTCCTTTCCGAATATAAACGGCTACACCTCCGCCTCTACGCTTGATTCGATCATTGCGAAACATATTAAATCCTTGTATTTCCACAAGTTTATTATTTATATAAGGTTTTAACCATGTTTCAGATACACCTATTGCAATAAGTGGTGCATCCTTCAGAATATTCCGAACTTCATCGATTTTATTAGTGGCTTTGGTATAAATGCTTTGGCTATTAAAATGACAGAAATTAAGGAGATTTAAATTATCCTTAAAAGCAGATCTAAGGACAACGTTGGTTAAGTTCACAGAGTTCAATGAGTTTGATGTTCTTTGAGTCACAATTCTAGTCATGTTTCTGAAGAGAAGTAGCAAATTTTAAACGAGAACGTGATAAAAAAATTTAGAATGGTTTAGTTTAGTTAATTATATAATATAAATTTAAGTTTATCTTACAAAAAATTGTAACGCCCTTAAACAATTTAACAAAAGAAAAATAAGATATAAATTCACAAAAATTAAGAAGTATCAAATTAGAAAGCAAAATTCAGAAAAATAATTCGAAGTAGTTAAGCAAATAATATATAATATTTAGTTATGTTAATTCATTAAAGTTGGAAAAAATGTTGATTGGTGACTAATTGCTATTTAGTAAGAAGTGTAGATCTTCCAGTGACTGAATAAATAGCCAGTCAGCGTTAGGACAAACTTTTGCTACCACTTTTCCGCCTCGCACAGAGAATGAGTGTATTTTATTCAATTTTTTTGAAGCACGTACAGCACTATAAATAAGTCTTGCGGATTCAGATAGATGTTCATTAAACATGATCTTATTTGATGACGATTGTAAGACATCTTGTTGATGAATAGAAATGCCAGCTGATTTTGAGTTCTTGACAATTGATATGTATTTATAAAACAACGTATCTCGTAAACTTTTTTCACGAAACGTTACGATAACTATTGGTGTTTGCTTTATTCGCCGCACAACAAACTCAAGTGTTTTATCAAACGTTTTAAAATAAAACGTTGAAGTGTTTTTTTAAATCTATGTGTTTTAATTTAAAACATTTGAAGTGTTTAGTGCCGCTACGTTAAACATTTCAAGCGTTTAACAGAAATATTTTAAACATCTAAATGTTTCGTTTTAAAACGATTTATCTGTTTTAGCAAAACAATTGTTTAAACGGCTTTATAATAAAACGTTTTACCATCTGCAAACCGTTTAAATATCGGTTAAATGTTTTAAAACAATTCACTTATAAGGAATTAAAACATTTTAATAAAAAAAACCGGTTATCTATAAAACGCTTTTAACAAATTTTTTAAGAAATTTTTTTTCCATGCGTTTTATCCTTAAAAAAGAAATTATGTTTTGTCTTATTCGTACAAAGTATTTTCACACCTTTATCTTTCTATGTCTATCTTGGAACATTTTTTGCCAAATGTAAACAGAAAAAAAATAAATCATATGTTGATTCTAACAAGTTTCGTTTAATCAAATCATTTCGTTTTTGGTTGTTAATTGTTGTAAAAGTTATTATATTCAATATATTCATAAATTTTTAAAATTTGCTTGCACATAATTAAATGTTAATAATAAATAACGTTGAGGAACAATTACAGTGCATTTACCCGTAATTTTTTATTTAAAAAAATATATTTAATAAGAATAAAAAAGTGTTTTGTGCATAGCAAGGATGTACAAAGTGTATTTTTTTCAATCAGAACAAAAGTGATATTCAAATAATCAAAGAAAAATTCTTCATATATCTAGTTATGATTGAAAATATAATTGAATTTAGTTAGTGGAAAAAAGAAGGTGAAAGTGTGTTAAATGTAGATGTTTCTAAGGTTAGTAAATTGTTGCACTCGTTTGTTTATAAATATGCAACCAGTGATGCCAGATTTTCAAAAATGAATTTCCCGTTGACGTATCGAAAATTCCCGATTTTTCCCGTTGTTTTAAGGAAAAAATCCCTCAGAAATTCCCATCAAGTTTTCAATAAAAATATACATATAAATTCAATTATTTATTGAAAAAAATTCAAAAACCACCACAATTATAACAATATTTATCCTTCCGACAGCTATAATAAATATAGGTTTATCTCTGTTTTTTACGACTATATTTGTGTACGTTATTAGTCTTAATATATAGAATGAAACAAACAGCTGTTAATTTTATTTTGTACCGCGAATGTGGCGGAACACACTAAAACAATTTTTCTATTTTGGGGCTAAAATAAAGTCATTTCGATACCCAAATGCGTATCGAAATGGCCTTCATTACGATACGCAAAGTTTTGTCTTGCAAGGTTGGTCACATTGGTCATACAAACGTCAGTGAACATCAAAACGAATTAAATAATTATTAAATTTGTTGATTTAATAAAAATGTTTTATTTTTCTAACAACTTTTATAAAATATAAAAATCAGACCGGTTTCAGATATATATATCTATCCTATCTGAAACCGGTCTGATTTTTATATTTTATAAAAGTTGTTAGAAAAATAAAACATTTTTATTAAATCAACAAATTTAATAATTATTTAATTAATAACCAACTTGGAGACCAATTCCATAATATATATTTTTTACATTTATGTAAATTATATATTTAACCATGTCTATCAAAACGAATAATTATGTAAATAAAATTAATAAGAATATCTAAATTAGTGTTAAATATTTTAATTAATTAAAATAATTAGTAATAATAACAAAATTTCAAATTTACTATTTTTTAATAAATAGACATTTTTTAAAATTTCAAGACAAAAAATGCAAAATAGAACAAATAGTGTGAAAAAATCGTTTCATAAGACGTTTTATCGCACTTTTCCTTTAGAAAACTCCACGATTGCGTGCCATAAAATCGTCGATTATGAAACTAGTTTCTTAATATACTATTATTTGATTGTATTGAATGCTGAATTTTATTTTATTTTATAAAAATTTGATTGCATGTTATAAAAAATCAAAAGCAAAGATTTTCGACCTGTAGCCCTATTCCGGTACATCGTGAAATAGGAATTGGGAAATAAATTGTAGCAATTTTTTATAACTAGTATTCTGTGCCGCGGGCAATAACAAATTCGTATTAGAAAATATTTCGCTATTTCATTTATTGCACTTTTTTCTCAATTCACAATTCCCAGAGAAATGCCGGAATAGACGTACTGTTTATATAAAAAACAGTCAATTCAAACTGAAGCGCATGTTCCTCTCTCGAATATTAAAAAAGGCAAAGACTACTATGATTAAATTGAATTAAATTTGCAAAAAATTGTTTTTTGGTTTCTCATTAGTATAAAATTTGATGTCTATCATCAAGTAGGGCTTTCATTAGACTTTTCATAGACTTTTCATTTTCGATATACCAAATAATTAAATAGATATCGAAATTGAATCAAATTTATTTAATTGTTTGGAATTGATTATTCAAAAAAATACAATAAAATTCATTGTTTTTCATTTTTCGTTTTACTTGTTTTATCAGCAAATTTTAAAATAATTCAATTTAAATTAATAAATGCTACTCTATCGAAAGGATAAAACGTTGTATTGGATTCGTTTTTAATGAATTTTATTCTCTCCAAAATTTGTAATGCTCGCTTGAGCCCCGCTCACATCGTAAACTTTTCCTTGAAAAATAAAATATTGCATAAAACACTTACACAATATATTACTATTGTTTCGATTTTCCATTCAACTTGTGGAATAAGAAAGAACTGCTATAAAATGGAGTATTAAATCTATTAAAATTGAGAAGGACATTTTTTAAAAGAAATAAATATGTCTTGATTTCATAATTTTCAAAAAAAATTTTAATTGTAATAGCTCTTTTTCGATACGTAAACAACTACTCAGAAATAAAATAGTAATGCCAAACATTCCAATTTTTTTAATATGTTTAAAAAGGATGGATGCATAGAGAGCCAACTTGTAGTTCCAGGTGATTTCATTTCTCGTTTCGCAGCATCAAAATATTCCTGAAATTCAGATAAAATGGTGGTCCGTTGGGGTTTTCAAAACGTACCTATCTCCCTAAGAAATATTTAAACAGCAAAAGGCTTAAATTCCATCGCGGGGTGGACAATTCTAAGGCCGATAGATGGCATATGCAATTAAGTAAAATTATCGGGTGATTAACATCTTTCTGAAGCCTGGTAAAAAATTGGTTGGTGCAGCCATTTTTGGTTGGTGCAACCATTTCAAAATAAGTTTTAATTTAAAACGATTCTATTATTAAATGTGAAAAATCCCGCACTTTCCAAGTTTTTTCCCGCTTTCCCGTTTTATATGAAATATCCCGCAAACGGGAAAAAATCCCGCGATCTGGCAACACTGTATGCAACACACAAATTTTATTTAATAAACTACAATTTTTTTCATAAAATATAAAAATAATTTGTAGCCCAAATCATTCTGTGGTTTGTCAGATAATATTTTTTGAATTTGCAATAATTTAATTGAATTTATATGACTTTATTTGGTTTTATCTATATTTTATGGACATAGATAAGGAGATAGTAAAACAAAAGTTTTGTTTAAGGAATCGAGTTTGGTCTAAAAAATCGAAAAAAATGGAAGTATTTCAAAAAAAATTTTTATTGAATTTTCGACTGCTTAGTTTTTGAGTTATTACCGAAAACGAGTAGGTTTTTTTGTCCCCCTCCCCTTAACTTTGAACATTACAAAAGAAAAAAATTCTTGGGTGTAGAGATTTTGCTAAATCGAAACTAAAACTTTTTTTTGGTTGTTATATATCAAATGTTCATTAGAGGGGGTTTAAAGTAGAAATTTTGAAAAAAAAATATTTTTGATTATGGCATGTGGGGTGTAATATGAAAGGTGATTTTTTTTTGTAGGGCAAAACAGTAGTTTTATCAATGAGTGAATAATGAAGTAGTTTATTCTCAAGCAAAAGTTTAAAATTTGAGCGAGGCACGAGCGAGAACTTTAATTTGCGAGAGAATAAAATTCATTAAAAACGAATCGATTACAATACTTTATTCTCTGACAAAGAATTGTGTATTATAAAAAATAAAAACATTTTCTTCAATTAAAACAATAAATCTTTATTGTTTTAATTGATAAATCAAATTTCTTAATAAAAAAAACCCTGATGATAAAAAACGCCCTTCTCATACCATGAACCAAGTTCAACTAAACGAAATAAGAGAATTTAATTTAAAATTTGATTTTTGAACAAAACTCATCAAAGCTATTGTGATTATAATTTGAAAACAATTTTAATGAAATCAAAACAATTTGACCAATTGGAATCATACCAATTGAATAATGATAATTTTTTTATAGGAAAATTTTCATTAGACAATAGGTTAAGTTCATTAGACTATAGGTTAGAAAACAATACAATAATACATACTATTATTATCGAAAAAACATACAAATAAAGCTGATATAATTAAAAGGAAAAGTTTAAAAGTTTTTATAAAAGTTTTTTTTGCAATTTTCAAAAGCACAGTTTTCGATCTATTTTCAAAAATGTAAAAATTATTTTGGCCCTTAACTTCGAACATTACAAAAGAAAAAATTCAAAAAAATTCATGGGTGTAAGGATTTTGCTAAATCGAAACCAAAACTTTTTTTTGGTTGTTATAATTTCAAATGTTCATTGGAGGGGGTTTAAAGTAGAAATTTTGAAAAAAATTTATTTTTGATCATGGCTTGTGGGGTGTCATATGAGAGGTAATTTTTTTTTGTAGTGCAAAAGAGTTTTTTGTGATTTTTGAGAGCACAGTTTTCGTCTTATTTTCAAAAATGTAAAATTTTTCTTTCTCCCCCCTTATCTACGAACCTTACAAAAGAAAAAATTTAAAAAATTCATGGGTTCAGGGATTTTGCTAAATCGAAACTAAAATTTTTTTTTACTAGTTATAATTTCAAATAAACGTGAAACTATACTAACAAAAACTGTTTTTTTCTCAAATATTATATACACGGAACCCTCAGCGAGCGAATTATATTCGCACTTGTTTGCCTTTTTTTATTGCAGTGTAGTTTAACCATCCTCAATTATAAAGGGGGTCTATTTTTACTGAATTGACCCCATTTAATAATGAAGTATATTTAGTTATATCGTTTTTAGAAAATTACTGCTATTCTTTTATTTTTTATATGAAATTTTATCAGTAAATATTAACTCATACAAAATAATAGATGAATAGCAGAAATGTTATATTATTTTAAAAAATTAATTGTAGGCTGTGTCTTAGTATTTAAAAAATAGTAAAAAAATCTTTGGTGTGAAGCTTATAAGTTTTGATTATTATAAAATTATTTTGAATTTTTATAGAAGATTGGAAGGTTTCTTTATCCATAATATAATAGCCGTGAGTCTATCCCTCTACTACGATCGTAACGTTCATATATTGCAATATGGGTATCGCGTTCTGACTGATGATCTAAAGGTTGCGAGTTCGAATCCTGGCGTAGTACATTTTTTTACTTGTTTTTTTCAATTTTTTTTATATAACATTAAAATTGTTGTTTTTTTATTCATAAAAACATAAAACTCATAAATATTTCGTTCTACGAATTTTAAATTGATCGAAATAGTTTTTTAAAGTAATTGCTACTGTCTTTTCCTATTTCGTTCAAATTATTATCATTTCGATATTAAAACGAAAATTAATTGTTTTTTTGACAGGCAGTGCTAAAAATCATATAATAGTGATTTTTCGATTATTATTTTATATAATTTCTTTCCTGTGAAATAAAATAAAGAAAAACAAAAACTACTATTTGAATATTTCTCTTGCAATAACAGATAAACAGCTTCATCATAAAAGATCGTGTGACGTCATTACGAAGATTTTAATTGGTTATTTGTAGTTTTAATAAAATGTAGAATGCATTCAGGGGATTTTTCAAAAAGCTATTTATAGTTTTTGTTTTAATGAAATCTTTTTTATTTTCAATTAGTCAGATATGTAATATGTATTATGAAAAATAGTAAGAATTTTGAAAGTTTCTTGGAGCATTTTTTAAAGGAATAATTTATACATCAAATAGTAAAGTTGGTAAATGGTTTTTGTAATAAGTTTATTAAAAAAAAGTAAACAAATTGATGCAAGTATAGTAGAATTTTTTTGCCAGCGAATGTTTGACAGATAGGACGCAGCAAGAGATAAAAGATGAGACAAAAAGTAAAACAGAGATGTATTATTTATTTTGGGATAAATTTGTGTTCAAAACAATTATATTAGTTATATTTCTACTGATTAGTTAATTACTACTGATTAATTAGACTGTACAAATTAACTGTAGATCAGTAAGATGTTAAACAATGAGTATTGGGCAATTTTACTGTTCCAGTGTTAAAAAAAATCACAAAATTTGCAAAGGATTGTATACCAAACACAACTTCCAATAATTTTAAAAATTGTCGGCTGTAATACCACGAGTCATTGATATTTTTTCGAAAATTTTTTGATTTTCCGAAATTCCGAGATGACGGACATTGCAATAAATAGATTTTTATATGAAATCTACCTAAAATCTTGGGGCCTTTTTAAATTCATTATGTTCAAAATTAAATCCTTCAAATTAATATTTCAATGAATTTATCCTTCAAATTTTTTTTTTTTCAAATTTTTTTGATAATTTTTCAATTTTTTTCAATTAATCAATTCCAAAATCAATAACTTCGATTCAATGCAAGCAAAGCAAGAGTTAGTTATGTTTTTAGATTATCAACACCGTTTTCATTATAGTTTGATTTCAAAGATATTGTGGAGAAAGAATATGTAAGACTTCTAGGAGTAGAAATTTAAAATAATATTGAATAATTGTAATATTACTCCAGTGAAATTCTTATCTTTTTAAACTAGCTAAGATCAATGTCAAAAATTGTCATATGCAGGCAAATGTCGTAGGTTTTGCACTATCGTAGGTCGTAGGTTTTGCACTATAGCTATCTGCCAATTGTCATTTTAAAAAAGTATTGTTCTATACGTTTGCTCATGTTTTCGTTTATTAATTCTGAAAAAACAGAATGAATAAAATAGCGATAACGTAGCGATCCAAGTGACGTAAATACCGATCCAAGAATATTCCAAACGGCCAGGATTTATAGAACATTACTGTAATAAACGGACTGCATTTTTGACAGTATCGCATTTTATTTCATGTTTTAGAGAAATTGGTGCAAAATAATGAAATTATATTTTATTTTCATGGCAATTATTCAATGTATTCGGTTTATCTAATATAATCAATGTATTTAATCTTAAAAAATATAAATATTTCAATTTTGTCATTATAGTTAGTATGTTGGTATGTTGCACTGCATAAAAGCTTGGTAAGGACCAATATTTACTGTTTATGTATTTTATCTAAAACACATTAAAACGTTTAATATGTTTTATATGCAAAACACAATAAATGTTTTAACACTAAACGCTTAAAGTGTTTTAGTATTAAACGCTTAAAGTAGTTTAATCAAATAAAACACTTTAAAATGTTTAAAAAGTGACTACAAGCATTTAAACTTTTTAAGTGTTTTAAAATAAAACACTTGAGTTTGTAGTGCGGATAGAGAAATCAGCTATAGAAATACAAACTTTAAGTTGTTCTGAGATTTTGATGAATATTGATTGTAGCTTGTCATATGTTTCATCAATCCGAAAGGAAATACCGGTTATTTTAATGTCTTTTGCTAAAGATTGCTGTTCAAGAAATTCCAGTCGTTTTTTTAATCTATTGTTCTCTGATTCGAAGGATATTGATATTTTATTAGATGTAGCGCCCATTTGATCAAGTTTTACGGAAACTAATGATTTGAAGAAAGTTTCATGTATATTTGCGTCACTGGCTAAAAGTAAAGCATAATTTTCAAAAATAAGCTTCAACAAAGGTTTGTCATAAATGACAACCATTATTTCATGAGTTGTTTTGTTCCGTGATATCGCAAA
This sequence comes from Diogma glabrata, assembly GCA_963693315.1. Lineage (NCBI taxonomy): Eukaryota > Metazoa > Arthropoda > Insecta > Diptera > Cylindrotomidae > Diogma > Diogma glabrata. Next base: position 193,381,964 of record OY856186.1, on the reverse strand, counting down.
TTGAGTGTCGCATAACTTAATATTTAATACTCCAAGCATATCATTAAGTAGTAGTCTTAGCATGCCTTGATCTTCTTTATAAATATTGCATATTCCATGTATCCTTATATAGTTTGACAAGTTTTCAGATTCTATCAAATTTATGCGTTTATGAGCAGCATTAAAGCATTTTTGAACGTCTTCTACACGAGCAATCATTTCTTGGTGAATTCCAGCCACTCGAGCTGAGATTTCATTAACATTTTTAAGAACACTTTGAAGGTTAGATTTCAATTCCTCTACACCTTCGGAAAGTGCACAAACAACCTTATTTGTAGAAGACGATTTTTCATAGTAGCATTTTGGGCAACACCATGAAATTTTGTTCGTTATAAAATATCTATATTGATCGGAAGATATTGAAATACACCCAAGTTCAAACGACGCAAGACATTCATTACATTTCATTGATGGTTTGTCAGGATCAATTAATTGTAAGCAAGCATGACAAACAAGATTGTCTGGCCTTGGCCGTTTCTCATTTTTAGTTAGTGGAGATGGTGGTGATCGTAACATACTGATATCTTAGATAAAGTAGCAGATTACAAATTCAGCTGCAAAGAAAAATCAACAAATTTTCCAAATATTACAAAGATTTACCACATACTCGGTCCTTTTTAAAGCAAAAGAACAAAATTATAATTTATTATTAATAACAGTATTCTGTCTATTTTTTCACTGTATATTTTATTTTAGTTGAGAATCTAAAGTTTGGTTGAAAACTATTGCTCAGTTTAAATGTTTAAAATATCAAAAACATCTGATAAAATTGAAGAAACAAAACAAAAAAACCAAAAGGACATGACCACATAAATGTTTATATGCATAGAACCGTTATATTTAAATTAATCAAATGTTAATTATTTCTGTGTATAATTAACTTAAATGAAATGATCACACTTGTCACACCGTTACATTTGTTTTTAGATTTAATATAAATTAAATTGTACTTCTTTTAAAGTTTATACACTAATTTCTATTTAATCACAACACTAAAGATAATAGAAAAACGAAGTATCATCAACTATAGTTTTATATTTAATTTTAGAAATTGAATTAATAATTATACTAATTTGAGCACACATTAATTGAAAATACGTCTTTACTCCATCGTTCTTTCATCCATAATATGCCCAAAAACCTAAAATTCGTTTAGAAATTTCTTTTTTCCTACTAATATTTTTTTTTTTTTTTTTAACAAAATGTGTTGTGTAGTAGGAATTACAATATGTGTCACAATAACACATAAAAACCTTTTAAAACCAAGGTCCCACAACAAAATACGTTCAAAGGTGTTGATGGACGTAAATCTTTCTTTTTTTGTTTTTTTTTAGGGTTCCGTTTTTTATACGGAACACTATTGGTGAGAGTACAACGTGTTTTTCACATTATTTCGATTATCTCGTGAACCATTAATCCGATGAACTTAAAATTTGAGGTGCTTATAAAACTAACCTATCCACACAAGATGGCGGGTTAAAAAATAAATAAAATTGTGTTCGTTTGTTTTAAGGAGGTACGATGTAAAGCCTTTGAAAACATACATTTTTTTAGCGAGGCGAGTAGGGTATCATATGAAAGGGTTTCATTTCAGCATTATTTAAAAATATATTTTGGAATTTTTCACCTCACCATTTTTTGTATAATTTTGAAAAATGACGTTTTCGGGATGTTTTATTGCCCCGATTAACTCCGACCCTACTTCATCGAAAATCTTGAAATATATTTGGAATGATAGAAAATTGAGTAGGTTTTTAATGAAAAATATAGAAAAGTGGCAGACACTCATAACTATATTTATTAAAGGGGTGGGAATGTTAAGGGGTAAAAACATCATTTAAAACCAGGTCATGTGGGGTGTCATTTGAAAGAGCACTTGATTTTAGAAATATTGCCATTTTTTTTAGAATTTTGCAATGCATAGTTTTTGAATTATTATCAATAAAGTGACACAAAAAGTTGGTCCCCCCCCTTGCATTTCGAGCCTAATTAACAGAAAAATTTGAAAAAATTCACAGAGACAGGAAGTTTGATAAACTCTGAACGAAAAATATAGCGAACTCTCAAATAATTATATTTTTGTGTTTTTAAGGGATTGGGGTGGGGAAGGGTGAAAAAAAACTTTTTTGACCCAAGCGAGTGGGGTGTCATTTGAAAGAGCTCCAAATTTCAGAAATTTTTTTTAGAATTTTGTGGTACACAGTTTCGGAGTTATTCTAAAAAATGTGCACATTCCAGACCGTTCCCCCCCCCCTACGTTTCGACACTGATTGACAGAAAAAATTGAAAAAATTCATAGAGACAGGAAGTTTGCTATATTTTGAACGAAAATTATAGCGAACTCTCAAATAATTATATTTCTGTGTGTTTAGGGGATGGGTGTAAGCGGGGTAAAAACAATTTGGGGTATCATTTGAATGGAGTGGGGTATCATTTGAAAGAGCACCAAATTTCCAAAACATTGCAATTTTTTTTAGAAATTTCCGATACACCGTTTTGGAGTTATTCTAAAAAATGTGCATATTCCAGACCGTTCCCCCCCTACGTTTCGACACTGATTGACAGAAAAAATTGAAAAAATTCATAGAGACAGGAAGTTTGCTATATTTTGAACGAAAATTATAGCGGACTCTCAAATAATTATATTTCTGTGTGTTTAGGGGATGGGTGTAAAGGGGGTAAAAAAAAACTTTTTTTGACCCAAGCGAGTGGGGTGTCATTTGAAAGAGCATCAAATTTCCAAAACATTGCAATTTTTTTTAGAAATTTCCGGTACACCGTTTTGGAGTTATTCTAAAAAATGTGCACATTCCAAACCGTTCCCCCCCTACGTTTCGACACTGATTGACAAAAAAAATTGAAAAAATTCATAGAGATAGGAAGTTTGCTATATTTTGAACAAAAATTATAGCGAACTCTCAAATAATTATATTTCTGTGTGTTTAGGGGATGGGTGTAAGCGGGGTAAAAAAAAACTTTTTTGACCCAAGCGAGTAGGGTGTCATTTGAAAAAGCACCGAATTTCAAAAATATAGCAATTGTTTTTAGAATTTTGCGGTACGCAGTTTTTGAGTTATTCTAAAAAATGTGCAAATTCCAGACCGTTCCCCCACCCCCCTACGTTTCGACACTGATAGACAGAAAAAATTGAAAAAATTCATAGAGACAGGAAGTTTGCTATATTTTGAACGAAAATTATAGCGAACTCTCAAATAATTATATTTCTGTGTGTTTAGGGGATGGGTGTGGGGAGAGCAAAAAAAAAACTTTTTTGAACCAAACGAGTGGGGTGTCATTTGAAAGAACACTTAATTTAAGAAACATTGCAATATTTTTTAGAATTCTGCGATGCATAGTTTTTTAGTTATTGATGAAAAAAAGTGCTATTTTAAGTGTATGTATACCACCCTATATTTCGACGCTGATTTATAGAACAAATATTCCCAATTTAGACTATTAAAATACTTTAGCTAACATAAACAGCTATAGATAAGATTTAACCTCAAGTAACATTTTTGATCAATGTAGATGTGATTGACATTTACTATTGACGTTTACGATTAAACATTTATTCTGTTATGCGTCCATAGTCTGGCGATATAAAGACTTTACAACATAACTTTATGTCATTTATTTTTGATAATATGTTCTTTTACATTCACGGAACCCTTGGCGAGCGAATTTTATTCGCACTTGTCTGACTTTTTTATATTTTTTGTTAAAGAATGGATAACTAAACAAAAAATCCTATCACTGGCAAAATATGACATAGGCCAATATTTTATGATAGAATAGAGAAAATAAAAGTAAATTAAAAAGTAAATAGCAAATTTTTACAAAAATTTGCTGAAACAAAACAAAAATGTAGTTGCCAATAATCCAGCCGGTTGCATATTCCTAGATCCTGTGACGCATCGTCTTTCTTGAAGATCCAAGCCCACACATAGTTATATGAAGGCTCGTTTCTTCAAGGAAACAATAGCGTCCCGTCATGAAGGATTATTTCACAGCTAAGATTGAGGGAGCTAACGTTGATTGAATACAGTTCATCCGCCACCAGCCCTAAGATGTCACCTTGGTTAGTGATATCTCACTGCTATTGCCAGTGGTATGTAATATCTCACGTTAACTCGTATGCCAACAGCAGGGACTGGAGTACGCGGGGTTGTCACACCCGTAGATCAAAAATAAAAAAAAATTTCAAAACCATAAAAACTGATCCCTTCATGCGGGAATATACTCTTCTTATAATATAGTCAAGAACGTAAACGAAATATATCTTATAAAACCTTCTATGAAAATTTTTAAAATGTTACCATTTACAATCAGTAAGACGAATATCGCAGAAAAAATCCAATTACAATTCGAAATTATTAGAGGTACGTTTTACTCCAGACAACGGACAAAAATCCAATGATGCCCAGGTTTTGTACAATGTGTACAATCCATCATTTTCAATTCGTTATATTGGACAGATGTCCAAGATCCGGAATCATATCCATCATATAATTGTCTAAATGGAAATTAATCCCAGATTTTGTCCAATTAGTCCCATATCTTCTTATGTATCACAATTAAAAAATGGATTTGATTAACATAAATTCAATTTTTTTATTTTGCCAAAGCAATACACTTATGTATTTGACAAATGATTTCTTTATTGCAATATTGCAATGTTATTAAATATTTTTGTCTTATTAAATTTTATCATTAGTATTATAAAACTGAAAACAAACAGGATGATTATGTATCTACCTATAAAAACTTGCAAAACTATAGTAATTGCATAACTATCATTTTATTTCACAGTAATTATTTATATGTGTCCATTCGAAAACGAGCCATTCCAATTTACGAGTTTCAAGATAAAGGAAAAAAAAATTAATTTGAGATTATTTACAAACATGGTGATTTGATTGTTTATTAGTTTCCTTAGCTGTTTGCAATTAATTTGTTTAAAATGTAAAACATATTAGGTAGTAAGTTTAAGCTGATATTTTAGAAATAATTTTGGAATAGAGACATAATTTTGGAATAGAACAGAGCTCAAGGGTGCCACCCTATCGACACAGGGTGCCACATTATCGACGGAGACCACTTTTCCTATACATTATTCAGCATATGTGTTTTCAGACCTGGTCGTTAAAGAATCATTCTTGCATACTAAATAATGTACCGTAAAAGAAAACGGTTAATATGGTATCTATAGGAATGAATATTCAAAGCTATTGAGTAATTGTGGTGATGGTATTCAATGCTCAACATGTTGATTCGATTAAAAAAAAAGAAATACACACATATTGTTGAAATTTTATTTTACGTAATAACTCAAAAATTTTTAAAAGTAGAATAGATCCTTTTTGAACCAATAGGACACATTATAAATTATCACAATTTATAAATCAAAATTAAATGGATAACCTGGCTAAAATGGT
>OY856186.1:193284593-193376290 GCA_963693315.1 Diogma glabrata | reverse complement strand
AACATCAAAAAGAGATTAATTAAATCTATTTTCTATTTGTATTAATGACAAAAATTCACAATAGATTGTTTTATAAGTATTCGGGTCGTTTTCTTTTTTTTTCTGTAAAAAGTTTTAGAAGGTTAATTTGATTATAAAAAGGATAGATACTATGAAAAATCAAATATTTATTGCCTCCGCTCAAACCATCTTTTTAATAAAAATTTCAGTATATTTTGCAAACACAAAACAATTGAAGTGAGTGAATGCATGGTTAGAGTTATCTTGTTTATAAAGGTGGTTGATTTTATAAAATAAAAGCTAGGGTGAAAAATAAAAGCTAGGGTGAAGACTTTCTAGGTAAATCTCATGCTAAGTGGGATATCTATTATCCTCCAAAGTCCAATTAATTCATAATTTCAGTATAACTCTTAAACGTCACTTAAATCTCAAATAACTCTTAAAAATTAAACTAAAATAAAAAACGTATACGAACTTAACACGAGAACTCCACAATTCGAATCGAGTGATATCATTGTAAAATTATACGATCAAAATCACTAAATTTTAATGAAAATATTAATGAGCCAAAAAGCAATAAACATTCATTCGACCAATCGATAATCATTATTCACAATATTTAATCCTTTATTTAAAGGATATTATTACTTAACGTAAGTTCACACTATCGAAAAGTACAAATTACGAAGAAATACCAAAGTAACGGAAATACATGCAAAGAAATTAAGTAAGATTTATCAAATCACGCTAAAAAAGTCAGGCAATTCAAATATAATTCGCTCGCTGAGGGTTCCGTCATCCGTGTATATAATATTTGAGAAAAAACAGTTTTTGTTAGTAAAGTTTCACGTTTATTTGAAATTAAGTAAAAAAAAATTTAGTATCGATTTAGCAAAATCCCTACACCCATGAAAAATCACCTTGCATATGACACACATGCCATGATCAAAACTAATTTTTTTTCAAAATTTCTACTTTAAACCCCCTCTAATGAACATTTGAAATTATAACAACCAAAAAAAAGTTTAGGTTTCGATTTAGCAAAATCCCTACACCCATGAATTTTTTGAAATTTTTTCTTTTGTAATGTTCGAAGTTTTTATTTATTTAGCGTATGGTTTTATGACACATTAAGAAACAAAAATAAAACTTAAAATAGGTAGAATTTTTTATCAAATCTCCCTAAAACAAAACATGAATACACTATGAGCTTACAATCAATTTGATTGCTTGGGCAGTACATTTGAACATTAGATGTTTACATCAAGTGATTCTATCCATTCTACTACATCGGGAGTTGCCAAATGGATGTCTGTAATGTCGCCATTGTATCGTCGAATTGGACACACAGTTGCAATGTGATTTATAGTTTGTTGTGGAGCGCCGCAGTCACATTGAAGGGATTCTGAAATTCCCCATTTGTAGAAAGAATCAGCACAACGTCCAGGATTCATTCATATTTGGTTTGGTTTTTGTAGTCCAGGTATGAAAAGGTGGCAAATCGAAACCAGGTTGGGTAGAAGTCGGGTTAGTAATAGAAAGCCCAAGTGTATTGTAATGATGCCAGTAGGTGTCCCAGGCATCCAAGATATTAAAATTAGTTGTCAGCAGGTTGCATCGTGGCATGCAGCTGGCAGTCAACTTTTTCAGTATGTGTGCTATTCAACCAGACTGGTGAAGCACCCCATGTCGAGCCTGCCAGTTTGTGCAATATATTGTTTCTCGTTTTAAGTTTTTCTGAAGTATTCTCTAGGTGGAGTTTAAAAGAAATAGTTCTATCGAGATTAATGCCCAGGTACTTTGGCTGTTGATTGTATTTAATAACAGTGCCATTAAATAACTCTGATAATTCGTGTTTTGCCAGTTTGTTGTTTAAGTGGAAACAAGTACTCTCCGTTTTACTTAGATTAGGAAATAAATTACACGTTCGAAAATAGTCATTCATTATCGCCAGGTCAGTTGAGAGCAAATCTTCCAAGACACCCATGTCTTTATTTTGATTGGCCAGGGTTCAATCATCAGTGTAACCAAATTTCTTTGATGTTGTGTTATGCTCACAATTTGGTACTGTTCAGCATGTAGTGTTGGTAGATTTTCCTTCGGAACAATTTGGTTTTGTGTAGTGTGTATTTTCTGGAATACAAGGCTTGACAGTTCAGACAACTAAACCAGTTGTGCTAGCAGCAAAGATTAGATTCTAGTCAATTAATCCTATAATTTCCATTCTTGAACTAACAACCTACATGTTGTGCATTATCATGATTTTATATTCAACCGATCACCATACAAATAAATTTTTGCCTTACCAACAGCTTAGATTTACATTTTTTTTATTGAAACATCAATGTTATAATAGATTTTGTCATATATAATTGCACTCTACCTGCAATATTTAACTAAGAAAAAAATGAAACAAAAACATTGCTGTGATTAAGTTCCTCTTCTAGCATTTTTTTTTATATAATGAAACGGAATACAATAAATATTTCGATAAATAAACATAACCTGTTCCTTTTTTTGCTAGTAAGAGAGGGTGTACATAAATTCGGTTCGCGTTTTGCATGTTAACCAAACCAACAGGAAAATGATTGTATGGTAGATGGATTATCCTGTTGTTAAATGTAAAATGATGCTGTTTATAGTGGCATTTGATCTAGAATAATCTAAGGATTATTGAGGATTAATCAGAACTAATAGAAAACTATATGTGGTTTAATGGTCCTAAATGGTTAGGTCTTCCAATTGAGCATTGGTCCTCAATTCAACTGCCATCAATTGAAATCCCAGAAAAACGAGAAATACACTCCCTTGTAGTGCTCGAAAAGCAATCTTCGCTATTTGAATTTACTCGTTATTCTTCCTTTCAAAAGTTAAAACATGTTGCTGCATATATTAACAGATTTATAAATTTTATTAAATGTAAATCAAAAATAAACGGCCCATTCACTGTCCTTGAACTACAAATCGCTACTACCCAAATAATAAAATTAATCCAAAACGAACAATTTGCCAAGGAAATAAAATAACTCCAAACCAAAAAAAACTATGTTGGCAAATTGTCACCACTATCGCCATTTTTAGATTCAGAAGGTGTGCTCAGAGTAGGAGGACGACTAGAATTGTCTGACTTGTCATACAACCAAAAACATCCTATCTTACTGCCGACCAAACATTATGTAACACAGCTAATAATACGTGAATATCACGAAAGCCATAGACATGTTGGAGCCCAAGCAACACTAAGTTCTATTCGTGCCCGTTATTGGATTATTAGCGGAAGAAATGCTGTAAAGAATATAATTCATAAATGTATCCTTTGCTTTCGAGCTAAGCCAACCGTTCCAAAACTATATTATGGGAGACTTACCTAGAACGCGCTTAATCTATACACGTCCATTTTTAAATACAGGTGTAGATTTATGTAGTCCTTTTTACATCAAGGAAAAACGAAAATGTAATCGAAATAAAGAAAAAATCTATGTAGCCATTTTCGTATGTTTTGCAAATTGCAACCAAGGCAGTTCATATTGAAATGGTACAAGACTTGACAGCAGAAGCATTTTTAGCTACATTACGTCGATTTTTCTCCAGACGAGGAAGATCAACAAATATTTATTCAGATAATGCCACAAATTTTGTCCGATCGAATCGCGAAATTAATGAAATCTACCAATTTTTAAATTCCAAAAATCATATAACTGAAATAGTTCGTACTTTAGCTGATCAGCAGCCAAATTCTGTAATTGTGAAGCGGTGAAGTGATAAGTTTTTTAATGAAAAGAAACGAAGAAATTTTTATCACTTCACCGCTTCACAGTTACAGAATTTGGCTGCAGAACACAACTTGGCATTTCATACCTCCAATATCGCCTCACTTCGGTGTATTATGGGAAGCTGCCGTAAAGTCTTTTAAAAACCATATAACTCTTATAATAGGAGATACACTGCTAACTTTTGATTCATTTTTAACTTATATTGTAGAAATAGAAGGAGTTCTCAACTCCCGTCCAATTACACCCTTATCCTCTGATCCTAATGATCTTAATGTCCTCACTCCTGCCCATTTTTTGATTGGAGACTCGATTACAAATATACCAGAAACAGATCTGAGAGATGTTCCTCTGGGAAGGTTATCGAACTGGCAGCACGTGCAACAAATGAAGCAACATTTTTAGACACGATGGAGCAAGGAATATTTAAATGAGTTAAACGTTCGGAAGAAATGGCATAATGGATCCACAACCAACAATAAATTAGGAACAATAGTACTATTACATGAAGAACATACACCAACAATGAAATGGAAGTTAGCAAAAGTTGTTGAAGTACATCCAGGACAAGATGGTATAATACGAACTGTCACCATAAAAACACCAACAGAAATATTTAAAAGAAGTATTAAAAGGCTATCACCATTACCTTTCGATGAAATTAATCACACTGAGAATATTACTTCAAATATGAGGATATTAGATTATTAGAGAGAATATTACTTCGAATATTATTTCAAAAAATAAATATTTTTACAATATTTTTTTTTAAAAAGTGTTGTGTAGTAGGAATTACAAAATGTGTCACAACAACATATAGATACCTTTTAAGACCTTATAGGTCCCACAACAACATGCATCTATCTTGAGGTGTTGTTGGACGCTTTTTTAAATCTTTGTGGATTGGAGGCACTCGAGACTATTGATTCAGGCAAAGCATTCCATTTGTACGATGTACGCACAAAGAAATCCCTTTGCATTTTGTTACTGTGGCAGTGAGTAATCCCGACAGTTTGACTACTTGCACAAACAGATTGACGAGTTGAACGAGGAAAAGAATATGTCTGGGGCATTATAGATCTAATTTCATCCGACCACTGATGGTGACGATATTTATAAAAAACAACGAGATCAGCAACAGTGCGACGATGTTGTAGGGAATCAAGATTTAATGTTAAATTTTGATCACCAACAATTCGTATAGCACGCTTTTGAACAGAGTCCAAAAGGCCCAAGATGGTAACAGATGCAGCGCCCCAAACTTGACAGCAATACTCCACGCAGGGACGAATATAGGACTTATAAATGTGGAGTAATTGATACGGAGAAAAATATTTTTTACATCTATTGAGGAGGCCGAGTTTTCTTGATGTACTCTTTGCCATGGCCATGATATGATCGTTCCAGAGTAAGTCATTGGAAATTGTGACTTCCAATAAACGAATGTTTTCACATTCGTCTATTTGGTCGTTACACATGTTAATTGAAATATCATTGGGAAACTCGGTCTTTGATCTGGAAACAATCAATAGCTGTGTTTTGGTGGAATTAAAATTGACCAAATTTTTGTCACGCCAACTTCCAGCAGGATGGAAAAGTAGCAGATTTATAGGATTTATAAAATATTTTGGTGAGAGTTGGTGCAATATAAAACAAAAATATCGAATAATTTTAATTAACTTTCATAAAACAAATTTCGAATAATTTTTTATTAACTTTAAAAAATGATAATTTTGGTTATTTTTAAATAGAAATTTTTGTGCTAGTGATTTTGAAATTTAAACTTATTTAAAACTGAATGAAACTTTACCTATTAATTCGCCTCAAACCTGTGTCTAGGAAGGGATGACATGGTATGTGTGCGATCCCCTTTATAAGATATACAAAAATATAAACACAGCAATCCGGCTACAAACAAATTTCGAAATTTTAAAAAATATTGTCATCCACTTAAAACTTTGTACATACTGAAAATATCTTGACAATTCGTTTAAAAACTCAAAATAATTGTTATTTTTGCAAGTCAGATTATTTTGGTTTGCGTTTAAGTTGTTTTGACTATATGTTAACTTAGTTAAATTAATAATATTATTGCAGTAGATAAATTATTGATTTCTACTTTTAAATTTCAAGTTTCAAATCTCATATGTCAAAATACTATTACGAAGAATGAAGAATGAAAAATATTTGGTGGGCATATGTGCAACATATATATTTTTCCTTTATTTTAATTTTGAACAAAATTTAATATTTTTTGTGCATGTGTTACAAAAACTAATATTATATTATAATCAATTTATTTACATTAGATTATAGTTTATTTTTAATAAATATTTTGGTCTAACGTCGTAATATTCTTATTTAAATTAATTACATGTATAACAACAACAAAATTTTCTTTGAACTTTTAATAAAAAGGAAATGGAAAAGATCTTCAACAATTTGAATTAGTAAAACGTGAGGAGTTTTTAAATAGAAAGTTCATCGTATATTCGTATAAAGCTAAAACTTGAAATCTTTTACAGTTTTCTTTCAATCTAGCAAAGAAAAATGATTGATTTTCTTCAACAAAATATTTCTTTTAAAACATAAAAAAGTACTTAAAAATAGATAGATCATTATAATCATAAAATGTTTATTTTTGCAAATCACTTTTGTCGAATGAGTAAAAAAAATTTACATCTCTTATATAATATAATACGTTATGCTTCTTTGTACTGAATTTTAGGTATATAAAAAAAGTATTCATTTTAAAAATAGCAATGTAAATAAAAATAATAATACAACATTATGAATGTGCCCATATAATAGAAATACATAAAATTAATATAGATAACATATGTACGTTAGAAACATTTCTCTTTGTATGTTTTGTTAAATAACACATTTTCTTTAAAAGTTTTAAAACTTTTCTATCTCCATGTTTTTCACGGTAATATATATTTAAGATAAATCTGAAGTGAAGAGCTATCTTTTGGAATGTGTGTCATCTCAGCATTACGGTGCGGGTGAACTAATTACGAACTACTTATTTCATGTTATAATTTTCAAAACAAGCGTTAAATTGTGGCTGAGCTAGCGTTTAATTATTTTAAAAAGTTAAAAATTTATTTTATCTGTACCGTAGTTGATAAGTAAAAGAGTAGTCTAGCTATCAGAATATTCGGTTGTGTTTTATTTGTTTTTGTGTTTTGTTAGTTAATAATTTTTTTTTTCCCGGAATAAGGAGTCAACCTCCTCCTAGTACCAACGGTCTCTTTGAGAGCTGACGAGCGGAATGGAGTTAGCGCACCCTCTCGTCCTTGAAGAGAGAAATCTCTTCAAAAGGCGGAAAAGTTCCTATTTAGTAGGAACCAACGGCATAGGATGGAGAAGGCAATGGAAAACCACTCCATTAAAAACCCTATGTAGTATTCCGAGGATGTGCAGTATAAAAGTAAAATATTCCGGAGGCAAAGTAGTCCCTCATCGGAATATCCGGGTGATGACTACTCGGGATGAATTCATCAAAACAGTTACCAAAAAGCGAAACTAAAAGATGATAACTTAAAAATAGGAACATGGAATGTTCGTAGTTTAAATGTAGTTGGAAAACTAGAAAACCTTATGATATAAATGACAAGACTGAATTTAGATGTTATTGGCATAAGTGAAGTGAAATGGAAAGAAGCGCACGATTTTTGTTCAGGGGTATTATTATTTCAGGATAATAAGTACGGAAGCAAAGAATGGAATTACAGGAGTGGGTTTTGTTTTAAATAAGAAATTAGATCAGGTTAATTATTATGAACATATTAATGATGGAGAAATTTTAATAAAATTAGATACTAAACCAATAATAACAACTGTGATTCAAGTGTATATAGCAACTTCACAAGCTGATGAAGAAGAAGTTGAAAAAGTTTATGAAGATAAAGAAAAACTCATTTCATATGTGAAAGGAGATGAAAATCTAATAATAATAGGAGATTAAAATGCTGTTGTAGGAAAAGGTAAAGAAGACAGTATAGTAGGAGCATATGGTTTGGGGAAAAGAAATGAGAGAGGAGATCGAGTTGTACAGTTTTGTGAAAAATACAAACTAGTAGTGGCAAACACCCTCTTTAAGAATCACAAAAGAAGAATATATACGTGGAAAAGACCTGGAGATACGGGAAGACATCAACTTCTTTATTTAATGGTCAAGCAAAAATTTAAAAATCAAATAATGGACGCCAAAACATTTCCTGCTGCAGATATTAACACCGATCATAATCTGCTGATAATGAAATGTAAACAAAAATAAAAAAAGCTAAAAAAAAAGAATTAAAACAAAGAGATGGGATTTAGAAAAATTTAAACAGTAAGTTGTGTTGAATGAGTTTGGATATAAGTTGGGGAGAGAGCTAGAAGCATTACAAGGAATGAATTCAGTGGAAGAGGAATGGGAATGTTTGAAAAGAGAGATAAAAAAGCAGGGGATGAGACAATCGGTATAAAGAAGCCTGTAGGAAGGAAACCTCGGCTAACTGAGGAAATAGTGGCTTTGATTTACACTAGAAGAAAGTACAAGGTTCCGACGGATGAGGAAGGATTGCGAAGGTACAAAATGGCTAGAAATGAGGTGATCAGAAAATGTAAGGAAGCAAAGGAATCATGATTAAAGGGAAAATGGGACGACATTGAGAAAGATCTAAACATGGGTTTTATAGAATCAGGCTATAGAAAAATTAAAGAACATTTTGGAGAAAAACAAATAACTTGCTCAAACTTAAAAGACTCACCCGCTGATGGCACCAAGTGAAAAAGCAGATAGACGGAAAGAGTACATTAAAGGATTACATGGAGATGAGGATTTGAGAAAGAATTGTTTAGAAAGAGAGATGGTTCTTAGCCCAGAAGATATAGGTGACAGAATTCCGAAATCAGAGTTCGACAAAGCATTAAAAGATCTTAACCACAAAAAAGCGACAGGAATAGATGCTGTACCAGCAGAACTGTTAAGGCCTATGGCAACAACAGGAATGGATAAACTGTTATAAGTTGGTGTGCAATATATATGATACAGGAAAAGGACCAACAGATTTTAAAAAAAATGTAATTTTTACGATGCCAAAGAAGACAAATGTGAAAACTATAGAGCCATAAGTTTAACATCACATGCTTCAAAAATATTAACTAAAATACTGTATAAACGGATCATTTTGGATTCAGGAAAAAGAAGGGAACTAGAAAAACGATTCTCACACTCAGGTTTTTATTAGAAAGAATTAGAAAAGACAAACCGACATTCTTGGCTTTTGTGGATCTTGAAAAAGCATGTAAAATGGTACAAAATCTTTGAACTTATGAAAAAGCAGGAATTAAGAACAAAGAAAGAAGAATAATCTATATATATATATATATATATATATATATATATATATATATATATATATATATATATATATATATATATATATATATATATATATATATATATATATATATATATATATATATATATATATATATATATATATATATATATATATATATATATATATATATATATATATATATATTGTTCACGCATTATCGTGAATTGTTAAATAGTTTACCTGAAAAATCAAAATATTTTAAATTAGAATCAAAACAAAACCAATTAAAGATTTATTTATTATTTATAAAATTATGCAAAACATTACCAAAACAATCCTTTTGAAATGTCAACGAAACTGTCAATTTTGAATTGACGTGTTCGGTATATTTTGATCATTCATTCGATATTTTCAATTTTCACATTGAATTTATGTGTTCGTTATTCTATATTATTAATTCGATAGTTTCGAGATCGTTGGTAAACTTGACAGCTGTGATTTGTAGAGTTTTGGTTTTCTATAAAATGGACTGTTTTGGTAGTTTTGCCCTCTTATTCTTACGAATTTATATCTGAATAGTATAGTCAGTAAGAAGTGTTGTTTTGTGTTACCATGTAGTTGGTTGAGTATGAGCTAAGCTCTCTCTTTGTTAGTTTTAAGTAAAGTTTAAATATTTTGTATTCCCATGTGTTAGATCAGTAATTGTAAAATTAATAAATGAAGTTTTTATAAAGTTGTGTGCATCAGGTCAGTTTTTAATGTATATATAAATTAACCAAATAGTTTTTTCTTTGTTCTCTGACAAATATTCGTCGAGTGTGCATGCAGTAAAAAACCTCGTATAAGTTTTCATCGATTGGAACGGGTGATGTTTCCATGCATCTTTCATTTCATATGTACATGATTTTAAATCATTATATGAGCTGATATATTTTCATCATTGCATCGTTCATGTCATATGTACATGATTTAAACTATTATATGATCTGATATTTTCGTCATTACTTCAATCAATCATCTCATATGTACATGATTTCAACTATTAAATGAGTTGATATTTTCGTCATTACTTCAGTTAATCATCTCATTTACATAACTTCAACTATTATATGAGCTGATATATTTTCATCATTGCATCGTTCATGTCATATGTACATGATTTCAACTATTATATGAGCTGATATTTTCGTCATTACTTCAATCATTCATCTCATATGTACATGATGTCAACTATTATATGAGCTGGTATATTTTCGTCATTACTTCAGTTAATCATCTCATTTACATAACTTCAACTATTACATGAGCTGATATATTTTCATCATTGCATCGTTCATGTCATATGTACATGATTTCAACTATTATATGAGCTGATATTTTCGTCATTACTTCAGTTAATCATCTCATTTACATAACTTCAACCATTATATGAGCTGATATATTTTCATCATTGCATCTTTCATTTCATATGTACATGACTTTAAATTATTATATGAGCTGAGATATTTTCGTCAGTGCTTCAATCAATCATCTCATATGTACATGATTATCAACTATTATATGAGCTGAGATATTTTCGTCATTGCTCCAGTTAATCATCTCATTTACATAACTTCAACCATTATATGAGCTGATATATTTTCATCATTGCATCTTTCATTTCATATGTACATGATTCAATTATTATATGAGCTGAGATATTTCCATCATTGCATCATTCATCTCACTTACATAACTTCATCTATTATATGAGCTGAGATATTTTCGTCATTGCTTCAGTTAGTCATCTCATTTACATAACTTCAACCATTATATGAGCTGATATATTTTCATCATTGCATCTTTCATTTCATATGTTCATGATTTTGAATTATTATATGAGCTGAGATATTTTCGTCATTGCTTCAATCAATCATCTCATATGTACATGATTTTCAACTATTATATGAGTCGAGATAGTTTCGTCGTTGCTTCAGTTGATCATCTCATTTCCATAACTTCAACCATTATATGAGCTGATATATTTTCATCATTGCATCAATCATCTCATATGTACATGATTTCAACTATTATATGAGCTGATATTTTCGTCATTGCTCCAGTTAATCATCTCATTTACATAACTTCAACTATTATATGAGCTGATATTTTCTTCATTGTATCATTCATCTCATATGTACATAACTTCAATCATTATATGAGCTGATATATTTTCATCATTGCATCACTCATCTCATATGTACATGATTTCAACTATTATATGAGCTGAGATATTTTCGTCATTGCTTCAGTTAGTCATCTCGGTTACATAACTTCAATTATTATATGAGCTGAGATATTTCCATATTTGCATCACGGTGTTGGAAGTTGATGTGCCAACCAATTCACATCAAATATATCGTCAAGAAAAAAAAATATAGTCCACCTCTCATCGACGCCGCATCATTTGGTCCTTCGAGTCGGATCTACACGCAGCTCGTCTCAAAATAACTTCGGAAGAGAAAAAAAAAAAACCAACCAACGTTTTTGGATAATTTAAGGTACCATTTAGTATAATTTATAAGTAACTTAATTATTTAAATTTTCGTCAAATATCATTAACATTATGCATTTCTCTAGCATTTATATTGTCATTGTGTATTAACACGACTTGCGTGATCATATAATCGTGATTTTTTCGGGACATTCACTACTACGGGGTGTACAATGTCGCTTAGTCGATTGTTTAATTGTCTATGGTGGATGGCTTGTCGGATTGTTTCATTTTATTGACATATTTCGTCTGGAACAATGTTCATCCATTTGTCTCTTCGGTATTAATTTTCCATAAGGTTAACATGCCGGATTCCCCTTACGAAGACCTCTTGAAAAAACAAAATCGTACAAAATCTCGTCGTACCTGAATGGAATTTGAATTCCAAAATAATTTTGCGTCGTCGTTAATATTTTTAAAAAATCTTTATACATCTCGTCATACTCTAATGGAATTTGAATTCCAAGTGTGGTACCTTTCTCTTACAGGTACCCAAAAATGTTATAATTTATATCAACACAACACAATCTTTAAATGAAACACAAATTCCGTATAAACTTTCGTATAAATTTATTTTAGTTTAATTAATTTGAAAAACCTTTTATTATTATTATTTTTATTATTTTTCTATTTTAATTTTGTTTTATTTTTAATCAATCTCTTCTTCAAAAACTAACTATTCACTTGCTTTTTTTCCTATTTCGTTTTACTGCCCAAATTACTCTAATCAATCTTTATTTTTATTCTAATGAAAGTCATGATCCGTTATCATAATTTTACCGTTAAACCAATCGTAAATATTTTATTTTAATTTTATTTATCGTTAAACCAATTAAAAGTTTAATCGAATTCCCCTCCAAAATAAATCAAAGTCAAAGAACCTCAGTTCATTTACTTAACAATTAAACGATCGTTTAATTGCTGAGTAATTACCAAATATTAATATTAATTTTAATATGTTTTGAAATAAAACATATTAAAAAAAATATCAAACCGTTGCAATTTGACTTTCATTTAATTATTGGGAAATTCGAATTGAATGAATTGAATTTAAGTTTAATTTAATAGATTATATAATTTGAAGCATTTGATCGAGACCATGATGACGGGTCATGACACTCGCCACCCTTAAAAATAAGAGAAGATGTATATATGGAATGTTACATCTTCTCGAATTGTAATTTATTTTTGTATTGAATTGTTATTTGAAATAAAAATCGTTGTGTCAACGAATTAAATTGAATTGAAATATTGAAAAGTTACAGAAGTGACAAAATCAAAGATTTATATAATCTATAGAACTATATTCCCAATTTTTATTTTGCCATTTTTTTTTATTTAATCAATCCAAATCTATTTGTTTTTTTTTTTTTTTTTTGAAGCATTCTTTCAAACAGATTCTTTCCAACAGATTTTTTTTTTTTTTTTTTTTTTTTTACTCATTTCTTATGGATTTGTTTGACAAAAAAAAATTAATATTTGTTTCTTGTTTTGTTAAATAATTTCTTTTTTGTGTTTAATCTAGTTTCAGATCTTTACTTAATTATCCAACACAGGAAAAAATTATTTAAAAATCCATATAAATATTCATTGACTCATATAACGTAACTGAATGAATTTTAGCCATTGCATTTCGTTTAGGAATTCATTTAACTTAAATTAAATAATTAAAGTTTTACACATTTAACAATTCATTGATTTTTTTTTCTTAATTAATTTTGCGATTTTATGTTTTTATGTTCATTTTAAACATATTAGATAAATCACCTAATGAATTTGGTGGATCATTGAAATATTTAAAAGTGTAATTATTATAAATTGTATTGAATGAATTAAGGAAACTGTATGAAACAGATAGCTTTGTAAATGAATTAGCCAAGAATAAAATGATAAGTTCTATATGTAATTTTAACTATGAGTTTTAACGAAACTAAATGTTTGAAACATTAAAACATTTTAGTAAAACTTTGTATGAACCTTAAATTTTCAAGTCATATAATTTAAATTAACTGAAAATTCGACATTATTTTTTTTTGTGTATAATATTATTTGCTTATTATTTCTATATTATTGCTTATTATTTCTATATTATTGCTTATTATTTCTATATTATTTATGTTTTAATTTATGTTTTAATTCTAAAATAATTATTCTTAACTAAATTTTTTTTGTAATTTTAAAATATCAATAAAATATTTGATAATAGTATTATGTTTAATTATAGCACTAATTATTTGTATGAAACGAAATATTAATTATTTAAATTGTATTAAACAAATGTAAAATATATCCACACCTTATACGTAAAATAAATTCCGAGGTGTTCACTGTATATATGTTATTAATTGCTAGCGACCTTCCTCAACTTTTTCTTTTAATTTTAAATTCAATAACCCTAAAATTACATAACTAAAATTATAACTAAATTATTTGCAAGACGAGATTTTAACTATACACATGTACGCTATAATATAAACATTTAATATAAAAATAAAAGGGCATCATATTTACGAAAATATTTTTTTTTTTAATTCGTATTTGTTGTTTCTTTTAATTGTAAATAGCAATGTCTTCTTTTTTATTTTATTTTTTTCGACTTTAAACATATATGGGCTATTATTTTGAAAACGTACATTTTTTTGTTGATTTTTAAATTTTTGATTTTTAAAAAATCTGAAATTTTGATATATTGTTGGCATTGACGAAAGGAAAAAAGTAATTTCTGCTTTTATTTTTTGTGTACTCTGAATCGGAGTTATGCGCGGTTGAATTTTGAGGCTTTTTCACGTAGTTTTTGGTAATGGTGGCAATGTTTTGTGAATAGGTGCCACAAATTTCATCCGACTTACGTATATTTTTGCAAGTAAAAAGGAAAATAATTGAATAATTGAAATAAGTAAGTTTAAAATTAATAACTTTTCTCTTTTCCGCTAGGCGGCGCGTAAAACCTTGGTTTACTTAAAGCTCATATCTCAAAAAGTAGGCTTTTTTTTTTTTGTTTTTCACAAATTTTAAAGTAAACATATGCAGCTATGAAATTGAGAAATAAAAAGTCAGCAATTCAATATGGATTTTTTCTTACGATTTTTTAAAGTTTGGTATATGAAAAATTCACTTGTGTTTTTTTATTAAGTTAATAGTCCTGTACTAAATGTGGATCTAATAAATTAAACATTTCATATTTTAACACCTGCAATAAATTTGAACCATTTTCTGTGCGATTAAATGGTTAAAAACTTATTCAAAATTAATAAAAGTAAATAAAAGTAAGTAAAAAGGAGCTGAATGACATTTTTTAAAATGAATAAACATTTTACACACCCTTTTAATAATTTAAATTCCTTTATTTTACCACTTAACTTAAAGTGGTAAAATAAAGGAATTTAAATTATTAAAAGGGTGTGTAAAATGTTTATTCATTTTAAAAAATGTCATTCAGCTCCTTTTTACTAATTAAAATCTCATTAGAGGCTCATAATTTTAACATTTAAAATTTCTAATGACGCCCACAAACGGTTTTTGACCAAATTATACTTGCATCCAATCAAAATATATTAAATTGTACCTACCTAATTTTACCTGATTCTACCTATGTCAAAACTATTTCAAGGGTATATATATATTGATTGGATTGCCTTATAATCAATTATATTCCAAAATATTTAGAAGACATAACGTTTAGAAAAGATAATAATAGAAATGCCTTTCAAATTGTGCTGTACCTTGTACGGTCTCAAAAATCATCAGCGGACATCAAAAAATGTGAAACTGGTCACACCAGCTGTTATTCAAAAAGCTGCGACCCTAAATTTTACTTTGCGTGATTACCAGTTTATATGTGAAACATGTCCCACTTATATCTATAAAAATAAGGTAAATTTAATTATTTTATTAAAATGAATAAAAATTCATATGCAACTAATATTTTCTATACAGCAGCTTTCATGTTCGGAAACTATCGATAGTGAAATTATTTCTATAAATCAGGATGTTGAAAATGTTCCAACGAACGAAAATATTCAAATACCTCCAGCATCTTTAGATCCATCACCAGTTTCGGTTGATACTATATCTCCACCAGTTCCTGAACTACTTAATGACATTTTAGAAGATATTAACAATGTTCTTGGAAGGTTAGCCGAATCCCTATCAAACAAAAACATATTACAACAGAAAGTTATAAAAAAATTGCAAGTGTCACATCGGCAATAAGTCAAAGAATATTTCAAGTAGATTCAGTTAAAGTGTTATCACCAAACGAGGAATGTGAATATACATCATGGCTTATGAACCTTAAAAAAGAGTTTAAAGATGTCAGCTGTAAATCAAAACAAGTGTTTTTGTTGACAACTCTACCACGTAAATTTTGGTCAAATCAACGTATCTAGGATGAATTTGATGCATCAAGACGACTGGTAGAATTCGCCATGGATCTGTTGGAAACAGTAGGTCCTTACAGTTGGCCTCAAAGCAAACAAGTGCACAGTTTGTCACAAAATATAGTAAAACAAATTCAAACATACTTCTTATCAGAGGAAATTAGTAGAACAATGCCTGGCCTTAAAGATGTTGTTACTATTACAGAAGGATCGACAAAAATTAAGAAATCAAAGCAGTTGGTGTTATGGACCCTCACCGACATCTACGAAATGTTCTTGGAAGAAAACAAAGAACTCAAGGATTCCACTGTTTTTTACCGGATAACACTACACCCGATAAAATAATGGTCAAAATGTTTTCTTTTTCTGATGATCATAAATATTTCAATTTAAAGGCAAAAAAAAAATATGTAAATTAATTTTTTAATGTATTTATTTATAATATTGATTAAATTATAATGTTTATAGGAAAAATATTTTTTTAATGTTTTTTTCTAATGTTAGTGTTGGTGATGTTGAAATTATAACAAAATCTTCGATCATTGGGATCTCCAATTCTTATTCTGAATAAAAACCTGTTTCTCAATCAGAAATACACAAAAAATGGTTCAAATTTATTGCAGGTGTTAAAATATGAAATGTTTAATTTATTAGATCCACATTTAGTACAGGATTATTAACTTAATAAAAAAACACATGTGAATTTTTCATATACCAAACTTTAAAAAATCGTAAGAAAAAATCCATATTGAATTGCTGACTTTTTATTTCTCAATTTCATAGCTGCATATGTTTACTTTAAAATTTGGGAAAAACCAAAAAAAAAAAAAAGCCTACTTTTTGAGATATGAGCTTTAAGTAAACCAAGGTTTTACGCGCCGCCTAGCGGAAAAGAGAAAAGTTATTAATTTTAAACTTACTTATTTCAATTATTCAATTATTTTCCTTTTTACTTGCAAAAATATACGTAAGTCGGATGAAATTTGTGGCACCTATTCACAAAACATTGCCACCATTACCAAAAACTACGTGAAAAAGCCTCAAAATTAAACCGCGCATAACTCCGATTCAGAGTACACAAAAAATAAAAGCAGAAATTACTTTTTTCCTTTCGTCAATACCAACAAAATATCAAAATTTCAGATTTTTAAAAAATAGTTGTTTTTTTTTCGATGTACGTTTTCAAAATAATAGCCCATATAGCCCATAATAGCCCACATTAAATGTTTCTGACTTATTTAATTTTCGTGTAATAATAATTTGCTTGAAACAAATCTATGCTAATGAACTTTCAGTAAAATATTTTGCTTATGTTAATGAAAATATGTTTAGCATTAGATTTTGCTACATAGATCACTTATAAAATAATTAAGAAAAATAATAATAAATTTTATTGACTTAAATTTACTGTGTACTAATATTTGTTTATCTCTTTTTTTTCTAAAGAAATGAATTTCCTCAATAATAATAAAAAGGCAACTTAATTTTAAGATTTAACATATGATTTTATTGAAGAAACCTCAGAATAAGTTTCATATAATTATTTAAAATTTTCTTGTTTTGTATATAAACATAATTAGGTCATATTTTATGATAATAATAAAGCAATGAACTTTATTTGAAGTATAATTCCTTATTCTAGTAGAAGAAAATTAAAGGTAGAAAATTATTTTGTTTATGCATTTTATATGTAAATAAAAGAAGGTTTTTGTTTTTGTGAATTATTTTTTTTTTGTTGATTGATAATGTTTTTGTTTTTTATAAAACTTTAAATTGAAATTATACACTTATGTTTTTCAATAATAATTTATGATAATTTGTTGGCTTACTCTAGTATTTAGTGTTTAGGTTTAGTTTTATGAAATAGATGAAACTATTTTATGAAATTTACATTTTTTCTTTTGTTTTGTTTGGACATAACTGTTTTGTAGAGAAAGATATTTATATATATATATATATGAGTTTTGGTATTTATTTATGAATAGTCTTTTTATATGTGAATAGATAATAATTATTTGTTTTGATTATTGATTATATGTTTTTTTTATTAAATTTATTCTTAATAATTAAAAGACGATTACAGAATTGTGGTTCCCTTTTTTGTCCCCATTGCGAATGGCTCGACAAACAGAGTCACTATCTTAAAGTTGAGATAAATTTTTGTAATTTTAATTTGACTGAATTTATATTAATTCGACTTTTTTTTTTTTATTGATAAGAAGTTTTGTTATTTATTTTATTATGGAGTATGTAATTCGTAAAACCCTAAATTGTTTAAGAATGGAATAAAGAAAATTAATTAGGAGCAAATTTGAAAATGACCTGTATGTTTCCGAATTTTCTTTCTAGATTATCTTTGCAATATTTCAATAAGAAAATGACATTACTGGTGCGTGATAGGATTTTTGTTGTATTGAATTTTGATTGGACAAATTTTTTGACTCTACTAATGTGTTGGCCAATTAATATCAAACTTCTTTTAAATGTTAAACGAAAAATTTGACTAAAGCTTGGTTTCACGGTTTCGGATGAGAACATATATTCTTGTTTATTTAAATTTTTGTAGAGCGAACGTAATGATTGTCTAATTCCAAATTGATTTGTGTTGTTTATCCGATTACCGCTATTAAAATTTTGTGAAATATTGTTGCAAATAAAAGTAATAAGGAACATTAACAATTTTTGACCATTTATTATCGTTTTGCTATTTAAACGAGATGAAAGTTGTTTTGTTTGCTTAGTTTTCCTAATTCGGCAATTCTCAACGCATGTCTTGGTTTTTGTGAGGTTGCGATAGCTTTTTGGGTATAGTTTGTTCTTTTTATAATTTCTATTGGTTGGAATTTTAAGTGGTTCGGTCTCAGCGTTCTGTTGTTGGGAGGTTTTAATCGTTTTAATGCATTGTTTTATTTTTGTTGGTGCTACTCGTTTCTTGTTGTTATGACGAATGTTTGTCTTATTTTTGACTGTTTTGTTTTCAGTAACCAGAATTCTATTGCTATTTTCTTTAGGTCTCGATCTTGAAAATATTTGTTTTTGATTGTGTTTGATATTTGAGAAAAGTATTAAATTAGGTGAGCTAATGATATTAATGTGTGAGTTCACTGGAGATCCTACTTTTGACGATAAAGCATTATTTTGTTTTGCAATAATGTTTGTTTTGCACAATTTTTTATCATAGAAAACGTTATTTGATTTTATACTAGAAATCAGCGGCTTAGAATTGGTGGATTTTTTGATTATATTAACATGTTTTGTTTGTTTGCTATCGCAGTAATTTGTTATTATTGAACTAACTTCGTTTTTGCCTATACTTACTTTTAAGACTTCGGAATATAAATCTCTCGGTGGTATGTTATCTGCTAGAGTATGTAGTTGAAAAGTAAGTGCTGGAACTTCGATATTTTGATTTAAGCTAAAGTTATTCGGTAAAACATTTTCGTACACATTATCTTTTTCAGACGGATTGGGATGGTTTTGAATGGTTTCAACTAAATCTTTGCCGAGAATTTTATTTCTATTCTGTAATTCAATGAATTCTGTTTCTAGTTTTGTGTATAATACACTTTGGTTTGACAATTTTT
Source organism: Diogma glabrata (assembly GCA_963693315.1). Taxonomy (NCBI): domain Eukaryota; kingdom Metazoa; phylum Arthropoda; class Insecta; order Diptera; family Cylindrotomidae; genus Diogma; species Diogma glabrata. The sequence goes on along the minus strand of OY856186.1, from coordinate 193,356,685 downwards.
TTGTTGTTCTGTCTAGATCTATTGCTACAATTATTTTTTCTGTATTAAGTTGTTCGATTTTTTGGCGGAGTGCTTTGTTAATAGTTTTAGTGTTTTTTAATTCTAAATTTGCAACCGCCAAGCTGTTTATTAACTCTTCGGCAGAATGTTTTAATTTCTCTTTAGAATATGATAAAATACTAAACTCATTTTTATATTTATTATTGTCTTGAGTAAGGAAACCAATCTCTTGTTTATCCTTAATTTTTTCTGCTATAAAGGTAGAGTTTAATCTTAGCAACTTATCGTTTTCTTGAGAGAGTTCTTTTAGTTTTGCATTTGCTTGTAACAATGCATCTAAAATAAGTTGTTCTTCATCAGAGCGAGTTTTATGTTTTTCTAATAAATGGTTTTGAGAACTTTCGTTCAATCGTTTAACAAAGAGATCGGATTGCAAATTTGATTTTAAATTATCAATTGGTTCAAAAGTGTGTTCTAAAAATCCAAATGTTTTTTTAAAAAATTCTGTTAACTCGCAAAATGAATTGAATTTTTGGTTATATATACGGAAATACGCGTCTCCCTTTACCCGTGAACTAATTCTCGATAGCAAATATGTTTTTAAATTTGATGAAACATTATTATATGCTTTTTCACACGTTTCCAAAAAATTTTCGATTTCGCGTTGATTTGGATTATTACTTGAAATTATTGGGATTGTGTTCAAGGTATCACAAAGTAAAAAATAATCATCACTATTCATTTTACAGTTGTCCATTTTTCTTAAAATTAGCTAAACCTTAACAATTTCTAAAACTAAAATTATTTAAATGTGACTCACCCTTCGTTTAACTTCCAGTTTAACGTCTACTTTAATTGTTGATGATTCCGTTGATGTTGCTGTTAATGACTTCTGTTTACTAAATGTTTTTACTGCTGTTTATTATGTTGTTAATGTTGGTGTGGATGTATTAATGGTCTGTTTTTCTTCACTGGTGGGCTCTTGATCATTAGTTGTATTCGATGTTTGTTTTACTTTCTTGATTTGTGTATTTGCAGGCAGCTGGTTGACATATGTATAACTCTATTTCCTTATGTTTGATATATATGATATATATGATTTGTTTAAATTGTGTTTGAGAATTTTTAGATATCGAAAATTGCCAACATTGATCACTGTGTTTAAATTTCGATTGCTTTATGATTTATCGAAAATTTCAGAAATTGTTCAATGTATTTGTTCACTGTGTTCACTGTGTTTGCACTTTTTTTATTGATTGTTTTTGCACTGTTTTTGCACTGTTTTATTTAAAAATAAATAACCCAATCGTGGCTGTTTCCGGCTGCGCCAAATGTGGTACCTTCCTCTTACAGGTACCCAAAAATGTTATAATTTATATCAACACAACACAATCTTTAAATGAAACACAAATTCCGTATAAACTTTCGTATAAATTTATTTTAGTTTAATTAATTTGAAAAACCTTTTATTATTATTATTTTTATTATTTTTCCATTTTAATTTTGTTTTATTTTTAATCAATCTCTTCTTCAAAAACTAACTATTCACTTGCTTTTTTTCCTATTTCGTTTTACTGCCCAAATTACTCTAATCAATCTTTATTTTTATTCTAATGAAAGTCATGATCCGTTATCATAATTTTACCGTTAAACCAATCGTAAATATTTTATTTTAATTTTATTTATCGTTAAACCAATTAAAAGTTTAATCGAATTCCCCTCCAAAATAAATCAAAGTCAAAGAACCTCAGTTCATTTACTTAACAATTAAACGATCGTTTAATTGCTGAGTAATTACCAAATATTAATATTAATTTTAATATGTTTTGAAATAAAACATATTAAAAAAAATATCAAACCGTTGCAATTTGACTTTCATTTAATTATTGGGAAATTCGAATTGAATGAATTGAATTTAAGTTTAATTTAATAGATTATATAATTTGAAGCATTTGATCGAGACCATGATGACGGGTCATGACACAAGATAAATTTCTTATTTCCGTTAATAATTCAGTTCGTCGTACTTTAATGTAACTTGAGTTCCGTATAATTGTTGTCTTCGCTAATATTTTGAAAATCGTTATTCTTTTTTCGTCGTACCTTGTTGGAATGCGATTTTTCGTTAATAGTTGGAGTCACTATTCGTTTCGTTGTACTTAGTAGAATGTGATTTCCAGATATAATTGTTGTCGTCGCTAATATTTTGAAAATCGTTATTCTTTTTTCGTCGTACCTTGTTGGAATGCGATTTTTCGTTAATAGTTGGAGTCACTATTCGTTTTCGTCGTACTTAGTAGAATGTGATTTCCAGATATAATTGTTGTCGTCGCTACTATTTTGAAAATCGTTATATATTTTTCGTCGTACCTTGTTGGAATGCGATTTTTCGTTAATAGTTGGAGTCACTATTCGTTTTCGTCGTACTTAGTAGAATGTGATTTCCAGATATAATTGTTGTCGTCGCTACTATTTTGAAAATCGTTATTTATTTTTCGTCGTACCTTGTTGGAATGCGATTTTTCGTTAATAGTTGGAGTCACTATTCGTTTCGTCGTACTTAGTAGAATGTGATTTCCATATATAATTGTTGTATTCGCTAATATTTTGAAAATCGTTATTTATTTTCGTCGTACCTTGTTAGAATGCGATTTTTCATTAATAGTTGGAGTCACTATTCGTTTTCGTCGTACTTAGTAGAATGTGATTCCAGATATAATTGTTGTCGTCGCTACTATTTTGAAAATCGTTATTTATTTTTCGTCGTACCTTGTTGGGATGCGATTTTTCATTAATAGTTGGAGTCACTATTCGTTTCGTCGTACTTAGTAGAATGTGATTTCCAGATACAATTGTTGTCTTCGTTAATATTTTAGAAAATCGTTCTGTCGTATTTTTAAATCATTCGTCGTACCTTATTAGATTAATTGTTATTTTTAGGATTCTGTTATATTATGTATTATATTCATCAGATTCTAGTAGATTAAATAGCATATTCATCGGATGTTCCAATATTAAATTACCAATTTATTCATCGGATCATTTCAAAATCACCGTTTTTAGGTGTGGAGTAATTAATTATTTAATCCACATCGTTCGTCAATCAACATGGAAGTTTTGATATTGGTTTGTCCAACATTCGCTGGTCTTTGGATGTGTTAGCTTCATTAATTTTTCGTCGTTCTCCTTGTTGCTATCATAATTCCAACAGATGTTCACTCTTGTATCATTCTTCGTTGCCTTGGCAGAGTGTGTCTCACAGCCCACCTTCGTCGTATAGTCGTTGAGACAAAATCAAACAAATTTCTTCAATGTGAATTAGCTCTGACCTTGCTAATAGGCTTACATGCTTCATTTGTAGTAATTGGTTATTCGTCATATCTTACTAGAATTCGTTTCTCAAGTTAATGTTCATTAATAGTTGGAGTCATTATTCGTTTCGTCGTACTTAGTAGAATGTGATTTCCGAATAAAATTGTTGTTCGTTTATATTTTAGATATTTTTCTCGTACGTTTCGCCGTACCCTAACACCATTCATCGTATTTTATTAGTTTGATTGTTATATTCTTAGGAACCTGTTAAATTATTTTATACCCATTAAATTCTAGTAGATTAAATACTATTCATCGCATGTTACATTATTGAATTACCAACTCATTCATCAAATCCTGTCAAATTCATCGTTATTAGATGTGAAATAATTAGTTATTCAATTCACATCGTTCATCAGTTAACATGGAAGGTTTGATATTGGTTGTCCAACATTCGCTGGTATTTGGATGTGTTAGCTTCATTAATTTTTCGTCGTTCTTTTTGTTGCTATCATAATTCCAACAGATGTTCACTCTTGTCTCATTCTTCGTTACCTTGGCAGAGTGTGTCTGACAGCCCACCTTCGTCGTATAGTCGTTGAGACAAAATCAAACAATTTTTTCCAATGTTAACCAATGTATACTTGCTAAATGGCTTACATGCCTCTTTTGTATTCAATAGTATCCGTCATTAGAATTCGTTTTAATTCAATATTTGGTAGTTAATAGTTCGGTAGTATCTTAAGTCGTTATATGTTTAATTATAATTTAGTAAAATGGTTGTCTTCAGTAGGATTTAAGGTCATTAGTTATTTTCACGTGTCCTAGTATCTTAAGTCGTTATAGGTTTAATTATAATTTAGTAACATGGGAGTCTTCAGTAAGAATTAAAGTTATTAGTTATTTTCACGCGTTCTTCGTCTAGTTTATGTTACACACCGAAAATGATTTCGTTTGAATTAGAATTTTATATTGTGTCATTTCCGTCTGGCAAATTGATAATTCAGGTTGTAGCACCGAGCTTTAATCGTTGACATTTAACTTTTGCAGGCCCCCTCTATTAGCTCAAGATGCGTGCTCAAATGCAACTGACAAATGGTTCATATGCATGTTCGCGTGTTTCGTCTCAAAGCAGTCCAGTTGGAAATCGGTATTAACTCATCAGCTGACCCTTTTAGAGCTTGGTTTCGTCGTATGTATGGTATCACGTAGCGGATTGTGATGTTTTTAAAAATTCTGCTTCCACAACATTGCCAACTTCATTGAAGCTCGTAATCTTCAGCATATCCAACAAGCAGCATTCATGTGGTCTACTCTTCGTCACAGAGTGTGTCCGACAACTCAATTTCGTTGTACAATCGTTGTGTCATTTTAAATTGAGCCTAATGTCATTTCCATTAACCCAGCTGAATCCATTCTGAAAACGCTCAGTAGCACGAATCAGCGTAATCTCACATCTTGATGTTGAAGATTTGCAGCAGTTTGTTGTATCAAGTAATTACAAACTAGTGGTGGTTTATATTTCACTAATTAGTATTTGCAATCGTCCACGTAACTCAAGCAACAATGTTCTGCGACCAGGCTTTTCAGTCTGACAAGTCACTCACCTCGACTACAGTCATCCCTGAATATTCATACACTTAAAATCTACTTTAGTTGCTGTCCGTAACTGGTTTTAAGGGATTACGTAATTGCAACGATGTCGCAGCCTGGACCGTTTCATTTTGTTAAAGTAAATACTTTAAGGTCGCCAGTATGTTCACGCATTATCGTGAATTGTTAAATAGTTTACCTGAAAAATCAAAATATTTTAAATTAGAATCAAAACAAAACCAATTAAAGATTTATTTATTATTTATAAAATTATGCAAAACATTACCAAAACAATCCTTTTGAAATGTCAACGAAACTGTCAATTTTGAATTGACGTGTTCGGTATATTTTGATCATTCATTCGATATTTTCAATTTTCACATTGAATTTATGTGTTCGTTATTCTATATTATTAATACGATAGTTTCGAGATCGTTGGTAAACTTGACAGCTGTGGTTTGTAGAGTTTTGGCTTTCTATAAAATGGACTGTTTTGGTAGTTTTGCCCTCTTATTCTTACGAATTTATATCTGAATAGTATAGTCAGTAAGAAGTGTTGTTTTGTGTTACCATGTAGTTGGTTGAGTATGAGCTAAGCTCTCTCTTTGTTAGTTTTAAGTAAAGTTTAAATATTTTGTATTCCCATGTGTTAGATCAGTAATTGTAAAATTAATAAATGAAGTTTTTATAAAGTTGTGTGCATCAGGTCAGTTTTTAATGTATATATAAATTAACCAAATAGTTTTTTCTTTGTTCTCTGACAAATATTCGTCGAGTGTGCATGCAGTAAAAAACCTCGTATAAGTTTTCATCGATTGGAACGGGTGATGTTTCCATGCATCTTTCATTTCATATGTACATGATTTTAAATCATTATATGAGCTGATATATTTTCATCATTGCATCGTTCATGTCATATGTACATGATTTAAACTATTATATGATCTGATATTTTCGTCATTACTTCAATCAATCATCTCATATGTACATGATTTCAACTATTAAATGAGTTGATATTTTCGTCATTACTTCAGTTAATCATCTCATTTACATAACTTCAACTATTATATGAGCTGATATATTTTCATCATTGCATCGTTCATGTCATATGTACATGATTTCAACTATTATATGAGCTGATATTTTCGTCATTACTTCAATCATTCATCTCATATGTACATGATGTCAACTATTATATGAGCTGGTATATTTTCGTCATTACTTCAGTTAATCATCTCATTTACATAACTTCAACTATTACATGAGCTGATATGTTTTCATCATTGCATCGTTCATGTCATATGTACATGATTTCAACTATTATATGAGCTGATATTTTCGTCATTACTTCAGTTAATCATCTCATTTACATAACTTCAACCATTATATGAGCTGATATATTTTCATCATTGCATCGTTCATGTCATATGTACATGATTTCAACTACTATATGAGCTGATATTTTCGTCATTACTTCAATCATTCATCTCATATGTACATGATGTCAACTATTATATGAGCTGGTATATTTTCGTCATTACTTCAGTTAATCATCTCATTTACATAACTTCAACTATTACATGAACTGATATATTTTCATCATTGCATCGTTCATGTCATATGTACATGATTTTGAATTATTATATGAGCTGAGGTATTTTCGTCATTGCTTCAATCAATCATCTCATATGTACATGATTTTCAACTATTATATGAGTCGAGATAGTTTCGTCGTTGCTTCAGTTGATCATCTCATTTCCATAACTTCAACCATTATATGAGCTGATATATTTTCATCATTGCATCAATCATCTCATATGTACATGATTTCAACTATTATATGAGCTGATATTTTCGTCATTGCTCCAGTTAATCATCTCATTTACATAACTTCAACTATTATATGAGCTGATATTTTCTTCATTGTATCATTCATCTCATATGTACATAACTTCAATCATTATATGAGCTGATATATTTTCATCATTGCATCACTCATCTCATATGTACATGATTTCAACTATTATATGAGCTGAGATATTTTCGTCATTGCTTCAGTTAGTCATCTCGGTTACATAACTTCAATTATTATATGAGCTGAGATATTTCCATATTTGCATCACGGTGTTGGAAGTTGATGTGCCAACCAACTCACATCAAATATATCGTCAAGAAAAAAAAAATACAGTCCACCTCTCATCGACGCCGCATCATATATATATATATATATATATATATATATATATATATATATATATATATATATATATATATATATATATATATATATATATATATATATATATATATATATATATATATATATATATATATATATATATATTATATATATATATATATATATATATATATATATATATGATTAAAAGATTTTCTTTGGTATATAGCCCTTTTATATTTATTTTTTAAAAATAATTTGACGTTTCGTTGGAGTTTCCCAACATTTTCAAAAATTATTAAATTTACAAATAACACAAAAAGATAGAAATTATATAAACAAAGAAAAAATTTTTAATAATGACAGTAAAAACAACGACAAAAAATTGTTATTTTTTAAAAAAAAGAAAAGATTGAGTTACTTTAAAAAAAAATTTATAACAAGTTATCGTAAACGTTTTGAAGATAATGTGAATCATTTTGTATATTAATAGATTTGTTTGTTTTTTGACTTTTTCTAATCATTATCATCTCCATGATTCTTCGTTTTTGATAGTTGGATTCTTTAGCAAGAATTTTAACATTGTCTTTCAGGCAAATTTTATGTTTTGTATTCTTGAGATGCTCGGATAAGGCACATTTCGAAACTGAAGGATCATTGTTGTTAGATCCATTAATATGTTCGTTGATCCTTTTTCTTAAATATTGGTTTGTATTACCAACATATTCTGACAAGCAAGAACAAACAACTTTATATACTAAATTAGAATTTTGGTCAAATGGGACTTTATCCTTAAGGTTAGAAAAAAGGAAATCTAAAGAAAGATTAGATCTGCCAACAGTTTTAATATTGTAACTTTTTAAAAGTGCTCGTATTTTTTCAAAGAGATGTTTTACATATGGTAAAGAAATATATTTCTCATCTGGATCTTTTAAATTTCTGTTTTCTTGACCATTAATGTGTTTAAAAATAATACTATTAATTGTTTTATGAATTAAAATTTTTGGATATCCATTTTTTATTAAAGTGTTCTCTAAAAGTTCGAAATTTTCATTATGAAAACGATGATCTGACAATTTAATTATTTTTTCACATAAAATTTTGATTGAGTTAATTTTATAGTTGTGTGGTAACCACGATTTATAATTCAAATAACGGCCTGACCAAGTGTCTTTGTGGTACCAATTTGTTGACAAAGTTCCATCGATGTTTTTTATAACTTTTGTGTCTAAAAATGCCAAAGAACTATTATTTTCCAGTTCAATTGTAAATTTAATGTGTTCATCAAAACCATTAAAGGCATTTAAGAAATTATTAATTTCATGTGATGGAATTGCGGTAAATATGTCATCTACATAACGATAATAAAAAAGTGGAGAAAAATTTAAGGATGATAATACGGCAGTTTCAACAAATTCCATCACTAAATTAGCTAATATGGGACTAATAGGTGAACCCATTGGAGAGCCAAACTTTTGTCTATATATTTTCCCATTAAAAGTGAAAATACAATTATTTAAAACTAATTCCAAACCTTCAATGAACTGCGTTTTTAACAATTTAGTTTTCGATCTTCTTTTGATAGCCTTCCAGTCATTATTAATTAGCTTCAAAACAAGATCACTATCTATATTAGTAAAGAGTGATATTACATCTAATGACAGTAACATATAGCCTGGTGGTAAAACAAAATTTTTAATTTTACTAATAAAATCTTCTGAATTTTTTAAAAAAGATGATGTGTTTCCAACACTTGGTTTTAGGATGTCAGAAAGGTAAGCGGATAAATTATATGTTGGTGAGCCAATGGAACTGACAATTGGACGAAGTGGTATGTTTTGTTTGTGTATCTTTGGAAGTCCATACATTTTTGATACTACACAATTGTTTTTTCTTAAACGTAGTCCTTCTTCTTTGGTTATCCTACCATCATTTTGCCAAAATATTAATAAATCATTAACCTTTTTCTGTAAAGTTAATGTCCGATCAGATCTTAAAATATCATAAGTGTTACAGTCGTTTAGCAAAGTTTCCAATTTCAAAACATAATCCTCTTTTAGCATTAAAACTGTTATATTACCCTTATCAGCTCGAGTGATTAAGAGATCCGTATTATCTTTACAAAATTGTTTTGTTTCTGAAATTTTCGATGAAAGCGTTAACTCTTCTCTTGTTAAATATCTTTTTTGTTGATATTGATTTTGATTTTTAAAATTTGTTAAAATATTTACTAAATTATTCCTAATATTAATTTTTGAGTCTTCTTCCATATTATAGAGACAAGTTTCCACATCACAAATTATATTCGTAATAGGAACGGAATTAGTAGGTGTAGGAGGACAGAACTTGTTGCCTAAACTTAAAATATATTTTACATTATTAGGAATAACTATATCAGTGGTATTAAACCAAAAACTTGTCAATATCTTGGTTTTCTTCTTGAAAAGAAATCTGTTGGGATTCACATTTCATGATGCTAATCTTCTTAATATGTTTTTCTTTTGTAATTTGAAAAACTGTCTCATATCGATAATTACATATATTGATGAAGTTAGTTATAATTTCGATTGGTAAATTTAAATTTTGAATTACATCTAAATATTGTAATAAACTATTTTTATTCTCTTTAATTAATTTGTTTGTTTCAGTAATTTCTTGATTTATAATAGAAAAAATGAATTTATTTTGTAGTCTTTGAAAAACACATTCATCAATATTTTGTGTATTTTTAATTTTTCTGTTATTCGGAAAAATTTGCTCTTTCCTACATCGAAGTAAAAAATGAAGTTTGTTTACTGCTTTTGCTTGTTTGATGTTAACGTTTAAATAATTTTTTAAATGTTTCACTATCATGTAACCAAAACTTTGTCGAATATATGTGAAAAAATTGTGATTGTTGTTAATTTGGATAATATCCATTTTCACCAAGGAGGATTATAGTTAGTTTTGTTAGATTTCTTGGGCGTTATTTAATATTTGATTAAAAGATTTTCTTTGGTATATAGCCCTTTTATATTTATTTTTTAAAAATAATTTGACGTTTCGTTGGAGTTTCCCAACATTTTCAAAAATTATTAAATTTACAAATAACACAAAAAGATAGAAATTATATAAACAAAGAAAAAATTTTTAATAATGACAGTAAAAACAACGACAAAAAATTGTTATTTTTAAAAAAAAGAAAAGATTGAGTTACTTTAAAAAAAATTTATAACAAGTTATCGTAAACGTTTTGAAGATAATGTGAATCATTTTGTATATTAATAGATTTGTTTGTTTTTTGACTTTTTCTAATCATTATCATCTCCATGATTCTTCGTTTTTGATAGTTGGATTCTTTAGCAAGAATTTTAACATTGTCTTTCAGGCAAATTTTATGTTTTGTATTCTTGAGATGCTCGGATAAGGCACTTTTCGAAACTGAAGGATCATTGTTGTTAGATCCATTAATATGTTCGTTGATCCTTTTTCTTAAATATTGGTTTGTATTACCAACATATTCTGACAAGCAAGAACAAACAACTTTATATACTAAATTAGAATTTTGGTCAAATGGGACTTTATCCTTAAGGTTAGAAAAAAGGAAATCTAAAGAAAGATTAGATCTGCCAACAGTTTTAATATTGTAACTTTTTAAAAGTGCTCGTATTTTTTCAAAGAGATGTTTTACATATGGTAAAGAAATATATTTCTCATCTGGATCTTTTAAATTTCTGTTTTCTTGACCATTAATGTGTTTAAAAATAATACTATTAATTGTTTTATGAATTAAAATTTTTGGATATCCATTTTTTATTAAAGTGTTCTCTAAAAGTTCGAAATTTTCATTATGAAAACGATGATCTGACAATTTAATTATTTTTTCACATAAAATTTTGATTGAGTTAATTTTATAGTTGTGTGGTAACCACGATTTATAATTCAAATAACGGCCTGACCAAGTGTCTTTGTGGTACCAATTTGTTGACAAAGTTCCATCGATGTTTTTTATAACTTTTGTGTCTAAAAATGCCAAACAACTATTATTTTCCAGTTCAATTGTAAATTTAATGTGTTCATCAAAACCATTAAAGGCATTTAAGAAATTATTAATTTCATGTGATGGAATTGCGGTAAATATGTCATCTACATAACGATAATAAAAAAGTGAAGAAAAATTTAAGGATGAACAATAATATATATATAACAAATGATATATATATATATATATAATATATATATATATATATATATATATATATATATATATATATATATATATATATATATATATATATATATATATATGTATATATATATATATATATATATATATATATATATATATATATATATATATATGTATATATATATATATATATATATATATATATATATATATATATATATATATATATATATATATATATATATATATATATATATTTATATATATTTATATATATATATATATATATATATATATATATATATATATATATATATATATATATATATATATACATATATATATATATATATATATATATATATATATATATATATATATATATATATATATATATATATATATATATATATATATATATATATATATATATATATATATATATAAATATATATAATATATATATATATATATATATATATATATATATATATATATTATATATATATATATATATATATATATATATATATATATATATATATATATATATAGATATATATCTATATATATATATAGATATATATATATATATATATATATATATATATATATATATATATATATATATATATATATATATATATATATATATATATATATATATATATATATATATATATATATATATATATTATATATATATATATATATATATATATATATATATATATATATGTATATATATATATATATATATATATATATATATATATATATATATATATAATATATATATATATATATATATATATATATATATATATATATATATATATATATATATATATATATATATATATATATATATATATATATATATATATATGTTTATTTTTATATATATATATATATATATATATATATATATATATATATATATATATATATATATATATATATATATATATATATATATATATATATATATATATATATATATATATATATATATATATATATATATATATATATATATATATATATATATATGGGGCATTCCACGTGAACGGGAGCAACCAAAAATTTGTTTTTGCCCAAATTTTAAGTATTGATAGTACTCCATTAGAATACGATTTCGTAATTTTTTTAGATTTTTTGGCAGATAGATTTTTTACATTTTTTGTCGTCGGTGACGGACACAAATTTGAAATTTTTTCTTGAACGACAAACGTCTCCATTTTGTAGGCAGTTTAATGCTTATAAACCTTTTTTTAAAAACTATTAGTTCGTTAGCATTTTTTCCATAGAATACGATAAAAATATTTAAAAAATTTTTAAGGGTAGTTTTCTCTCTTATTTTGAGGTTTTAAAGCTTACAATCATTTTTTTGGAATGTATCACACGTTTTTTTTTTATTTTTTTTTTAATTTAGTTTAAAATATGCACTTTCAAATAATTTTTATCGCGTGATGGAAGTTGTATCGATGCTAGAGGGCGCCGAATGTAAAAAAACAAGGCTTTCGCGTAGTTCTAAAACTTTATGATTTTTTTTCGAAAATAGCTCCATGTAGGAAAATTCTGGACATAACAATTTTGTCTTAAAACTACGTGAATTACGAATACATTTTTGATTTTCATAAATCTTCAATTTAAAAAACATTGGCCGTCATATTGGTGCCGCCATTTTGAATTTTAATAATTTGACACTGAATTTAAATTTAGTGACCATGAATTTCTTATAATACATTTTTTGAATTTTAATTTTAATTTAACAGCACAAGATATATCATGAAAACCTGTTTTGAGGGTGGTTTTTACTTTCAGCGCTCTCTAGCGCTCACATCGATACAACTTCCATCACGCGATAAAAATTATTTGGAAGTGCATATTTTAAACTAGATTTTAAAAAAAATTTAAAAAAAACTTGTCATACATTCCGAAAAAATGATGGGGTAAAGGGGTTGGCCAAAAAATCTAAATAAATTACGAAATCGTTTTCTAATGGAGTACTATGAACCCCTAAAATTTGGGCAAAAACAAATTTTTGGTGGTTCCCGTTCACGTGGAATGCCCCATATACATAATTAATTTTAAAGTATTTATTTATGCCTTCAGAAGAAAATAACTTACAATGACGACCACACCACCAAAAAGAAAATGACGTGATTGTAAATTTACTGAAGAACTGGAAAAAGGACTTTTCCTTTTATAAAAAAATGTATTTCTAATTCTGCAGATGAAGGAAATGTCCATTGCACAATTTGTAATGGAATATTCTCCATAACTTCTGGTGGAAGGCGTGATATATCACGACACATAATTTTAGACAAACATAAAAGATGGGTGCAGGCCTTCATCCTGTAAACTGGGCACATTTTTTCGACAACAGGATTTTGGTATGAAAGAAAAAGAATTGGTCATGGCGGAAGGAATTTTTGCATTTCATGCAGTATTCCATAATCACAGTAAAAACATATTTTGGGTTTTATTCCTAAATAAATTAGCGGCTATTCCAGTTACTTGCCATAAAAAATCTTTTGCAAAATCAATACAAGGTAGCCTAGTATATTTTTATCTTTAAATAAATATGTTTTTTAATTTGTCCAGCATTGCAGCTTTTGGCATCTGGTCAGTTTACGCTAATATTAGTGAATGGAATGTGATTATCTGCCAAATGGTCGGCCCATTTTGTATCAGTTGCTGTTGGTCCATTCTGCTAGTTTTTCAGTATTACATACTGTTTAAGATAGGTCAAATCATGGAATAAATTATTTTCCATTTCGGCAATTTCGTTCATATCAAAATATTTACGAACACATTGATATGTTTTTTTCGATTCGATGTCGCTCCATTTAACATCACTAATAAGTTTAATAATTCATTTAAAATGACAAATCTCTGAAAATTGAGTGCTTGATAGCTTTCAATATTCCACACAATCGGAGTAAAAATTTACGACATGGCCAATAAACCATTCTCGAGTTACAGCCCCAGGAGAAAGGAATTCGTGGTCGGTTCAGTCTTGACACTTCACAACGAGATCACGTATATCTTCTGAAACTTCCACTGCGGTCTTTTTTTTCAACACGTTTCACAGCGTTATGAAAAACGGAGGCTTGATTATGTAGAAAGAAAAGCCAAAGCCAAGACTTCTCATCTTAAAAAAACTTGAATGGTTCTTGGCATTTTTCACACCACCACCATAGCTCTCTATTGCAAGCATCTCTGTTTTAAGTTAAAAAAACAGGATTTTCATAAGCTCAACCTTCGATCGACCGAGTCAATTGTGTCTAAAACATTTATTTGTCATCAGAAAGTGAAATAGTTATATATTACTACCTCAGTCAAGTTTATTTAGTTGCTCCTTTCGATCCCTAACTTCGTGGAGGTTCATGGTTTACATACAGAGTAACTGTATGTTCTACTATCTAAGAACTATCCCTGCTTAAACATTCCAATTGAAACCAATTGAAAAAAATGAATTGGATTAATCGGAATTCTGCATTGGAATTTTCAATTAATTCCTATTCAAAAAATCTATTGCCAATACAATCCTATTCATCCCTGTTAAATATATCTATTTTATTTTTCAACCGGAATGGATAGGAAATGTATATAAATAGGAATTAATTGGAAATTTCCATTGCAGAATTCCGATTAATCCTATTCATTCCTATTAAATCTTTTCCAATTAAATCCTGTTAAATTCATAAGATTGTTTAATTTTTTTCTAAGTTCCTTTTTCCTATTAAATCTCTTAATTTCCGATTGAAATTTAATTGGAAATTTCCATTAGAATCCTACAGAACCTCTTTTCCTGTTGAATCCCATTCATTCCGATTGAATTTTAATTGGTAGATCGAAGTCTTCCAATTAAACCAATGCAATCCGATTTAATCCTATTGAAATTATATTGGATTTAATAGGATTCAATAGGTTTGAATTGGAATGTTTAACTAGGGATGTCAGACCTGATTTATAAACTGATGCGAGCAGTTCATGAGCTTCAATGCAAAATTATTTAAGCGCAATCATATTTTTTGTGTTCAGCAGTATCATAAGTGTATCTGCCGCTAAACAACCGTCAAATTCATTTTCAAGTAACGGACGGTTTAAGATCGTTCCTTAAGGTTTCGTAATTAGTGCCATACAGAAGAACATGTAATCCGTATCATCCACATCACATGTTGTGCATAAAGCATTGTCCGTAACATCAACACGCTTCAAGTACTCTCTAAATTTGCCGTGTCCGTTATAAACTGGACCATAGGACCTGTCAGAGCTACCTTATTCGTGCCTAAAGCAAAAGTTGAATCGTTGATAAAAAGAAACGTACACCTTCCCGTAACTGAGGCCCAACGTGCCTTCCATTCATTGAGGGTCGCCTGGTGCAGTCCCTTTTTATTTGCTTCCTTTCAACTCTGCTCTTTGTGTTGACAGCACGGTTGTATAATTTGGGATTGTGCTCGTAATGACCTGAGTCTGGGTTGTAGAACTGGATCTGTAATCTTGGATCATGCGGAGTAACATATTTCTATGAGCACTTGGTAACTGTGCATTATGCTTAACGTTAGTCCGCTCATACCAGCCAACTGAGCAGTACGACATAATAGATTCCACTACGATCTTATAAATCAGATGTAGTATATTTCTATCAGGACCCCACCATTCATGAGATAACCTTGTGAAGCTGTGGAAGTGGGACTTGGATTTCTAGCATATTCGTGTAACATGACTTGATACCCTCATCCTCTCATCCAAGTCAATACCAAGGTATAGTAGAATTTTTTTGCCAACGAATTTTTGACAGCTAGGACGCAGCAAGAGACAAATAGATGAGACAAAAAGTAAAACAGAGATGTATTATTTATTTTGGGATAAATTTGTTTTCAAAACAATTATATTTATTAAATTTCTACTTCTAGTTCGTACCGTTTGTTTGCTGTGATATTTGTTTCCATAGGCGTCGTTAGTTTTATTATAATTATTTTTAATAATCAAAATTTTGTTACATTGCCTACAAAATCATTAATATTTTTACTGGTTTTTGGTTTTCTAATATAATTGGTTGAATTTCAATAGCAATTTATTAATTTTTATGCGTTTTTTTGTCCATTTCAATGGGACCCCAATAGTTTTTTTTAATATTTTAATCGAGACACTGAATGTACAAACAATTTGCGCATGTGCATGCGCATGTGCAAACAATATGCGCATAACAAACAAATTTTGTGTTCGCTGGCAAAAAAATTCTACTATATCTGGTTGAGCTGACCATTTTGATTGTTTTTCCATTAACCTTAATGGTTGGTGGTCTAGCTCTGTCGTACTTGCCCTTTAGCTGTAGCATAACAGGCTCTGACAAGCTTAATTTGTTTCTTCTGCACCAGGAATAAAAAGTATGAATTCTATGACTTTAACCGTTGAAATAATTGTAAAATTCTTTCTATTAGGAGCATAACCGCCAACCATCTTGTTTTGCTTGCGCCAAGTAGTCGACGAGTCAAACTTATATGCAATTTTCAAAATCAAATTTCATTGGAATTCTTTTTAATTTCTCATAAAAAATATTGTATGTTAATTGGTGCTAGAAAAACGGAACAATTCGGGACTTTTTTAATATTCCGGGACAATTTCAATGCGGGACGGCAGGCTTAAATCCGGGACTGTCATTCTATCTTAATCAACACATTCAAAGTAACTCATTATATTGGATACAACATCTCGATCATCATATTCATCTCCTGTAGAATTCAACTCCACTAGCAACCAATCTCTATATTAAAATCTACCTCCACTCAACGCAGTATCATCCAAATATTCAAATAAGGTTAATTCTAAATTAGGACACATCAGATCGCCCTAATATGGCTTGACCTTGATGGACTGATTAAGCACTCTCTGTATTCAGGTTCTACTTAACAAATATCTTCTATGGCAAGAACTTGGAAGCCTTATTAAACAATTGTTTTCAATGAGGTGTTGCAGAAACTATTATATAATTGTCTTTTATAATACAAAGAATCAAACTCTTTAGTAAAATTTGTGTTACCGATCAACAAACTCTCGGTGAAGCAGAATCTAGCCATTTCCAACTTCTGTTTTATGCGCATAATATATGTATGCGCATATATGTATAGTATGCACATAAAAACAGCATCCCATGTGGGGACTTATATTGTTCTATAGATATGTATACCCCAATTATTAAACTGCATAGTAAGTTTTGTATTATTTTCAAGTCTCAGTTTTATCGACAAGAACTTTGAAATCAAACATTATTGGAGACACGGGACGCCTTGGATGTTGATAATCTAGAAAAATTACAAGCCAGTTATTAGGGGCCGATGATAAATGTAGATGGGCTATATCAAGCGTGCTATTATAAGCAAAACTACACTAATAAGAAATATTTATATATTTGGAAAAAATACAAATTAGTAAAGCAAATTAGTTGCTGAGCAGTTGTAGCATCACTTGAAACCGTTCGTTTCGGTTCTCTTCCTTCTTTTCAAGGTACATCATCAAAAGATTTGTTTTTTCTCTATAATATTTTAGTTTTTCTTCATAATACTTTTTCGCCCAATTTATTCTTCTGACAGTTTTTTTCGGAAGTTTACTTCGTTTATTTCTGATATGCGAAGGTTTACGCATTTTGCTACTTTTAACCGAAGTATCTATGGTCGATGTCGATACCTTTAATATATTATTATCAATGTTTTTATATCGTTTGTGGATACTTTATAATTAATTAAAATAATTACCAATAATTTTCCGGATTCCTGATCAGTTAACTTGTTTTCTTGAAACTCATTTCCAATTGATTTCTCTATATTTGCATTTTTTGTCGAGATTATAATATTGCTGGAAGGTTTTTCTTCATTGACGGTTAAATTATTCATTTTGAAAAAACCTAAATATTAGCTCGATTGATTTGTCTTGCTCCAAACAATTAACAAAACGTTTGCCTTACTTTTCCTGTTTGATATGTTTTTTTTTTACTTTATTTTTTTGGCTTGGACTGTTTGATATTTGATTGTTTATCAAATCTTCTATTACAATTTATTGTTCAGTATATATAAACACAAGAACGTCAAACTTAAGTTTAAGAATAGTTCACAATAAATAAATTGAGCACTCAAGATTTAAAGATGGTCTCTACTGGTCGCGCTGAACTTTTGCTAAGGTTGCAAACATTAATTTGATTAAAGCCGGGCATTCACATACAACGGAAACAGAAACAGAAACCGAATTTCATACAAATTTGACAGATAAAAATTCGGTTTCTGTAAAATTTGTATGAAATTCGGTTTCGGTTTCTGTTTCCGTTGTATGTGGTTTCAAGCCTTAAGGGAGACCAACCGACTACCATAACTAATATTAATCGTGATTGATCTTCTGTCAAATCGTTTTTTTGTTTGTTTGTTTTCCTTTATTTCTCTGAGAGAGAAACCGGTTTGTCTTCCCAAAGACGTGCATAAATTTTTCATCTGATTCAAAATTGTACAATTATTGCGATTTTCTTTTAAATCTATAAGAAAAAAACCTACCACAAAAAAATAATAGTGTCTCCCTCACTGCTACTATATAAAAAGAAATAAGAAAAAAGACAGATTAGGATTTGATTCTAACCAAACATATAAATTTTAATCTTTTATCTATTAAAAATAAACTACACAATAATGAAAAGTTGGTCGCCAGCTAGTTTACATAATATACTTTCAGGATGTATACATAACTTAAATATTTGCACATTTGCATTATAAATAATAAAATATTCACTATTATAAAATCACTGGAAATAACACAATAAATGTAAAATACTCTCGTAATTATTTTCATTCATTTTACAAAAATTAGCACAACTAAAAATAATAGATTGTACTTTTTGTTTCGTTTTAAATTATTTAATTGTTTTTAATTTATAATTTAATACAATAGTTGGTTGTTGTAAATAAACAGAAATGCAAATGGCAAAATGAGAAATTGAATATGACATATTAGCAATCACGATTTCTTATGTCTCTCTTCATACAATTTTAAAGTTATGTTCTCTCTATATTTATATATACTCTAAGAGGGAGACACAAAATTTGAGCATATAAACAAACGTTTGCTAACATTTTTTACTGTGGGTCTTCACGTAACGTCTACAATCGAGTTATACAAGAAATCACACGTGAAGACTACTTCTATCAATGTCATAACATTTTCCATGATATTTTTTCTGCAAGAATTGTAGAAAAAAATATCAGTATGATTTTATGATAATTCAAAAAAAAAATGGCGAGTTGATTTTGTTTATCTTCAAACATTTAAAATTCAAAGCATATTTTATATAGTACTTCTATTTAAAATTCGTAGAATAGTTTTTAATATATAGTTATAATAAAATTATGGAAGAAAACAAAAGAGAAATTAAAGTTTTTCAAACCAACAAAAACGATGTTTTATATCTGTGAAAATCAGTATGATATTTTGTAATACCAATCTTTGATATTTCTGTTGCATTTTTATCAATATCATTGGCATGATATTTGTCACGTGAAAAAAATGTGTTAGTGATGACAGATTTTCAAAAATGAATTTTTCAATGACATATCAAAAATACCCGATTTTTCCCGTTTTTCCAAGGAAAAAATCCCTCAGAAATTCCCATCAAGCTTTCATTACAAATATACATATAAATTCAATTATTTATTGAAAAAACTTCAAAAACCTCCACAATTATAACAATATTTATCCTTCGGACAACTATAAATATTGGTTTATCTCTGTTTTTTTACGATTATATTTGTGTACGTTACTAGTCTTAATATAATAAAACAAACCGCTGTTAATTTTATTCTGTACCGCGAATGGCAGAACACAATAAAACAATTTATTTGATTGTACTGAATAAATAAATTGTATTTTATTTTATAAACATTTGATTACATTTTATAAAAAAATCAAAAGCAAACATTTTCGACCTGATTATTTAAAAACAGTTCATTCAAACTAAAGCGTATCAGCGTCCCTGAAACGTCCCAACGTCCCTAAAACTAAGCGTCCCTCTCTCGAAAGACAAAGGCTACTATGGTTTTTCATATGCATTTTAGGTAGTAGGTTTTTCATTATGCATTTATTAGTTTTTCATTATGCATAGTAGGTTTTTCATTATGCATTTGATTGGCTATTCATGTTCAAAATACCAAATAATTAAAATGATATCGAAATTGAATCAAATTTATTTAATTGTTTGGAATTAATTATTCAAAAAAATACAATTAAACTCATTGTTTTTCTTTGTTCGTTTTACTTGTTTTATCAACAAATTTTTAAATAATTCAATTTAAATTAATAAATGTTACTCTATCGGAAGGATAGAACGTTGTATTGGGTTCGTTTTTAATGAATTTTATTCTCTCGAAAATTTGTAATGCTCACTCGAGCCTCCTTCACATCGTAAACTTTTCCTTGAAAATTAAATATTGCATTAAACACTTCCACAATATATTAGTATTTTTTCGATTCTTCATACAAGTTGGGGAATAAGAAAGTTATAAAATGGAGCATTAAATCTATTAAAATTGAGAAGGAAATTTTTTAAAAGAAGTAAATATGTCTTGATTTCGTGATTTTCAAACAATTTTAAAATTGTAATAGCTCTTTTTCGATACGAAAACAACTGCTCAGAAATAAAATAATGATGCCAAACATCCCAATTTTTTTAATATATTTAAAATGCATGGATGCATAGAGAGCCAGCTATTTTCGTTTTCGTTTCGCAGCATCAAAATATTCCTGAAATTCAGATAACATGGTGGTCAGTTGGGGTTTTCAAAAGAAATCGACAATGCTAAAGCCGATAGATGGCAGATGCATTTAAGTAAAATTGTCGGGTGATTGACATCTTTCTGAAGCCTGGTAAAAAGTTGGTTGGTGTAACCATTTCAAAATAAGTTTTAATTTAAAACCATTCTACTATTAAATGTGAAAAATTTTATATGAAATACGTTTTAAATTTACGTTTTATATGATATATACGGCAACACTGCGGCAAACTAACAATTATCCTAGCAAACGTTATTTTGTGCTTAAATTTTGTGTCTTCACTAAAGTATGCTACAGACCTACAGTTAAATTGTCAATAAATCGAAAACGAAAATAAACGAAATAAAATTTAGGGGATTTTTACCCTTATTTTTATTTCGTTTTCGATTTATTGACAATTTAATTGTAGGTTTGTAGCCTACTTAACAGAGAATGCACAATGAAAATACTTTTACTCATGAGATCCAAGTTTGTATGAAAATTTAATTTGAGAAAAATAAAATTTATTTTTGAAATATATTTTTCTCAATGAAAAAGTTAAAGATTTCTTAACTTTTTCCTCACGATAGATAGAGTTAAATTTTAAAGTATTGTGCTACTATTAAAAAATAAAAATAAAAAGTTGCTAAAATCTCATGAGTAAAATACTCATACATATATTGTGCATGCACGGTAAAAATATTTTTTTTTGCAAACGTTCGCAAACATTTGACGCGCTTGGTGGAGACCAACCTTAAGACTGTCCATTGATAAGGCCCGCTATACACCTGGGGGTCAATTCTAACTTGATGACTTCAAGTCATATGACTTGAATTTCGAAATTTCGAAATTGAAGTCATAAATATCGATTCTGTCTGGGTCATATGAGTTTTTTCCAAACTCATTTGAAATGTCAAAAAAGTCATTAAAAAAAAAGCTGTGACTACCGTTATGTATTAAAAATTTCGAATGATAAATTTAAAAAAAAACTAGCTAAAGCACCCACAAACAGCGAAAAGGTTGCTCTAGTTGATTATTTAGACTGGACCAACTTGGAAAAAATATTGGGAGGATTTGCGGTAAGCTAAATTAGTTGATTAGAAAATTTAAGCACTAATACCATCCTCTTCGTCATCCACTTCATTGAAATTTCGTTATCGGACGGCAAAGTATAATTTTCTGTCAACATAATATTATGGATGATAGCGCATCCATTAATTATACTGCCGGATCGTTGAAGAGTATACTTTAAAATTTTTTGACGAGAGAGACATCGAAAACGACTTTTTAAAATATTTATTTTGTATAAAACTTAAAATTATGTATCATAAAGAAACACAAATTTACATAAAACTGACAGTAATTGAATTCTTTAAATGTCAAACAGTCATTCTATGAAAATTGATTTGAAGTCACTCACTTTTTGACTTAGAATCGCAAAACATAGAATTTTGAGTTCGAATAAATGAGTGACTCTCCTTGAGTTGGATTTTTTTAACAGTCATATGACTAAGTCACCTCATCAAGTTAGAATTGACCCCCTGAGCTAAACTATGCGAAATATGCGAACTATGTTCTTAAGAAATAATGTATATAACGTAATTATAGAAAAAGACATTACGGAAACAAAACATTTAAAAAAGAAAAGAAAAACGGAAACATTACATTTTTTTTAAAAAGCTTTATTCGCATTAAAACATTACTTTTTTAAAAACATAGTTCGCATATTTCGCATAGTTTAGCTCAGGTGTATAGCGGGCCTAATGTCCGCTATACACTTGAGCTAAGCTATGCGAACTATGCGAACTATGTTTTTTTGTATATAACGTAATCAAATGGATGACTATACACTTGAGCTAAGCTTATAGCTTAGCTCAAGTGTATAGTCATCCATTCGATTACGTTATATACAAAAAACATAGTTCGCATAGCTTAGCTCAAGTGTATAGCGGGCCTAAAGAATTATTATATTTATTTAAGCGTATTTTTGCCTCCAAAATTAATATAAAAAAAGATGCCATTGCATAGAAAAACAACATAAAAAAATTTGACAATACAACATAAAAAAATTTGACAATACAACATAAAAAAATTTGACAATCTATAACCGAAGCATTCTGTTATTGTTTACATTGATTTTAGATTATATTTTTTAAAAAACATTAAAAAAATTAATGTTTTATTCAAAATTTTCACTTATACTAAGTTTACACCAGTATCTAATTTGGTACGAATCAAATTTGCTATTTTCACCATCATACTTTTTAAATTTGATACGGTGATGTAAACTCTTATTAATTAGGTATGACACATTAATTTTTAGCGCGTCCTTTTCATTGTTAATTTTTTGGTTAGGAAAAAATAATTTCCATATATATTTTTTATAAAAAACTGAAAACATTTATTATATTAATGCTAAAATTTATTTTACTTTTAATTTCAGCAAAAAAAATCACATCAAACATAAATATATATTTATAAAATAAGTTGATTTATTTTTATTTTAAATGTCATACCTAATTTTAGTGTTCACACCGTAAAAATAATACCTATTTGCTACGTACCTAATTTGATACGTAGCAAATCATCCTACCAAATATTTGGTACGTACTTTTTTGATAACTGTTTACATCGACCATAGTCGACCTAATAAGTATAGTATGTACCTATTAGATCCTGGTGTAAACTTAGTATTAATATATTTAATTTTTCTGTAAAATTATTTTTAAATTATAATAAAATCACTAGTATTTCTTATATTTATTATAAATTCGTCAAAATGTTTACAAATTTTGTTTTTGACAACTTAAAACCGACAAATTGAAGATAAAAAGAGAGGAGAAGAGAGAAAAACGAGTTCAAATATTTTTGTGTATATATACAGTAGTTTCATTTCCATATACTAAGTTTATACCACCGATAGTTTAATAGAATAATAGTTTGTTGCTATTAAATTATCGATACATTGGGTGTTTATACCACAATATAGTATTATTCTATCATATGGTATAAACGCTCAGAATAGTATTGACAGATAGAATACGACTACCGTATTTCAAATTTGATATAAAATCTTATCAATTGAAAAGTATTTCAACAAACAATTATATATAATACTCATATTAATTTAAAATTAAAACTAAATTTTGAGTGGTTTTGATACATTTTTTACAATCGCATGAAATTGTATTTTACATTTTACGTTTTTACGGTTACAATTTTTTTGAATATATTATACTATCGATCAAAAGCAAAATATCAAATAACTATCTGTCAAATTAAAAAAGTATTATTCTATCCGTTTACACTGTAATAGTTGAATATCTATTTGCTATTATACTTTTATTCTACCATGGTGTAAACTTAGTGTTAGTCTCTTAATTCTTTGTTGTTGTAGCGACGGTGCGGTGCTACTCCTCCGACTCTGCTACTGCTCTTGGGTGCACCACAAATCTTCCTTCGTCATGTTTGTTGGTTTTCCTGGACAATTAAATAGGTAGTCTGCATCATTTGGCGTGCCCTCACATATAGGACACTTGTCAACAATGTTATGGTCAATTCTGGTCATATAGTTATTTAAGATGCGTGACCAACCGGATCTTAACTGCGCTTGGGTGGATCTGGTGCTGCGCGGTAGTTTAACCTCTTCCATAGCGACTTGTGGCGCCTTATTCTTGAGAACTCGATTTGGATCGTAGTTCTTTATTGTGTCCTCAACAACTTTCGTGTGAATCGTTTTTAAGCCCGTTTTATACGTAAGCTCGTCAATGTTATCTGTTACTTGGTTGTTTCTGACATCACTTAGGAAAAATTTCGCAGTACGCCTTATGTCTCTAGGTAGTGTGGTTGTGGATAAGGTGTCATTGCAGGGATGTTGCTCTTTGTGACAGGCCCATAGATATTGTTTGGTGAGCATTTCACTGTGTTGACGGACTGGCAGTATATTACATTCTTGGTGCTGGTGATCCCGGTGAGCCATCAAATGACATCCGGTTGCTGTTCACAACGCTGTATTTTGTGTTACTTGTAACTTATTCCAGTGGGTGTCAGCGACTTGAGGTGTCCATATGGGTGCAGCAACATTCAAAATAGGTCTTCCTATTGCTTTATATGTTTTTATGTTTGTTTCTTTATCTTTCCCCCATGAACTGCCAGCCAGTGCTTTCAGAGCATTGTTCCTATTTTTCAATCTCGCGGTTACCTGTTGAGCATGAGCATTGAATTTAAGTAGTGGATCGAATGTGACCCAAAATAGTCTCGGATTTTTGACCGTGGGAATAAGCACGTTGTCAATGCAGATGTTGAGTGTTGTGTTCACCTCTTTCGTCCATATGGTGAAAAGTCTAGATGTGGACTTTTCGGTAAAAAGTTTCAGTTTTCTGGTTTTAAACCATTCGTTTAGGATGTTAAGGTAGGTGTTCAAAGCATTAGAGAGATGTTCCAGGTTATTTCCTGTTGCAAGCACCGTGCAGTCGTCTACATATGACGTGATGGTTATTCCTTCTGGTGGTGTGGGTAATCTGCTTAGGTAGAGATTGAATAGTGAAGGTGATAGAACTCCACCTTGTGGAACTCCACCTTGTGGAACTCCTTGTTTGAGCACTCTTATCTTAGATTTGGAGTTACGGAACTCGACGTATGTAATTATCGGTCTCTTAGTTAGTTGCACAACCAGCGCTTTATTAAACCTGGCAGATTGGTGTTAAAATAATCATCTAATAGTGCAGCGTGCGACACTGTGTCGAATGTTTTTGATAGGTCGAGCGCAACTAACATTGTTCTGGAACAAGGTTGTTTTTGGTTTAATCCATCACTGATTTTATCTTGGATCTTGTGAAGAGCGGTGGTTGTACTATGTGCTGTCTTGAAGCCATGTTGGTAGGGCGCCAAATTGCAAGATCTGGATAATCGAGGTAACAGAAGCGCTTCAATCAGTTTTGCAACCGATGAAAGGATGGAGATCGGTCTGTAAGATTTTCCCTTCTCTTCAGGTTTTCCAGGTTTTAAGATGGGGCTTATTCTAGCTGTTTTCCAGATATTTGGTATCTGAAGAGTATTTAGCGATGTGTTGAGTGTAGTAGTGAGAAAGTTCAATCCTTTGAGTCCAATGTGTTTTAACAGGATGGCTGAGATGCCGTCAGGTGCAATAGCTTTGGACTTTGGTCCCTCATCTCATCTCTCTTGTCTTCATGGTGGCAAGCTTCATTTCACATTTATTATTTTACTATAATATAAAACAGATATTTTGGAAATTAATTATAATGAAATAGAATGATAAGAAATTAATAAAACTTCAATAGCAATAATTAACTTTTTTGTTGCAATGATTTTTGTCTGTCAAAACTTTTTCGTCAGCAACAGAATTCCATAAAAACTTGATAGCATAAAATTTAGCGACAGCACTCACAAACCGGAAATAGGTCAACTGTGTGTTGAACAGAAATAATTAAAGTTGAATTGTTTCTATACCAGAATTCTCACATGACATATATTATTTTGAATTTGTTGACAACCGCGGTTGCATATATTTATAATACATAATTATATATATAATACAAAATATTTTGTTTGTGAGTAATTGTTTAAAAATTATTTTGTTTTCAAGATTAAAAGATAAAAATCAATTTTTTATAGATGGTGAAGAAAAAATTTTCAATTTAAAACTGCGTTATCTTTTGATTTATATAAATCAAAAATAACAATACACAATTCCTAGATTTATAATTTTTTTTCTATTTTTTCTATATAAATACACGTTTTTAATTCTAATATACTGCCGTGCTAAGCACAAAGGTGGTAACTTGCATTTTTGTCAAACATGAATTATGCATCTAAGATGATATAATAACAGTTGATAGACATTTTTTTCATATAATTAAACCATTTAATTAATTTTTTCAATCAAAAATTGCTCTTTTATGAACATGCCCAAACCAAGCAATCCTGTTAGAACGGATACAACCTATTATATCAGGACCCTCAAGAAGGTGTCTGATCTCAAAGTTATACCGGGTTCTATACCCTCCATCGTCTGTATTAAGTGGACCAAAAATGTAGCGTAGGATCTTACGCTCAAATACAGATAAATGCGATTCGTCATTTTGTGTAAGGATCCACGTTCGTGACCCACACATCACAACCGGTCTAATCAATGTCTTGTATAACTTGAGCTTGGTGTTAGTTGATACATACGGTGATCCAAGGAGAGGTTTAATTGAGTAGAAAGTTCGATTATTACCCGGCATTATTACCCAGCATTACCATTCGATTATTAACCAGCATTACTCAGGCAGCACGGCGTGGACGTCGAATTTCAGATTTCGCTATCCATTTCATTATCTAATAATCAATATTTTACAACATTAACAAATAATATAACAAATTATATAACCTTCTATTTTTCGGATTCAAACCAAAATTTTAAATTTTTTTTTACTATAAATATAGTTTTGATTAGTTTGACTGTGAAAATTAAAAATCGTTAATATCTCGAAATGTCAAAAATACAAGTTACCGCTTTTGTGCTTAGCACTTATAATTATATTGGGTATAAAATATAAGTATGTATGTATTTTGTCAAAAATCAGTTATTTTATCGGAACGACTTGAGTGAGAGTTTAAATTCATTATATTTCGTATTTATGGGTTGTATCCTTTTATTTCACTCAAAATAAAAATTTAATTATTTAAAAAAACTATTTTAATTTATTTAAAAAATTCAAATTTTATTGCTTACAACATGTTTCGGAATACAATATTCCATCTACAGGTATTTTGTGTACAATGATACACATACATGATTGTACACAAAATACCTGTAGATGGACTATTGTATTCCAAAACATGTTGTAAGCAATAAAATTTGAATTTTTTAAATAAATTGAAATAGATTTTTTAAATAATTAAATTTTTATTTTGAGTGAAATAAAAGGATACAATCCAAAAATACGAAATATAATGAATATATTTTGTCATTTTAAAATTCTGTTTCATTATTCATCAATATCAACAAATCAGAAACAGATTTTTCAACAGAAAATTATCAGTTCCTGTTTTTGACTGCCTGCATTTAAAGCCGTGCATTCACATAAAACAGAAACAGAAACAGAAACCGAATTTCATACAAATTTGACAGCAACAGGAATAGAAACCTAATTTAGAAACAGAAACAGAAACTGAAAATTCGTCTGTTTTATCTGGACCAGAAACAATTAAAATTTAATTGTTTCTGGTCCAGAAACTGTCACGTGACCATATTATTTTAAATTTATGTAACGGGATTGTACATTATTTTAAGAAATAATATTTAGTCAAAAATAATTTACGTTCAATTTAGCTCGATTTTTTTTGATGGATATTATTATGTGCGATAACGAAAAAAATGAATTTCTTCTTCACTGTACATTACAAAATTGTGTTATTTTTTTATTTATATGAATGAAAAATAAAATACACAGTTTATTGAATTACAATATTTTTTTTATATTAATATAATTTTTTCAATTTTAATTGGGTTAAATATATATGGATTGGGTTAAATATATATATATTTTAATTTTGACATATATAATATAATATGACAGCTGCCATCTTAAAATTCGGTTTCTGTTTCTGTTTTATTATTCACCACCGTCAACCAAATTAGAAACTGAAACAGAAACAGAAACTGAAAATTTTCAGTTTCTGTTTCTGTTTCTGTTTTATGTGAATGCACGGCTTAAGCCGGGCATTCACATACAACAGAAACAGAATTTCATACAAATTTGACAGGAAAAAATTCTGTTTCTGTAAAATTTGTATAGAATTCTGTTGCTGTTGTATGTGGTTTCAGGCCTTTACATGTTCTTTCTCTTCGTACTTCAAGATTATCGGGTTTGCAAAACAAGATGACCGTAATCTTGTTATGAAACACGATCTTAAAAGCAGTATATTCGTGTAGTGACAAAGTAAAAGAAAAAGAAAAACGGAAATTCGCGATTACATACCTAGTTTTTGACTTGTGTCTGTCATGGGTATAAGGGAGTGATATACGGAGCGTGTTAAACTCCGATTTCAAATAAATTGAATATGTTGATTTGGGGAACAACCCTAGTAGTTGGTTGACAAAACAAATCAACTATTACTTTTTTCAATCGTATATTTAACAAAATGTCAATTTTGTTTTTATACCAAACCAACAACTAAAAAATTTTGACAGTTCTACAAAAAATGGCGACATTAAATTCGATAAATAGAAATTTACCGTATTTAAAACAACAATTTAAAGCACTCCTGGGGAATACATCTACAGTAGTAAAATTCATATGTATAGTGACAATAATTGGGTATTTATTTTCATTTTCTGAAACAGCTGTTAGAGTATTAAGTGTTACACCTGGCTATTTATTACCGCCCGCATTTTGGATATGGACAGCATTTACATTTTGTTTTTTAGAGTTATATTTTTATGAAGTTTTAGTTGATATAGTAACCGTAGGATTATGTGGTAAATTAATTGAACCTCTATGGGGACAAATAGAGATGTTAACATTTTTTGGTATAACAAATTTGGGTGTTGCAATTTTAACGTCGTTTTATTACTTGTTCGTGTATATGTGTACGAAAAACACGGATATTTTGTTTAATGTGCATATTCATGGATTAGCAGGATATGTAGCAGGGCTGAGCGTTGCTGTACGACAAATAATGCCGGATCATTTGATTGCCAGGACTCCCATTGGAAAGTTTACTAATAGGTAAGTACGGAAGATGTGACCTCATTCAATATTATTTTAACAAAAACATTTTTATTTTTAGAAACATACCAATGACTGTGTTATTCTCTTCATTAATCCTATGGCTTGTAGGCTTACTTGAAGGAACCTACCCAGCAATGTTTTGTTCTGGGTTAATTGTATCATGGGTATATCTTCGATTTTATCAACGACATCTGAATGGGCATCGTGGTGATGGAACTGATAGTTTTACATTTTCAAGTTTTTTTCCAAACATTCTACAACCATTTATAAATACATTAGTCAACCCAATATATCGAGGTTCACTTAGAATTGGGATAATCAAACCATTATCACCAACTCGTAGTAGCGCAACATCATTAACATCAGTTAGTGTTTCTCTCCCCGGCGTTGATCCGCATGACATGGAACGAAGACGACAAATTGCATTGAAAGCACTAAGCGAACGATTATCCCGAACAACTGATTCCAGCCGACACAAATCATTACCAAAATCGTATCCTCAACAACAACTAGGACACACTAATCAAAAACTACATCACCAAACAACACTTCCAAGTCCAGAACAAAAAACAATAAGTGAATCCACAACATTAAACATTTTACCAAAATCACCCAAAAAATCTCCATCGTCAACATCAGTTGTACAAGATACTAGCAGTTTTATTAATTTAGAGTCAAATATAAATCCATGATTATTAGTGCAAAACTCAATTGTAGCTTAAGTCCAAGATGTAAATAATTTATTTAAAAAACAAAAGAATTTTACAGAAACGCGAGAGAAACTTCATGGTTATTTTTTAATTATTTTATTTTCTGCGTACAGAGTACAGAAAGGCTAAATTGTATTACAGACATTTTGTTTTATTATATTGTATTAGAAATTAGAATACTTAATTTATCATTAGCTATTATTAAAAAAAAGTGTGTGAAAAAACATTGACTGAGTATGTGACGTAAATTTAATAGCACACAACAGAATTTATAATTACGGACCGAAATTTAACAGAAGTTTAATTTTTGCATTAATAATTGTTTTTGTATATACATTTGTATATAATTTTTAGGAATGATAATATATTGATATTTATATGCGGTATTAAAAGTTTTATTGAATTTTAATTTTATTCCACCGACCGACCATAAACATCTTCGTAAACAGGATGTATTACGATGAGGTAAAAGATAAATTTAGCAGTGAATGAATTAAACCTCTTGCCTTCACCCTTGTAATGGGTTTCTTTCCTTCATATTGGTTGTTGAAATGTGATGTGGTGCTATTCTTCCGGCTCCAAGTCCAGATTCAGGAACTCTGCTACTGCCCCTCGTCGGTTGGTTTCTCTGGACAATTCTTCTGGACAAGGTGACTAGTATCATGTGGCGTGCCCTCCATGTGGGAGACTGCTCGGAGCTGGGAGCCTGTCTTATACGTAGGCTTGTCTATGTTACCGATGATTTGTTTGTTTTTAACATCTTGTACGAAGCATTTCGCAGTCCTTATGTCTCTAGGTGGTATCGTCATGAATAAGGTGTCATTGCATTGCAGGGATGTTGTTTTTTATGAGAGGCTCAACGATATTGTTTGGTAAGCATTTCGTTATGTTCACGGACCTGCAATATGTTACATTCCTCCTGTAGATGGTCTTTATGGGCCATCAAATGACATCCGGATGCTGTACGCAAGGCTGCGTTCTGTGTTATTTGTAGCTTATTCCAGTGGGTGTCAGCGACTTGGGGTGTCCATATGGGAGCAGCGTGATTTATGAAAGGCCTTCCTATTGCTTTATATGCTGTTATTATTGTGGTTTTACCCTTACCCCACGAACTATCCGCTAGAGCTTTCAGTCCTGAAACTAAATGAAATCCGAGAAGAAGACATATATTAATTTAAACAAAGCTGACTGGGATAATTTTACCAATTTTACTGAAATGGAATTCAGTAAGCAATTTTTACCAATTGACGCCCTCTCTGCGGAGAGAAAATTGAGAGAAAATTTTAACATAGCTATATCTCGCTTTATTTCAGACGAAAGAATATAAAATATTAAACCAAACTTCCCACAAGAAGCGTGCACTTTCCTCCCAAAGAGATGACAATTATTGACATCCGTAAGGCAGATCCAACTGATTCTAGAATGCCGGGCCTGAATAAGCAGATAAATAAGCTAGTAATGGAACACAAACGTAACAAATGGAAAGATTAAGGGTTTAACACATCAGCGTCAAACAGTACTGCATGATCTCCTTCGATGATATTCCAACCGAAAACCATAGAAAATATGCAACAAAATTCAACACGCAGTTTACAGAAAAGCAAAGTAAACATGAAAAAGAAATTAGGTCACTATTAACACATATGCGCAAGCCACAAAATTAATATTGAAAATTTCGAGGATATCATATTGTTTAAGATCAATATTAAAATTTTATAAAACATGATGTTATGGTTTTTCCATTTTATTGTTTTTAAACAACATCTGGCATACCTTAACCAATTAAGTAATATAAGGGCCAGTTTCACCATCCTCAGTTAAGTTACAGTTAAGTTAGATTTAAGCTAACTGCCACTTAACTGAAGGAAATGGGTTTCACCAGTGTCGGTTAGCTAAATATTATGTTAAATTCTCAGAGAACTTGAGGGGTCAATTCTATCTTGATGAGGTGACTCCGGTCATATGACTGTTAAAAAAATCCGACTCAACGAGAGTCACTCATTTATTCGAACTCAAAATTCTATGTTTTGCGATTCTAAGTCAAAAAGTGAGTGACTTCAAATCGATTTTCATAGAATGACTATTTAACATAAAAAAAATTTTATTTCAGTCAGTTTTGTATAAATTTGTGTACATAATTTTAACGTTAATAAAAAAAATGGACATTCTAATTAGACGTCAAATCAGAGAATTTTTTTCGGTAAGATAAAATACATATAGTTCTCGATTTATACTGAACGTACACTCTACGCTTTCATTTTAGAAATAACATATATACCAAAAATACGCAGGTAAATTATACTTTGCCGTCCGACAACGAAATGGATGCATTCAATGAAAATAGATGACGAAGAGGATGATATTGCTCCACAATATAGACGATCAAGAACCGAATACAACAAATGCAGTAAATTTTCTAATAGGGCCAAATTGCTCTTCAATTTTAATGGTTATTTCAATATATTTTAAATGAATATTATAAAAATAATAATTTCTATAATTCATTGATTAAATCTATAATCATTAATTAAAAAGAGTAACACAGGCTAAAGGTAAAAAATTATTTGGAATAAAAGCTAAATTATCCTTTTGAATTTGGCACATTTCTTCCATTACTTTAATTTTGCGTCTCTTTAGTCGCAAAATCTTCTCTAAGCAATCATTCTCGCAGTTGCAAATTAATTTTGCATTCTTGGTCCGGATTTAAACCCAATTTCTATTGCATTTATAAAATTATAAGGCAAGCTGCTTCCTTCCATTGCTCTGCTAGTTTACCTTTTCCATCCTCTGCAGATGAAAATCGGTTTCGAGCCAACTCCAAATGTCCCTCTAAATAGTCAACTAGAGCGACCTTTTGTCTATTTGTGGGCGCCTTAGCTAGTTTTTTTAGGCAGTCATAGTTTTTTATTTCATGTATTTTTTGACATTTCAAATGAGTTTGGAAAAAGTCATATGACCCAAACAGAATCGAGATTTATGACTTCATTTTCGAAATTCAAGCCATATGACTTGAAGTCATAAAGTTAGAATTGACCCCCTGGGGACTAAAGTTATGCAACAAAGTGTGCTGGAAATTTTTTTTTGCTTCCTTGTAAGCGATATAACTCGTAAATGGTGCACTTTAGGATACTGGTGCCATGTAACTTTTTGTTCCTTAAATGTTTTTCTATAACTTAAAATAAAAAAAAAAACAAACATAATTTGTTTTGTTGCAAATTTTTGCTAAAAAATGCGAAAAAACGTCTAAAAAACGATATTTTTCAATTGAATTTAGTTATTTGCAAATAATTGTTTATAACATAATTGACCCCTTTATCTTGTAGCTGAAACCTTAACAAAAAAAGTAAGCTTCAGAACGTTTCATTCGGTCTGATAGTTTTTGCACAATTCCATTTTGCACTTAATGCCCCTAAAAAAGTTGTTAACTTTGGGCAGGCCGCAAGGTTTGAGTTTTCAGCCAATCGCAATCTGCTTGACGGGAATTGAAAGGGTGTAGTGTCAGCTTTAAATAGAATTTGTGTTGCCCATACCCATGTTCAATATTAACAACAATTACAGTGGTTTAAAAAACCCGCGAAAATTCCTTAGTTGCAAAATTAAATTTCTCAACGAATTTTTCACTTAACGAGATGCGGTTTTAAAACTTGCAAATTCCTTAGAAAACCGAAGATTTAAAAAGAAACCTCTCTAACATGATTTGGACCGAGTTATGGCCCAGTTTGTTTTTGAAACCACGATTGTGACATTGATTTTGTATGCCATATATCGACAGGAACCGAGAATTTCCCTCCAAAATGATACTGTTGTACTCACAACATGCTGGGTCTGTGTCTACCCAACACGCGATTGGTTACTCTGACTCCTGCTTGTAACGTACTCTATGAAAAAATAAAACGTACTGTATAGTATACGTAAAACGTACGTAGCGACACGATGTATAATTGAGTATTATTGTAATGACAAATAAATTTAATGAAAAAGTAATGAACTACTTATGTGTAATCATGTCCCAAATCATGTTAGAGAGGTCTATTTTCTAAAATCTGAGATTTTCTAAGCACTTTGCAAATTTTAAAACGCATCTCGTTAAGTTGAAAATTCGTTGAGAAATTTAATTTTGCAACTAAGGAACTCAGTTTAGTTACCTAGACAACGCTGGCGTAATGACATCATCCAAGACCTTCGTGATATAGGATGTCGAAACTGGGGTCAACTGGTCATGGAACGCGATGATTGGAAGCTGGTGGCACAGACGGCGAAATCCCTCCATGGGATGTAAACGCCAGAGAGAAAACTAAGGAACAATCGCGGTTTTTTTAAACCACTGTAATTGTTGTTAATATTGAATATGGGTATGGGTAACACAAATGTTATTTAAAGCTGACACTACACCCTTTCAATTCCCGTCAATCAGATTGCGATCGGCTGAAAACTCAGACCTTGCGGCCTGCTTAAAGGTAACAACTTTTTTAGGGGCATTAAGTGCAAAATGGAATTGTGCAAAAACTATCAGGCCGAATGAAACGTTCTGAAGCTTACTTTTTTTGTTAAGGTTTCAGCTACAAGATAAAGGGGTCAATTATGTTATAAACAATTATTTGCAAATAACTGAATTCAACAAAAAAATATCGATTTTTAGACATTTTTTCGCAATTTTTAGCAAAAATTTGCAACAAAACAAATTATTTTTGTTTTTATATTAATTTTAACTTATAGAAAAACATTTAAGGAACAAAAAATTTACATGGCACCAGTATCCTAAAGTGCACCATTTACGAGTTATATCGCTTACAAGGAAGCAAAAAAAGTTTCCAGCACACTTTGTTGTATAACTCCAGTCCCCAGGTGCTGGGCGAGTGGACTCGGCATGTCCATGCCGAGCGATAACTAGAACACATAAAACAATTTTTTTAACTATACATTTCTAAAATGGATAATAACACTAGTTTACAAGAAAAATCTCCCTGAATAAAACCCAACTTTTCTTATGGATTTGGACCTCCTGAACACGAATATTTTATTCATTTCTTTTGGTTAGCTCTTGTTTTTGAGATATTCACGAAAAACCAATTTTTTGGTGATCAAAAATGTTGTTTCGGTTTTTGGTTCTCATATTTTACAAAACAAACAAATTAAATATAATAACGAAACAAATGCATAGTAAATATGCCAACAAACATTTTGAGCTATATTTTGTAAAAATCAATTAAGGATTCTGGAAGTTACAGTCGTAAAAAGTTGAAAAAATACGAAAAATTCACGTTTTTTTAAAATTTTTCCATTTTCAACGCCATAAATTTTGAACAAATAAAGACCCTAATTTTTTTAGTTTCTTGGATCCTATAGTAGCTTCAATTTTCTTTCCTTTAAGCTAAAAGACACGAAGATTGGTGCAGTTTGCACCAAGTTATTCAAGTTTTCCCAAAGAAAGTCAAAACTCAAAATTTGGAAAAATAATTTTTTACTTAATTTATTGTGCCATAAATAATGATTTTAAAAGTTCAGTCGTTCTCAAACATCAGTAAAGAATTATTTTAAAATAGTAAAGTTTAATTTCCATTTCTGTTTTCGAAGTTGTTAATTGGATCAATATGAGACGTATATAGAAAAATATAAACACAAGATAATGAATTGTGAGGAGAGGCAAAACATCATAACATCAGAACTATTTAAGTTAGTTCAAAGTTAAGCCCCTATTTATGTCTATTAATACCTGTAAGGTTTGTTTCTTTTCTTTTTTCTCTTTTTTTTGTTTTTTGAAAATGTAAATTTTTTCTATCACGCCCACCTTGTGTTACTCCTTACGTTAATGATCATTTTAAGTTAAATTTAAGAAAAAAATTGCTTCTCCTTTTTAATAGTTTTTCTGTTTTCCCATCTTTTGTTTAATTAGTTTAATGAGGTTTCTTTTTGAGTAGATAATTGTCGTATGATTAGTTGCAAATATAATCTCTCTGAGGATAAATTTAATTCCAAACATTCAAGTGAAAATAATAATTAAAAAAGAAAAAATATTACAAATATAAATTTTATATAGTGTATTGTTTTTAAAAACCAATAAATCAATAGTGATAGCTGCCTTGTAAAGCAAAATAAATTGTTAGTAAAGTGTAAATTCAAGTACCTATATTTAAATGGCATCGTCAAGAAGTTTCAAATGTAAAACCAAATTAATTTTGTTTTGTTTTTTGTGGAAGTTACATAATACATACTGCTAAAAGAATCACCCCATTTATAAGAACTGCCTATCTTCATTACTATTTGATATTTTCCAACTCCTAAAATAAATCCGAGGTGGGAGGAGCTAGATCATGTCAAAAAACTTCACAAAAATAATCTCAATATCGAGAAAAATCATATAGAAATAAAATACAACTTTTGTCAAAAAAAGACATTTCATAATCAGCTAACTGATATTTTCGAACTCTTAAAATAAGTCCGAGGTGGAAGGAGCTAGATCATGTCAAAAAACTTCACAAAAAATTCTCAATTTCGAGAAAAATCATATACAAATAAAATAAAACTTTTGTCAAAAAAAGACATTTCATAATCAACTAACTGATATTTTCCAACTCCTAAAATAAGTCCGAGGTAGGAGGAGCTAAATCTACTACGAAAACAACTTATATAATATAAATCAATATGTTTGCAGAATTTAAATTATTCTTATAGTTAAATTTTTTTCCAAATTTTGAGTTTTGACTTTCTTTGGGAAAACTTGAATAACTTGGTGCAAACTGCACTAATCTTCGTGTCTTTTAGCTTAAAAGAAAGGAAATTGAAGCTCCTATAGGAAACAAGAAATTAAAAAAAATTAGGGTCTTTATTTGTTCAAAATTTATGGCGTTGAAAATGGAAAAATTTTAAAAAACGTGAATTTTTCGTATTTTTTCAACTTTTTACGACTGTAACTTCCAGAATCCTTAATAGATTTTTACAAAACATATCTCAAAATATTTGTTGGCATATTTACTATGCATTTGTTTCGTTATTATATTTAATTTGTTTGTTTTGTAAAATATGAGAACCAAAAACCGAAACAACATTTTTGATCACCAAAAAATTGGTTTTTCGTGAATATCTGAATCCTTTTAAGGAGTATTGTCGTAAGAAAAAAATTGTCTAAATTTTATTTTCCTTTTCAATTACGTTCATTTCTATAAAAATATTTCAATAGACAAAGTCTGATATTTAAAGGATTATGAGCTTAATTCCATTTTCCCATTGAAAATGAGACTTTCCTACCCAACATTTTTATGACGTAAAGAATTTCTCGGTTGATCCCATTAAAATCGTCCTTTTCCTATCCAGTTTTCATCAATATTCTATAGGATTGTACCTTTCTTATTGATGAGCTTATCGAAATACAAATAATTATTGTGGCGGTAGATAAATTCGATCAAACTATGAGGAATTTATTTCAAATTGACAGAGCTAGTTTGGTTTTGTCATTTCGTGATGCTTTTGGTAAAATTACGTTTGGTTGGATGAATTACAACCTACAATCAACATTTGATTCACAGGACTGGTTTTGGAAGAAGACAACATTCAAGAAATAAAGTAATGTAAGCCTTTTTGTATTTTGATTTGTATAATTTTTGTGATTTATTTTTATACTGCTAAAATATTTTCTCTGTTAGCTAATTAATAGTTTCTTTTAATTATTCTGTGATTCATAAATAAGAGATTTGCAAGTGTAATTTGTTTGTCATAGATTCAGTTTTCCTGTGTAATATTATATTCGTTATTAAAAGTCCAAATTTCGTAACATGGCGCCGAAACAAGAACCCTTTAGTTTTTTGATATTTTCTCTACATGGGCTGAAATAACGGGACCCGTTAAGTTTTATATAAATTACTTAACATGGCGCCGAAACAGGGACCTGGGTTTTTGTAGGTTTTTAATATGAGTTTAGATATTTTTTGCGTTATAATTTTTGGCGGGTATTTCGCTAAGACCTGTTTTGTTTTTTTTATTTTGATTCGTTTTGGTTAAACCAGTTGGTTTTTTTTATATGGATTTGGTATGGATTGTGTATGAATTTGGTTTGGATTCAGTATGGTTATTGGATATAGGTTGGATATAGATTGCATGGATAATGGATTTAATGGATGTGGATTGGTATGTTGTGCCCCGGTATGCGGCCAACAATAAGTTGATAACTTTTATTAACTATTACCAACAATAATTTATTTTGTTACTATTATTTATCACCAACTTCAATCAAAGTCACCAAACTATGATTTATTCCTTTCAAACATTTATTAAAACACAATTTTATTAGACAAGAACTGGTAATTATATTTTTCAAAATTTCTATTTATTTATCACCAACAATATTAAAAAAAAATATAACTCTTTAACTTTAAAATTTTTTTTCAAACACAATTTTTCTTTAGGAGCTTACAGCTCGTTTAGGCTACCACACAACAACTGATTTTTCAATTTTGTTTTTCGTTGAACGATGTTTCTTCAAACCAAGAACTACGTGACAAAAAACGCTGTCTTGCATTCTTGGTGAAACTTAAATCCATCATACGATGTAAAATAAAACTTTTGTTTTCTTTTAAACAAATTAAGAAATCATTCGATTAAATTTTGTTTATTCTAACATAATAATTAGAATATGATATTGGGTAACAATACAATGTATGGTAGAATGTACACTGGATACATAAGGTGTTAAACCGAAGTTAGAATGTACACTGGATACATAAGGTGTTAAATTAAGTAAAATGAAATGGTGGGTTGGTTACCACATTACCCCCCCGCTAGTGAAAGATATTTCTTACATATTGCTAAGAAATATCTCTTTAGTTCCCAGAGCCAAAAAAAATCAGTTGTTGTAGGTTTACAAAATAAAATTTAAACCTTACATAATAAGAGAAATTTTGTTTTTCTCTACTTTCTCAATTCTTTATATTTTATATAGGTTTAACCTTACAAAATGAGAAAAAATTTTTTTTTCTAATTCTTTATATAAATCTCTTATAAATTTACCCGTACAAAATAAAAAAAAATTTTTTTGTTTTTTTTTTTTTTTCTTAATTCTTTATATAAATCTCTTATAAATTTACCCTTACAAAATAAAAAAATTTTCTTACTCTTCATACCAACATTTCATATCAACTTGACCTTAGAAAATGAGAAAAAAAAAAAAATAAAATGTTTTTGAAATTTTTGCCATCTGTTGAACCAAAGAAGGTAAAACAACAAAACAATACCTTACGGTAATTGTAAATTCAACTGTCTCTAGACACCCCCTGGGCTCTCATTTGCGCAATTGAGGCACCGATAAATTTTTGCTTCCAATATTTAACGGCAAAATAAAGTAAACCGAGAAAGATCAAGCATACGAATATTCCTATATGGGTGTATGCAATAATATTCTCGTTTGTCGGAGTAGAATGTAGTGGTGTACTCTGTACTGCTTGAGGTGCGATTATTACCTCTTTATCCTTTGTACTTTGATTTCCCATTCTCAATGGAGAACAATCCAAAATTTAAACGATACTTTTACTACGAGATTTGTTGTACCTATTCCGAGAAGAAATCAAAAGGTTATTGTTAAACTGCGTTATGAATTTTCTTATTGTCAAGACCCCATAACCCAAGAAGTTTGTTGTTAGTACTAGGTGCAAGTAAGGTAAGTGCGATTAAATTCCAAATAATAAAAATTTAAAATAAAAATTTTTAACGCCATTATCCCAATATACGGCAAAACAATTAAATTTTTCACGATAAGTAATCCTATATGTATTTAAGGATGATTATTCCAAGAGTTGTAAAAAGAAATTTCCTAAAACATGCGTTTGTAGAACGCATTTGTAAGACCTAACAACTAAACGGTCTACCTAACAATTCATTTGGTTGTGTTAAGAGAAGAACGGTTTCAATCTAT
This sequence comes from Diogma glabrata, assembly GCA_963693315.1. Taxonomy (NCBI): domain Eukaryota; kingdom Metazoa; phylum Arthropoda; class Insecta; order Diptera; family Cylindrotomidae; genus Diogma; species Diogma glabrata. The sequence continues at coordinate 193,316,286 of OY856186.1, read as the reverse complement.
TATTGTGGACTATTTTCCTTTTCCCATTAATCAATAAAGTGCTATTCTCATTTGTAGAAACATCGACAATTTCAAAAGGGCCAGAATAGAGTGAATCTAATTTAGATTTTTCTGGTTTTAAAAGAAGTACCTTGTCTTCAACGGAGTAAGTTTTTTGGTTGATGTATTGATCAAAATAACTTTTAGAAATTACCTTGTTTGAAATCAGTGTATCCCTTGCAGCTTGTTGAGCTTCCTGTAGTTTGTTTTTAATTTCTACGGCATAATTATCATAATTGTAAACCAGTTCCGGGGGTCTATTTAAAGACGATGGTAGTTCAGGTTCCCTACCATACATAAGATAATATGGAGAAAAATTAGTTGACGTATGCGGCGTAGAGTTATAACTGAAGGTATAGTATTTTAACCACGTATCCCAGTCCTCCTTGTGACGCTCGACGTACATTCTCAAATATTCTGCCATCACTCTATGGCTTCTTTCCAGACCACCGTTAGATTGTGGGTGGTAAGCAGAACACATTATTTTCTTTGTACCTAATAATTTACACACCTCTTTAAATAAGTTACTTAGGAACTCCGTTCCTTGATCCGTTTTTAATTTTAATGGGATACCGTGTACCAGTATTATATTCTCTACCCAAGCCTTGGCTGTAGTTGTCGCTTCGTGATTCGGAATTGGGACTGCTATTACAAATTTGGTCAAATCGTCCTGACAAGTGAGAATAAATTTGTTTCCTGTCTCTGATGCTATCAAAGGACCTACTATATCCAACGCAACCATCTCCCAAGCCTGTTTAGAGGTTGTGGTGATTTTCATTGGACAACGGGTATGTTTAGAACTTTTGTTATATTGACACTTGTCGCATTTCTTTATGAAATTACTTATGTCCTCACGAAGGTTATGCCAGTTGTACCTCAGTTTAATCTTTTTGTACATTTTTTTGACACCAACGTGACCACCGATTGGAGAATTGTGATAGTCTACCAGAATTTTGTCTCTTTCTACAGGATTAGTAATATTCTCAACCCAATCTACCAATATTATTTCCTTATTTAAATTATTAAAAGTGTGAGCAATTATACCCTTAAATTCTGCTATGTCTAATGACAGTATGTTCGTGACGTCCTTCTTGTTTACTACTAGAGTACAAAACCCTTGCGTTTCCGCGAACTGCGCAATGTTTTGGAAATAGAGCGATACCTCCTTAGAGGTTAACCGGTGTTTTGATATTTGGACCCATAATACATTTGATTTCTTATCAAAAAGTAATGATTTATCCCGATTAGATATGAACTTAGCGTCCTGAATGTTTTCTAAATTCTGTTTAAAGATTAATTTAATACCTTCCTTTGGTATGGTTCTCGATTCCTTAAATGGAGTTAGTTTTTGATAATGATTAGGTTGGCTGTGGCCTGAGCCGGGTTGGCCAACCGAAGAACAAGGTTTAAGTGCAAAGTCTTTAGCTCTATTGCGGGTGATTACCGCAATCATATTGAATAGAGTTTCAGGTTCCTCGAACTTTGATAATGCGCTTAAAGTTTTCAGGTCTTCGAACTGTAATAAAGTGTTTTCCGGTATTATTATACGACTGAGGGCGTCAGCGTTAGTATTTAGCTTCCCTGCCTTATGTATTACTGTGAAGTCATATTCTGCTAACTTTATTCTCATTCTAGTGAGTCTAGAGGAAGGGTTGGTCATACCAAACAAGTAAACTAACGGCCTATGATCCGTAACTATTATAAATTTGTGACCGTACAAATAAGGTCGAAAATGCTGTATACACTATTCAATTGCGCGTAGTTCCTTTTCAATTGTGCTGTAATTTAGTTCAGCTTTATTTAGGGCGCGACTGGCATAAGCTATAGGTCTATCCGAACCTATTATTCCTTGACTCAAAACACCACCTATAGCTAAACCTGAGCCATCTGTAGTCAATATAAAACCTTTTTCAAAATCAGGGTATGCTAATACCTCAGAACTACAAAGTGCGTTTTTGAGCTGTTCGAAAGCTTCTTGACACTCTATGGACCAATTAAATACAACGTTTTTCTTTAACAGCGCATTAAGGGGCTTAGTGATTAGCCCGAAATCCTTTATAAACCTACGGTAATAGTTAGCGAAAGCTATGAACCTTCTTACTTCGTCCGCGTTCCTGCACACAGGGTAGTTCTTAACAACTTCGATTTTAGCCGGATCCGGAAGGATGCCACCCGCCGTGATAAGATGACCTAGGTAATTTACCTCTTTCCTTAGAAATACGCATTTATTAGATTGTAGTTTTAAATTGTGGCGTCTCAGACGCTCGAAGATTTTTCGAATTTTTAAATTATGCTCCTGTAGGGTTTTAGCATATACACATATATCATCCATGTAAATCAGGCAAGAGTGACCATTTAGGCCAGTCATCATCCTCTGAAAGGCTGTAGGGGAAGTTTTTAAACCGAATGGCAATCTTTTAAAGTGAAAGTGGGCGTCTGAAGTGGTGCTAAACGCTGTGTATTCCCTACTTTTTTCCTCTAATTCAATTTGGTGGAACCCAGACGCTAAATCCAACGTGGTGAAGTATTGCGAATTTCCTAATTGATCCAATATTTCGGTGATATTAGGTAAAGGATAAATTTCTCCGACTATTACGTCATTTAGCTTCCGATAATCTATGACCAACCGCCATTTTTTTTCTTCATTAGTGCTCTTCTTTGGCACGACCAACAACGCTGAGTTCCATGGACTTCGAGAATGTTCTATTAAATCTTCATCAAGTAATTTTTCTACCTGTTTATTAATTTCCGTTCGCTGGGAATAAGGTAAGCGATAGTTTTTAACATGGATGGGTGTCGTACCCGAATTTAATTGAATTTCATGTTTGTAAATGTCCGTACTTGTCAGTTTGTCACCTGGACAGTAAAATAAATCTATATAATCGGTACACAGTTCCGTAACTTGTGTCCTTTCTTCGGAATTCAAAATGTTCACATTCAATTCCCCCAATACATGAGAAATACGTTTATTTATAAATTCTATATTTTCCTTACTGCTATCATAGCTCAGCTTATTTTTTTGATTTGGTGTTTCCATAACACCTATTGTGATTAACGAACCACTAGTATCTCTGTTTTCTGATGCTTCGTTGATTGCACTCGGCACCGTATCAACTACCGCATCGGAATCAGGGCCACTGTCGTTAATAATCGTAAAGTTTTCAAATGGTTCAAGCTTAGGCTTAAAACCCTTTATATTGACATTGTGTTCATTAATGTTCATTAAGTTTACCACGATCCTCCGATCCCTAACTTCTACCAAAGAGTTAGCTAAAAATATGCCCGGTTGCACTTCCCCTGAGTGCACCAAAAAACTTCCAGTTTCGTAGCAATTCAAATAAGCATTAATACAGCTTCTACCTGGGATAGACACCTCATTATCTACCTCCGTATTCATTTTGACACCCTTGTCAATTTTTCTTAAATACAAACTGTTATCATTAAAATTGATTTCAGCTCCGAAATCCAACAAAAAATTCTGGCCTAAAATACCGTCGGCGCAGATACATAAATTATTCATTATGTGAAACTCAAAATGTACTCCTAATTCATTTATATAGGGTTTAACCGTACCCAATGTTTTGGTTATGCCACTGGTCACTCCGGACACAGAGCAAATATTTCCTTTAAATATAGCGGTTTCTCTTACGAGGACCTCTTCCTTAAGAACACTAATTTCTGCACCAGTGTCTACTAATAAAACTAATGGTCTATGGGAAACGTTTAAATGGAGTGTTACTACGTTTGTAGCTTTCGCTATATTTAGTTTTTTAACAATATTAAGAGGTGGATTAAACATACTTATAGACCCTCCGCCACCACTTGTTCGGGGGCCCCGCATTCGTTTCCCTGTTCCTCTAGTACATTAACCGTTTTTCTATTAGAATTTGGTAACGAGTTATTATTACCACTATTACGTTCCTCGCGTCTAAAATTTTGTGTATTCCCTGTAAATGGAGGGCTAGTAGCAGTAGAATTATTCGGATAAACCCTTTTACCACAATTCTTACTGATGTGTCCATCCTGACCACACGTGAAACAATTAACAATTCCGGTAGGTTTCGAGTGAGAAAAACGATTACGATTACCCTGGGAAAAAGTTCTATTAGGATTTGCGTACCCAGATTGTTGCCTATTGTTATCTGTAAATCGCCGGTTATTTGAAAAATTGTTATTATTATTATTATTTCCTGGTCGAGTTGGGACCGCGCTTCGTTGAGATCGATCCTGTTGACCGTTATGATTACCTTGTCGATCAGCGTTGTTCATTAGGTTCCCATTTTGAAGTTGAAAACAGTTTTGCAGTTGATGTCCTTTCCTTCCACAAGCTGAGCAAAATCTTTCAAACCTAGATACGCTTTCGCTATTAAGAAGACCAATTTCTTTCTTTACGAATACTCCCGATTGTAAGGATAAGGACTGTTGTTCCTCGTCTACTGCGGCCGCGATTGCTTCCTTTAGCGTTTTAAATCTTCCGGTTTTAATGTACAGACGCAGAGGTTCTCTTAGTCCCTCCGTAAAAACTTTTAATGCAGTTTTTTCATTTATGGATTCAATGACTGCTTTAAATTCCTCCCCCTGAATTGAGGTCATTGTGGTATTCAGTTCCGCCACTAAGTATTGAACCGTTTCCGAGAACTCTTTTATTGAACGATTATTTTGTTTAAGTCGGAACAGCTCCATTTGGATGTGCTCCGCTGGACGAGTTGGTTTACAAATTTTTCTCAACTCTAGGCCTAAGGCTCCTATGTCAGCAAAAGTTTTGTTCCTGATCTGTTCTAACCGAACCAGTTATTTTAATTACCTTAACAAAGTTTAGGCAATCTGTTCGTTGAGGCGCTGGCGTCATGTCATAGAGATATTTAGCACACCCCAAGAAATGTTCTAGATCTTTTGGATTTCCGGTGAACATTGGGATTACCGAAGAGGCCAACTTTACGTCAAAAACCATGTTGAAGCTGTCCTCGAAACCTAAAAAGGGTGGAGAAGTAGGTGAAATAAAATCTTCCGAGAGGGTAGTTTCGTTAAATTGATTTGCGTCCCAATCTGTGTTCAATGTTGTGGGCTTATCACTTGACATATAAATCTAACTATTACAGTGGAGATGGTACCTAACAGTTCCTTGAGTGTTTGCAGTAGTGAAACGTTACAAGCCACTTAGCACAATATGGAAGAAACTATACGTTATAAGCCTCTTAGAACAATATTAGTGTCGCTCGTGCGAGTAGCCCCGTTGGCTGTTAAACTATTGGTCAACGATTTTATAAACGATTTTATAAAAGAGAATGAATTTATTTAATCTAAAACAGAGATGAATTTAATTAAAGATTTATGCAATTCCCAAGCCCAATCTGTACAGCTGACTAGCAGTAGTTTGAATTAAGAGTTTACCAATTGATTTTAAATTTGCTCCGTCCCAGATTTTATCCCGTTATAATTGGATGTAATAAACGTTGTAATAAACGTTTGAAACCCACATGGAAACCGTTGTATATAAATTAAATGAAGAACGAATTTGAAGGTTAAGCCTAAGTGAGCCAAATTCCAATTGAAGCTAATTAAATCCTTCAGTTAAAGTAATGAAGAAATGAATCCCCTTGGATTCTAAAGTTACAAAAGACAACTTATACGATTATTACCTACAGTAGCACAGTATTTCTTAATTAGAATTGAGGAAAATAGAATAAGGAAAAGAATCAATTTAGTTGACCTCCATTAAGGTCTACAATTTTCCGTTAAATTGTTTAAGAAAATCAAACAAACCAAAAATAATTCAATCAATAACCGTAATTTTTCAAAAGTAGTTAAAAAAATTTTTTATTTAATAGAAGCTTATCAAAAGTTTCGACCAATTTAGTTGACTTCCATAAAGGTCAAAAATTTTCCGTTAAATCGTTTAAGAAAATCAAACAAACCAAAAATGTTTCAATCAACAACCGTGATTTTTTTCCAAAAGTAGTTAAAAATTTTTTTATTTATTTATTTATTTTTATATTTATTTATTTATTTTACGAATTTGAAGGTTAAACCGGTTCAAACCCAAAATATGGCTTTTCCGATGAAAAGAGTATTTTAAAAGTGAGCCAAATTCCAATTGAAGCTAATTAAATCCTTCAGCTAAAGTTATTAAGAAATGAATCCCCTTGGATTCTAAAGTTACAAAAGACAACTTATACGATTATTACCTGCAGTAGCACAGTATTTCCTAATTAGAATTGAGGAAAATAGAATAAGGAAAAGAATCAATTTAGTTGACCTCCATTAAGGTCTACAATTTCCCGTTAAATTGTTTAAGAAAATCAAGCAAACCAAAAATATTTCAATCAATAACCGTAATTTTCAAAAACGTTTTATTTAATAGAAGCTTATCAAAAGTTTCAATCAATTTCGTTTAAATCTTAGCACTTTTTTTTTTTTTAAATTTGATTATTGATAAGCTATCAAACAGTTCCCACAAAACAAAAGGAAAATTTTCATTTATAGAGATTCTAATAAAAATTATATCTTAGAAATTTTATTTAATTTAAGAGATTTCAACTGATTTCTTAAACCATATCACCATTAAAATTAATTTATTGATTAATTCAAAAACATTTCGCAAAATAATTAGGAAAATTTTCAATTATAGGAATTCTAATAAAAATTAAATCTTAGAAATTTATTTAATTTAAGAGATTTCAATTGATTTCTTTAAACCATATCACCATTGAAATTAATTTATTGATTAATTCAAAAACATTTCACAAAAATAATTAGGAAAATTTTCATTTATAGAGATTCTAATAAAAATTATATCTTAGAAGTTTTATTTAATTTAAGAGATTTCAACTGATTTCTTAAACCATATCACCATTAAAATTAATTTATTGATTAATTCAAAAACATTTCGCAAAATAATTAGGAAAATTTTCAATTATAGAAATTCTAATAAAAATTAAATCTTAGAAATTTATTTAATTTAAGAGATTTCAATTGATTACTTTAAACCATATCACCATTAGAATTACTTTATTGATTAATTCAAAAACATTTCACAAAAATAATTAGGAAAATTTTCAATTATAGAAACTCTAATAAAAATTAAATCTTAGAAATTTATTTAATTTAAGAGATTTCAATTGATTACTTTAACCATATCACCATTAAAATTAATTTATTGATTAATTCAAAACATCTCACAAAAATAATAAGGAAAATTTTCAATTATAGAAATTCTAATATTACTTCAAATTTTATTTCCAAAAGATCTTCAATTAAAGAAAAGTATCCAGCTCCCAATTAAGAAAAAAAATGACTCACCCGAATTTGACAAGACTGGCTGCTTGATTTCCACAAGTTGCAGTTTCCCAAAAGTTGTGATTTATCAAAGGTTGTGATCTTCCCAAAGGTTAATATTAAAAGTTCGAGTTGTTCACAGGTTGATATTAAAAAGTGCGAGTTGTTCACAGGTTGATATTAAAAAGTGCGAGCTGTTCACAGGTTGATTTTAAAAAGTGCGAGTTGTTTACAGGTTGATATTAAAAAGTGCGAGTTGTTCACAGGTTGATTTTAAAAAGTGCGAGTTGTTCACAGGTTGATTTTAAAAAGTGCGAGTTGTTCACAGGTTGATTTTAAAAAGTGTGAGTTGTTCACAGGTTGATTTTAAAAAGTGCGAGTTGTTCACAGGTTGATTTTAAAAAGTGCGAGTTGTTCACAGGTTGATTTTAAAAAGTGCGAGTTGCTGTGTGGTACTTTTTTATGATCTAATGATGGCTTGCGGCTAGTTCAGCTCCTGGCAAGGTCGCCAAAATATGTTGTGCCCCGGTATGCGGCCAACAATAAGTTGATAACTTTTATTAACTATTACCAACAATAATTTATTTTGTTACTATTATTTATCACCAACTTCAATCAAAGTCACCAAACTATGATTTATTCCTTTCAAACATTTATTAAAACACAATTTTATTAGACAAGAACTGGTAATTATATTTTCCAAAATTTCTATTTATTTATCACCAACAATATTAAAAAAAAATATAACTCTTTAACTTTAAAATTTTCTTTCAAACACAATTTTTCTTTAGGAGCTTACAGCTCGTTTAGGCTACCACACAACAACTGATTTTTCAATTTTGTTTTTCGTTGAACGATGTTTCTTCAAACCAAGAACTACGTGACAAAAAACGCTGTCTTGCATTCTTGGTGAAACTTAAATCCATCATACGATGTAAAATAAAACTTTTGTTTTCTTTTAAACAAATTAAGAAATCATTCGATTAAATTTTGTTTATTCTAACATAATAATTAGAATATGATATTGGGTAACAATACAATGTATGGTAGAATGTACACTGGATACATAAGGTGTTAAACCGAAGTTAGAATGTACACTGGATACATAAGGTGTTAAATTAAGTAAAATGAAATGGTGGGTTGGTTACCACAGGTATAAGGATTGGATGTGGTTTGGATTGGATAAAGATTGTACGATATTTCTGTTAAACGGCTTCAAAACAAAAACAAGCCGCTATGTTTTACAGTTTGTTAGTAATATTTTTCAGGTTTTGTGTTTTTGAGAAAATTAAACTCTTTTCATTATTTTGAATCTTTTTTGTTGATTGGTGATGTTTTTTTAAATTATTGTTGATATATATCAAGTGTTTAGGTGTGATTTAAAAATTTCGTTTTGTTTTAAATTATAATTATCTTGAAATGGTAGGCCTAAGAAGCCATCCATGGGGCTTCACCCCTTAACATTGATGATGTTCCTAAGTCGCCTCTGTCCACTATGGACATGCGATCGACAGATCATTGGTTCTCCTCTTCATTTCGAGGAAGTTTTCTGGTGTCTAGGAGTGACTACAGCTGTACTTAGGTACAAACCAGTAGTACCATTCCTTACTCAGGAACTTCTTCAATGGAATGAAGAGGGAAATCAATTCATTTTTCTTATCTGGATTAGGGGCTTCAACCCATACAATTTCAATATTAGTTCTAATTAAATAATCATTAGCTTTTGAAATAGAACAATGTCCATTGGAGTTTAAGACTTAGAGTCTGGCGCTTGGGTGCGCTATCCAGAAATGGCTTTAGTTTTAGTAATTTATTTTTAGTTTAGGTTTTAGGTAGAGCAACCATGTTTGGGTCAGTGGAATTTGCTCATATTTGCCATATCGTGACAGTCATGGTTGTTTCTTTTTAATTGTGGGAGAAACTGTTCTATAGAATCTGGTCATTAGGGGCTTATCTAGTCAGTTCTCACATGCCATTTTTGTGGCAGTGCTCTTGTGGAGGGCTCTTGTGGGATATTCTGACTTAGTTGACAATGGTCATTTGTATCATTTTTGGTTTTTTTTGTCAACAAACAAATCTTAGACTTGGAAATCTCTTATCACTTTGAATAATAAGTAAATAAATAAATACATTAAATAAATAAATAGATTTTATTTCAAAATAAATCAATAAATTCAAATAGAATAAGTAAATAAATATTTTTTATTTTAATAAATAAAATAAACATATATTTTTTCTTTTAAATAAATAAATTAATGAAAATATTTTTTCTTCATTTTAAATAATTTTACTCTAAAATAATTCAAAGAAATTCGCTAATAATTTGTAAATTATTTTCTTCAATTGTAATAAGCGTAGGGACATTTGTTTGTGCTACTATATTTTTTTGTTTCAGTTAATAATACATTGCAAACATGTTTTGCATAGTGATTGTTTGTATTAGTGCAAATTGCTTGTTACAATAATTGAAGTGGGAAACAGAAAAACCTATAAGATGTGTATATAAGCGGTTAAAAAATTAAAAATCAAAAAGATTAGTACATAAATTTAAATCAAAAATTTAGATCGTGATTAGTGTTTAATCAAAAATCAAACAAATAAATCATAATGATGATGAAAATTAATGAAATTAATGATAGGAAAAAATATAAATTTTTATAGGAAAAAATTAAATTGTTTTTGATTGTGATATCAAAGTTTTTTCATTTATTTATTTGTGATTTATTTTTATACTGCTAAAATATTTGCTCTGTTAGCTAATTAATAGTTTCTTTTAATTATTCTGTGATTCATAAATAAGAGATTTGCAAGTGTAATTTGTTTGTCAGTGATTCAGTTTTCCGGTGTAATATTATATTCATTATTAAAAGTCCAAATTTCGTAACAACTACTGCTTTCTTTAATATTTTTATAATTAGAACTACGCGAAATCTGCAACATTGGTTATCTTTAAATTAAAGTATTTGATGGATATTAGCTCATTATATATCCAGAACACTATGTTTCCAGAGCTGTGGTGAAGGCAGCCTATGCACCAGCGTCGCAATATTTTTTTTCCTTAGTAATAAAACTATTTTGATATTTTGCAGTAATTGCACGACATGTGATATAGAGTAGGTTTGCCGTGTGTTTTTCATATAGAGTCATAAATTGACACACATGTTCTGTGGTAGATTTGATATTTCATATTTGTTTGTTGCAAAATTGGATAGATGTAGTTTTGCTTATAAGTATAACTAATTTTCTTTTTAAAATTTGCTCGATATCTGTTAACTGCAAACTTTGTTTTGTTTAAACTAATCTGAAACATCAGATTCTACTTGTACACAAAACTGTCTGATCTCGAAATCTACATATATCTAACGGACATCTTGCCGCTCGGACTTTTGTGTTTACATTCTCTCTATACTTGATACATACTCTAATAAAATTAGTACGCCTTTGTCACAAAATGCAGCATATTATCGCCTACAAACTTTATTGAGACTATTATTGACAAAAAAATATTGAAGGTTGTTTTATTAGACATTAATAGCGTTTTCGTTTCTCGATTTAAGTTTTGACCTCAGAGAGGACAAACCTCTTTCAGTTTTGCATTTTACTTCGGTCTGGAAGACCTAAGTATTACATTCTTGAGCCAAAAGTGGAATTCTTACCCCCACGTTTTTTGGCATTTCTCGACGTTTTAGGACTTACTGAATCTAAAAAAGCAAAAAAAATGTATGTCTGGTCTGCCGGCCGGCCGTCCGTCCGTCACAACCTACGAAATCTAGAAAACCACTGGAGTTATTTCTAAAATGTTTGTTTCTAAAAATAGGTATACTTAATGGTAAGAGCCGAAAGGACAATGTGTTCGATAGCTACGGAAGTGTGTCAAAAAATCGTCAAGTGTGTTAAAACAAGGAAATTTGCACATTTTTTGCTAAAAAACGTTCATTTTAAGTGATTAGATTACGAGTAGGATCATTGAATTTAGAGAAATCTTGATAGTCGGGATTGGTATGTGAGACCAAAATCTAGATTATTGCATTATTAGTTTGTCAAAAAGTATTTTTAGAGTTTTGAGAAAGTTTAATTTTTTGATTTTATTATAATTTTTGGAATTTTGTATTTTTGATTTTATTATAATTTTTGGGATATTTTTACAATTGTGGAAAAAGATTTTTGAATTTTGAATTTTTGATTTGGATAAAGTTTCAATTTTTAATAATTTTTGAGTTATGAAAAAAATTGTATTTTTGATTTTGTTATAATTTTTTTAATATTTTTGGAATTTTAAAAATGTTTGTATTTTTGATTTTGTTATAATTTTTGCAATATTTTTAGAATTTTGAAAAAGTTTCAATTTTTGATTTTATTATTTTATTATAATTTTTGCAATGTTTTTAGAATTTTGGTAAATGTTTGAAGTTTTGAATTATGAATTTGTGCAATATTTTTAAAAAATTAAAATTTTTATTTTATTATAATTTTTGGAATTTTGAAAAAAATTTGTATATTTGATTTTGTTATAATTTTTGCAATATTTTAAGAATATTGGAAAAAGTTTCAATTTTTGATTTTGTTATAATTTTTAGAATATTTTTGGACTGTTGAAAGAAATATGAATTTGTGATTTTGTAATATTTTTTTGAAGCGCTAAATGTAGAGGTTTTTAAATTGTTTGCTAGGTGTATCATCATTTCTCTAAGTTATATTAATTTATGATCAGTTATAATTTTCCGGCAACGTATTTATATTTCGTGTTTGTTTTGTAATAAATTTCTAAGCAAAGATAAAAAATACTTGTACTTTAACAAAGAGTTTTATTTTTGAAATACATCGCTGCCCAAAACTAAAAACAATGTCCTCACAAAAGTTTTTTGCCGAAAACTATATCAAAATCCTTAACCCAGACCGAAGTCTTGATATATCAGAGCTGTGAGATTTCAACCCCTTCATATTTTTGTGTTTTGCATTTATTTTTTCAGTTTTGTCCTTAAAATGCTTGAGAATCTAAGAGAATAAAGTCAAATTTTTTAGATCTGCAAAATTTGTTTAACAAAATAAACGAATTCAATTTTTTAATGTATATTATTATTTTTAAAATATTTAAAAATTTTTATTTAAGAAAATTACACCATTAAAAATATATTTTTTTTAAATTTGTATAATATATTAATATACTATAAAAGGTAACATTTTTGTATCGTCTCTTTAGAAAAAGTAAAAAAATGCAAAATAATTGCCCACAAAAATTTTGAAATTTGCATCCAAATCGAGAAAAGAAAACACAAATTTTTTCAGGTTAATATTTTTCGAGAATCGAACAGAAAAAATGTGACCTGAAAAATTTAAAAAAAAATCACATTTTTGTAGAATTGAAAACGCTAATAGAGAAAAAGAGGGGAAAAAGGGTTAAAATAAACATGTATATGTTTGCAATTTAACATTGTCTAAACGTAACAAAATAAATAAAATAATTTAATAAATAATATTTACAATAAACAAATATATATATATATATATATATATATATATATATATATATATATATATATATATATATATATATATATATATGTATATATATATATATATATATATATATATATATATATATATATATATGTATATATATATATATATATATATATATATATATATATATATATATATACATATATATATATATATATATATATATATATATATATATATATATATATATATATATATATATATATATATATATATATATATATATATATATATATATATATATTATATATATATATATATATATATATATATATATATATATATATATATATATATATATATATATATATATATATATATATATATATATATATATATATATATATAACTATATATATATATATATATATATATATATATATGTATATATATATATATATATATATATATATATATATATATATATATATATATATATATATATATATATATATATATATATGTACATAATTTAATTTTTGAATTTACGAAAATATGTTTATGTTTCGTAAATCACACCGAAGTGCTTTCGTCCAAAGGGTGAATCGTCACGTGTTTGAAGAAAAAAATTGCCAGTTATTCTAAAACAAAACAAAAGATATAATAAAATTTTAAATTATTTGATTCAAAATGACATACCCTGATTTAGCACCATTTCCCATATAAGCCATTATCTTAGGACGACAACTACCTGTTCGAAATAGGTTCCAAGAATCACATTTCAAAGCCATAAACGCATATTTATTTTCTAAACTTTCAGTCCAATAATGTATTGAACGATAATGTGAACATTTATTATCACCGTTAAATGGATTATAATCACGTTTTGCACATCCACGTTGATCTACCACCATTTGGCCAAAAATCCACTTTACCCGTACTAACTGGTGCTCCATATCCCCAAGCATCCGAATGAATTATATCAACAAATTTGGCATCATCTGCTGTAATATGACGTGCAATTGGAGGATAAAAATAAAATAATGATGGATCTAAGCCTGAAATTCGTTCTATTTGTTTACTGCCATCGGTTAGATCTTTAAACGCTTTTCCTACGTTTCCTGCTATATGAGCACCAGTTCCAAATCCAACCAAATGTATTGATTTTAAAGTTAGACCTTTTTTGGTTAGTTGTAAAATTGAGGTTGCAACTTTTTGAGCTACCTGTAGGAAAAGAAATTCATAAAATTTATGAATACTTACATTCGTTATATCTGACAAGTTTCTGGAACATTCCAAAAAGTAAGACTGAACTCGTATTCGGATTTGATAATAATTCATATTAGCCAAATGTGGTTGTAGTTGAATTATGTCATCACAAATTTTAGGAATGCTCTATATTTCATAGTTTTTACTTTAAATGGGGACGGTTTTTATGAGGCCTCTCAAAATTATTACCATGTACTAATTTTATATTTATTTAGATCAATTTTTTCCGCATCATTTAAGCTAACTGAATTATGGGTGATTTACATGTTCCAACATTTTTCTCTAGTATTTGCTTCGGTCTGAAAATCCTAAGTGTTACATTCCCGAGCCAAAAGTGAAAATCTTACCTCCACTTTTTTTGGCATTACTTTTTTTTATTGAAAGTTAAAGCTACACGCGATATAAAATTCTTAGTAGTTAAAAAGAGAAAGAAATTTATCATATATAAATTATACTATAATTTTTGACAGAAAAAATTAAAATTTGGACAAACCCATATATATTAAAGTTTATTACTGAATAATCATAACAAATGGCAAACGTCTGTTTGCCATCATTCTATAAATAAGTAAATAAATAAAATCCCTAAAATAATACTAAAATTTTGATAAAATATTATAATTAAATATTTTTATTTATAAAAAACTAACTTGGACAAGGAAGAACTTAATTGTTTTCTAAATAAAAATAATTTGTGTTGCCATATAAAATAATGTTTTATGGTAACATTTGCTAAAAAACGGGAAACTCTAGTAAAATTTTGCATATTTATATTGTTATTCTTGTCTCGCATACGAAAATCATGATTCATTTATTGCTTCATTTTTTACTGGAAACAAAATGTTGGAACATGCGAATCGCCTATTTCGTTAGTTTGAAATTTGTTTAACCAATATAGTTTTTAAACATAGTTTACCTTACTCAATCGTGCAAAATTACTTGACGAAAAAAATCCTTCAAATGTGTCCTTTAGATCCAGAACTAAAACATTATAGTCTTTGTACTCTAAATACGCTTTAATAATACGTTTTGTGTTTTCTGATTCAATGCTGTCTTTGTGACCATAAAAGTAGATAATTGTTTTTTGTGTTTCATCGAATCTTTCATGGCGGAGCACATATTTGATCTTATTCAAATTATATCTTACTTTCGATTTTCTGAAAATAAATAGATAAACCGCATGAAGAAATGATTATATTACTATTTAAGAATAGACTAAACTTACTTGTTGAAGTATACAAACTCTAATTTTTCTAAATCTGGGTTGTTATTAAAAAATGACGACGCAAGTCCTTAAAAAATAATTCATTTGATTAAACTCAAAATTAATGAGATTGTATCAACAATCACAGTCCTTACCATTCAGTTCAAAAGTTCGGAGGTTTAACTACAGTATATTGTCCGACTTTATCACTAGATTGACTTACATTTCCAGTTAGCACCGACCAATCTTCATCAGACGGACGTCTATTATGTTTATATTCGTGATTGTTATGTGGATATTGTGCAATAAATTCAACCTCTGAATTATTAATAATGATCACATTATTCGATAGAAACTCTTCTTGTTGATTTGTACTTGGAGATTTCGTTTTATCTAAGAGTACAGGTCGACTTTTTGACTTTGGCAATTGCATTGAGAAAATTAGGATTCAATATTTTCATATTGTGGTTATTATATTTTTCATACATTTCATCGTTATTTAATGCAATAAAAGATGATTTATTGGTTCGCATGTTATTGTTGTTATTGTAACTGGGCGTTGCTACACTCTTTGTTTTCGTATGAAGCTTTCTCATTTTTTTGACGTTTTTTCATTCGCTTTGGTAAAATCATAGTGAAATTTTTCTGCGTCTCTCAATAAGGCGTTTTTTGTTGCAATGTACCGTTGTCTAGGTTCGTTTTTTGTTTCCATGGTGTAAGATAATCAGGCACATCAAAGTTGAGACCCCATAATTTGTAGGATCCTTGAATTGATAGATTGAATTAGTTGTGTAATTACTGGAAATAAAAGAACTAACATTTAAATGTTTTTAGTAATCTTGAAATGATAGACCTAAACTAAGAAAAAATTTAGCTTATATGAATAAGGTATAGAAGAACAAAGAGTGGCGAATGACACATGTAATATTGTAATTAGTATAGAAATAAAAATTAAACTCCGCTAACGGATAAAACAGTCAGAACAATAAATTTAAAGGGAAATTTCAAAGGGAAACACTGCGCCCTAAGTATACAACGCTGATTTGTCCTCCGAATCGATTGGTTATTTATTCGTATACCAAATCATCATAATCAGTTTGCAGAGGAGCATTGATTCTAAATATTTGAATAATTCGAATCCCTCAATTTGTTGACTGCCTCAAGTTCAATGACTGGTTAGAGAAGATTCAAAAAATATATGACTCATATATCTACAATATTGTCTGAGGTTTACTTGTAGCTCGCCATCTTCGTTTTTACTCATACAAAAACTTTAATTTACGCCGGGTTTTACAGTTTTTTTAAAAACTTTTTGCAACATTTTGCAGAATTTGTATATATTCATATTATTTTCTAGAACTAACAAATTATTCATGCTAATTTTTGTCATGTACGCTAAAAAATTCTCTTTAAAATGAATTTATTTACTTATTTAGAAGTACACAAATTACAAAATAATTATTTTCAAACTTCAAAGTTTGTATTATTTCAAATGTATTAGTTCATTCACGCTCGCTATGGATGTGGTAATATATCGCGTATTCTACGACTTTATAATAATTATATATCAATTGAAGCATACTATAGGAGATTGTTTGGGTGAGCTGGGTGAGCATAATTATATTTTGTTACTTTAGATCGGATATTGTTGCTCGAGGGTGAATTAAAGGCAACAAAGTAATTTTCTCTCGTGTAATATGCGATATTTTTTCTACAATTAAGCCAATATTTACTAAAACAAGCGCCATCCCGGGGATTGAACTGACGTCCTTTTGATCAGAGTCTATGGTTAACATTTAACACCCTTGACCTGCAACGAGATAAAAATTTGTTTATGGACGATCGACTTAACATCACTTTTTTCACAACACGTTTTCTTAGTTAGTGGCCTCTCCACTAGTTGGGTTTTGTTTCCCCTATTCGGAGATCCATAATGTTCTTCATTGAATGTCAACTTAGTTGAAGTATGAAGAACGGTAAAAACCTGTTCGTAGAATAAATAATAAGATAAAAATTAAGGCAAAAAATTGTGATGTTAAAAACAAATTTTTATCTCGTCGCTGGTCGGGGGTGTTAAATGATTAACCAAAGACTCTGATCAGCAGGACGCCTGTGTGATCCCCGAGCTGGAATTGAGATAAGAGTTTGTAGTGCTTCACACGATCAAGGCATATGCTACTAGCAGAGGTGACCAGACGTCCCACTTTTGGTGGGACAGGCCCAATTTTTAACAATTTGTCGTGCGTTCCGCGGCGTTTTAAAAAAGGCCCGATTTCGTAAAGAATTCACGACAAGCGGGGGAACGACGGGCGAACGGCAAGGAATATAGGTTTTTAGCAAAAATCACAATAGAGAACAAATGATTAGGAACATTTGGTCATTTTCAATTCAATCATTGTGTATTGCGGGGAACACACGACTTTGGATATACAAAAAAAAATATGATAATTATAAATTAAATTACATTTTGTGTTGAATATAATAAAAAATATAAAATGAAATTATTGTTCAAAAAAAAGTAGTGTGTGTACCAGAGTACACAGGTAAGAAGTGAAACTTCTTTATGACATATCATTTTTCTACTATTTAGAGCTTCACAGAAATTGGGTAGAAAAGGCTTAAAAAAACACCGATTATTGATAACCAATTGTTTGGTGAGTATATATCTTCGTATATATCTCTGATACACTCCAATTCACCATGACCACCGTGACTACATTACCACCATGATCAGCATGACCACCTTGACCACCATGACCGCTATGACCAACATGACCATCATGACCACCGTGAACACAATGACCATCATGACCACCGTGAACACCATGACCACCATGACCACCGTGACCACCATGACCACCGTGATCACCATAACCACCATGACCACTATGACCACCATGACAACCGTGACCACCGTGACCACCATAACCACCATGACCATTATGACCACCATGACCACCATGACCACTGTGAACACCATGACCACCATGACCACCATGACCACCATGACCACCGTGACTACCATTACCACCATGACCACCATAACCACCATGACCACCATGACCACCATGACCACCATGACCGCCATGACGATCATGACCACCGTGAACACCATGACCACCGAGACCACCATGACCACCGTGACCACCATAATCACCATGACCACCATGACCACCGTGATCACAAAGGCCACCATGACCACCATGACCACCATGACCACCATGACCACCATGACCACTATGACAACCATGACCACCATAACCATCATGACCACAATGACCACTATGACCACCATCTACAATCGACACATCCAACTCATATAACATTTAGTACAATACTAAATAAACTAATAAAAATAAAATTATCAAAACAAAATTAAAATTTATAAAAAACTAACATGGCGCGTAACCGAAAACCGTGCCAATTTTTTTAATTTTATACTGCTTTAAAATTTCTCTCATACGCCGATAAAGAAGTTTCACTTCAAAAATTGTTTTAACCGAAAGTGACAAACTGGAAGTAGGTATGCAGAAATATTGGAAACAGTAGTAAAACCTTATATACCAAGTTTCAATAAGATCCTATGCCGAGATTAGAAGTTCTAAACTTAGAGGTGTTCGGGAGGCCTCCGCCATTTTGTCCAATTTAGAAATGTATCCAGATCTTGCATTTTTAAGTGAACCTGGATCATTTGCCAAATTTTAATCAAGAGCCTATGCAGGAATGTTACAAAACCATCCACCCCCCGACAGACATACACCAAAATTTCTTGGCTATTTAGATAGAAAACAAAACAAAACAAGAGAAAAAACAAAGTTTGGGGTAGGTATGTAAGATTATTTTTTTCTCGATAGATTGCATTACTTCACACAATTTAAAATTGTGGTGAAGTAGTTATTCGATGTGTATAGAGAAGATTTATTGACAAAACGCCAGTGTGAAAAGTGGTTTGCAAAATTGCGATCCGCAATGCGATCCTTCAATGTTGAAGATGCACACCGTGCTGAAAGGCCAGAAGCAGAAGAAGACAAAATAAAATCATTAATTAATGCAAACCGGTGAATAACAACACCTAAGATGACTTAGAGCTATATTTTTCAAATTAGATCGTTCACGATCATTTAAAACGTCTAGATTTCGAAAGAAAGCTCCACATATGGGTTCCTCATGTTCTTACAGAGAGAAATTTGTGTCAACGCGTTTACGTCTGTGATTTGCTTTTCAAACGTAAAGATAATTACCTTTTTTCAAAGCGCATCATCACTGGAGAGGTTAAATGAGTTGTCTACAAGAATCTTAAGCGCAAGAGATCATGGACTAAAAAAAAGAACCGACTCAAAGCACCTCGAAAGTGGATATTCATAAATAAAGGTGATGCTATTTGTTTGGTGGGATTTGAAAGGAATAATTTTTTTGAGCTTTTACCAAAAAATACCACGGTCAATTCTGAAGTGTACTATCGTCAACTGGATACACTGAATGATTCAGTTAAACAGAAAAGGTCAAAATTCATCAATAAAAAAGGTATTGTGTTCTACCAAGATAATGTGAGACCTCATACAAGTTTGTCAACTCGTCCAAAGTTTTTGTAGCTTGGATGAATGCTCTGCCACACCCACCATCTTTTCAAAATCTGATTATTGTTTGTTCCGGTTTTTTCATTTTTTGGACGGAGGAGTCAAATGTCACCGGGATCAGTATTTTGAGCGTGGAAGTATGAGACCACCAAAAAGAAAGGCCATTTTCTTTGCCAAACTCTTTTGTTGTTTAAAATCACTTGTCAACCTATTTTAAATTTTCGACAAATATGTCCTTCTCTATCATCATCTCTTTGGATATGCCGAAGTTTTAATTCAGATAACATCTTCAGTATACTTTTTCTTGTATGCTACATTTGTCTATATGTTGGTGTCTGTCATTTGCCAAGTTTTACTTAATTTGCTGCCATTGTCTACTTAATTGAGAAACCGAATTTTATTTAATATAATTCGGTAGAATTCGGCGGTTTTTATCCAAAAGATTTTATTAATAATTAACTCATTTAGCAATTAGCAAGTTTAAAACTACCGAATATCAATTTCCGATTGATACTATTTTTATTTTTTATTCACGAGTATTTATTTATCCGGTAGCATATCATTCTATAGAACATAAAAAATTGCAATATTGCTTGTAATTTTCTAAAAAACTCAATGACAAGATACTATTTGTCTTTATTTCAACAATGTCTCTTTATAATAAGCAATCCTCGATAGATCTGGAATTAACAAGACATTTGTAATATTTGGTACAATACGGTAAGTGTGCAAACCAGCTTGATGCATTAGAGCGCTGTGAAAAGGAATGGATAGATTTATGTCGACATCCAATAACAAGTTTATGATGTAGACGAAACCATATAGAAACAAACCAAATATTGTTAAGCCCGAACTTTAATAAGACCAATACCAAGGCAAAATTTTGCAATTATACGTCGGTTTTCTATCATTCTCCACAATTCAAATGGTTTTCACCCAGTGTTCACCAATTTCAAATATATCAAATTTAAATTGATCCGTAGCTTTCTCAGTATGGAAATTTTGCCATAATCCTGTTTTGTTTTTGTTTATTTTTGTTAAATAATGGATAACTAAACAATAAATCCCATCACATATAAAATATGACATAGGCCAATATTTTGTGATAGGATAGGGAAAATAAGAAATAAAAAGCAAATTTATTTTAAAAATTTGCAGGAACAAAACTAAAATAGGTTTGGCAATGGTCCAGCTAATGGCATAATCCTTGATTATGTAACGTACTATCTTCCTCAATGATTAAAGCTCAGATATATTTTTATATGAACGCTCGTTTCTTCGAGCAAGCTACAGTGTGCCATCATCAAGGAATATTCATTAGCTAAGATTGAGAGTGCTACCGTTGACTAAATACAGTTCATCCGCCAGCACCCCTAAGATATCATCTTGGTTAGTTATATTCGAACTTTAATTACGATTTAAGTAGTAGACATTCTCAAATGAACCTATTTCAGTTCTTTTCATTCTTTAGTGCATGTAAATATGAACTTCTTATTCTCGATAAACTTATTAACTCCTACAAAATCTAAAAACATACTATTTAACATCTAATTAGAATCTCAAAAAAATATTTTCAGACTATTGATTCCTAAAATAGTACTTTATACCTAAATAAGCCTGTTTTTCAACACCTTACTAAGTACTTATCATATCCTAAGAACTTGATAAGTCCTATCAATTTCATCAACGTTCAAAATTAACATCTCATTTGAATCTCCCAAAACTATTTACGATGCCGATCGGTTACGATCGATTCTAATCATTGTACTTAGTTAGTTTAAATAAAAATAAAATAATTTCAGTTTTAAATCAGGGGTCCTATTCTCGAACACATATTTGTCAATCGACAATATTGTCAGTTTCACCAAAATGCTTAACAACTTTGTTTAAAAATGGTATTCTGTAACACATATTTGTGATCCTTAGCCACAAACCAATTGTAACAAATTTTTACAAAATTATAACAGATTTTTGGTACTAGATTCGTACTTTTGACAACTAACTTTTTTAATCTTAAAAGGTGCAAAGTAAAATAAAAATATATTTAATAAATAAATATGTTTTAATGAAATTTATATGAAAATATGATTATTTAATACTATTAAAGACTTAATTTTGCGTTATAAATTAATTTTTACGCCAATCCATGAAATTTGTATGAAAAAGTCAACACACAAAACATAAAACACAATTGTGATTTTGACAGTAACTATATTGTTCTTGTCAGATTCACAATATTGTGTTGAATTTTCACCAAATTGGTGTTACATAATATGAAATTCACAATATTGTGTGAATTTACAATATTGTGATAACATCTATGTGTTCGGGAATAGGGCCCCAGACATCATTGAGAGCAGGTATGATTGAGGAAACATCTAATATTACAACATTCTATGACTAATAAGTATCAAATTACTTATTAGAACCTAAATATTCTTTCTATATATAAAGTAGATTTAGTAAGACCTAATTTTTTTTTAGTTTATTTAGGACCAAAACGGGATTTTTATTTTAAATTTGTAACGCCTATTTAACAAATCAAATGGGATTTTTTCCGGTAACTCGCTTTTGGAGGTCTTATGTAGAAGTTATTTTTGTATTGACAATAAGTTATATTTAAATACCCTGAATTCTAAAAAGCAGAATCTGTAGATTTTAAAGAGTAGTTAAATTTCGACTCGAGATCTCACTGTTATTCCCAGTGGTATGTGATATCTCACGTTAACTCATATGCCAATAGCAGGGCAATATGCCAATGCATAGTTTTTGAATTATTATCAATAAAGTGACACAAAAAGTTGGTTCCCCCTCTTGCATTTCGAGCCTAATTAACAGAAAAATTTGAAAAAATTCACAGAGATAGGAATTTTGATAAACTCTGAACGAAAATTATAGCGAACTCTCAAATAATTATATTTTTGTGTGTTTAGGATATGGGGATGGGAAGGGTGATAAAAAACTTTTTTGACCCAAGCGAGTGGGGTGTCATTTGAAAGAGCACCAAATTTCAGAAACTCTACAATTTTTTTAGAATTTTACGGTGCACAGTTTTTGAGCTATTCTAAAAAATGTGCAAATTCCAGACCGTTCCCCACCTACGTTTCGACACTGATAGACAGAAAAAATTGAAAAATTCATAGAGACAGGAAATTTGCTATATTTTGAACGAAAATTATAGCGAACTCTCAAATAATTATATTTCTGTGTGTTTAGGGGATGGGTGTAAGGAGGGTAAAAAAAACTTTTTTAACTTAACTTGTCATTTGAAAGCCAAATTTCAAAATATTGCAATTTTTTTTAGAATTTTGCGGTACACAGTTTTTGAGTTATTCTAAAAAAATGTGCAAATTCCAGACCGTTGCCCTCCCCCCTAACGTTTCGACACTGATAGACAGAAAAAGTTGAAAAAAAAAACATTTTTGGACCCAAACGAGTGGGGTGTCATTTGAAAGAGCACTTAATTTAAGAAACATTGCAATATTTTTTAGAATTTTGCGATGCACAATTTTTTAGTTATTGATAAAAAGTGCTATTTTAAGTGTATGTATACCACCCTATATTTCGACGCTGATTTATAGAAAAAATATTCTCAGTTTAAACCATTAAAATACTGGTTAAATCTTTCGTTAGTTAACATAAACAGCTATGGATAAGATTTGACCTCAAGTAACATTTTTGATCAATGTAGATGTGATTGACATTTACTATTGACGTCTACGATTAAACATTTAATCTGTTATGCGTCCATAGTCTGGCGATATAAAGACTTTACAACATAACTTTATGTCATTTATTTTTGATATTGTGTTTTTTTACATTCACGGAACCCTTGGCGAGAGAATTTTATTCGCACTTGTCCGACTTTTTTTTATATCGTTAATATAAATATAGTATCACTTATTATCACTATAACATCAATTTTTAAAAACTTACACAAAATTTTAAGCAATGTATTTTTGGTCATTTTAATTTTATTTTTATTTATACAGTTTTTAATCACTTCACAAAAATAATTAAAATATATTAAAATTTTTTACAAATAAAAGTGTTAATACTTCTAACTCCAACAGAGCATTGATTTTCAGGCACAGAAATTTTTTAATAATAAAATTAACATTTTGAATTTTAGATTATATCGTCTTGTATCACATAAAAGAAATAAAAAAAAAGTTGTCTGACTTTCAATCTTATATTTCCTATGACTGATTTCTAGTCTAAATAAGTTTAATTAAATTATAGTTTTAAAATTGAACGTAACGAATAAAAACGAATAAATTGACACTGATTGGCCTTATACCAATAAAAAAACTGGAATATTTTGAAATGTTTTATGTTTTTGTTAATAACATTTTGATGGTTTTCGCGAATATATAACTTTCGTTGATGCTTTAGTGGAATTGGTGGGAGGTAACTTTTCATCATAACTATTCATAACTTTTTCTATAAAACTGATATTTTGATTAGATTATTAAAAAGTAAAATTTTGTAAATTCTTAATGATGCTGCAGTAATAAATTAGTTTCAGTTAACATGTTTGAATATATGTTTCTTTGTCAACCTTTATTGATGTTCACTCAATTTAATTATCAATATATAATTTTACGATATTTGCGGGGTGTTTGATGTATGTATATTATAAGCTTTCTACAGCCATAGTGTCTACCAAACTAGCCTTGTGCAAAATTAACTAACTAACGGTTTATTCAACACATCAAAATATTCGAAACTTATAACTTTGAATAACTTATTGAGTTAAACGTAATTTGAGTGTTTTCTGAATAGGATGTTTAAATTAAATATAAGTAAAAGTAATAAATCGAATTTATCGTTTTTGTTGTTAGAAAATTCAATGTCAATCAACCATACCCGACAAACATTTCACTATTTGTAGCCGTAAAAGGCCGAAATGTTACCAGTGACTGTTATCGGGCACAAGTGGTAACGTAACTGGTTTGGTACCGTATTTTGGTCAAACAATGGTCGGTAATGGTTACCGAACGAGGACCGTGTCGGTTACATTTCAGTCTTCGCTTCGACGGTTACTATTTCAAGAGTGCGATCGAATACTAAATGAGATATTAACCATTTAATGAATCATTTAATGAATGACAGATGACAGCGTTCGAGAACTCGAAAATCCAATTTCATTTAATTTTACTTTCGATTAGACGACGTCTATTTTCATTTAATTTTAAATGCACTACATATATAGCATATTTAAGTTTTGATGAAGGTTTTTATTTCAAAAAATTTCAAATCGAAAACCGGTAAAATTTTGTTTTATAATTTTTATTTAATTTAGCAGATTAAGTATTACGAATTAATTGTAAAATAATTTTAAGTAATAAATTTTATATATTAATTCTCAATTGAAAAATATAAACAAAATGGATGAAAATTTTGAAATTAGTGGGATATAAAAAAAGCACGTATATCCGCTAGAAATAGGTAGATTTCGGGACCAGACAGCTTTGTATACAAAAAGAATTGCGGATATGTCCGATTAGTTTAAATAAAAAATTTAAGTAGCAACAGAATAATCCCAAAAATTTATCAAACCAACCAAACTAAATATTCTAAATACATAAACGGAAACTACTTTATCAATGCAATTTTGGAATAGATTTGTTTAATTTGGTTAAAATTGCTTAATAACATATTAAATCCTTTGGTGGATTAACGTTCTAACTACGTCTCAAGTCTCAACTGCAACTCTACCACACATAATTTATAATCAACAACAACATCAAACAACTTTTACACCTCAAATATAATACAAATATCTATCTTTTTATAAAAAACGTTTGTAAATGTGTAATCAATATATGTATGTACAATTTAGACATGACCTAACTTATGAAGTTGTTATTTTCATCCCTCCCACCGACTAATTATGTTCCTTTTGACTCGAAAATGAAGTGTATGCAGTTTTACTGAAATCGGAAAATAATTACCCACCGCGCAGTGGCGTCGAAGATAAGAAAATTAGCAGAATAATAGGATTTTATATGTTTATCAGGTATAATCATCTTAAAATATAATATATCTCATAATTTCGATTTTTTATTAAAAGCTATTTACTTTACGATTCCAACGAGCCTAAGTATGTAGAAATCGATCTTAGGAAAGCGTTTTTATCGAATTTCTTCTCCTTAAATCCAAAAAAAATTTCTGCGAAAATTCAGAAAAAATAAATTTTTATGTTAGATTTAGACTTTGAGTAACACAAATTTTTATTTTTGGATACATTGCTAGCAGAATTAACTGGACATGCTAAAGTAGATCGTTTGCCAACCATAGTAACATTTGGTAATATTGAGAAGTTTTTAACAGTTCCATAATGCAAAGAACAGAGCGGCTTATCGATTGCGAATGCGATATATGAATGCCTTGAAGAATGGGATCTTACTGATAAAGTCGAAGCCATGTGTTACGACACGACATCAAGTAACGCTGGACCAGAAAAAGGTGGAAAAAAAGATTGGCCTCAACTTGATTCGATTCCCATGTCGTCATCACATACAGGAGATTAAACTACGGGCTGTTTATGATCTCAAATTTGGAAAGACCACAGCACCCGATGTTTATCTGTTCAACAAATTTCAGAAGGCATGGGACGATGGTAAAATTAATCCAACAATGTTCAAAAATGGAATATCGGACAAAAAACTGGGAAACAAAATTCCAAAACACTCGTGAGAAGCTCTAGTAATTTTTTGTCATGAAGAGTTGGAAAAATCACACCCACGCAGCGAATATAAAGAATTTTTGGAAGTTATACATTTATTTTTCTTGGCGAAACCATTGAGAATTACAAATTCAAACGCTCAGGTCCGACAAGTCACACCGTTTGCATTTTTTCGAGACGTTTGCATTTTTCTGATTATGTTGTACGTAAAAATTTGGTTCAAATGCATAGATGGAACAGCAGCCGCATATCAGGATTTGGATTTCATCCAAAGAGTTTCAGAAGAAATGTTGAGCAAAATTTGTTATAATCTTCACTATTTAACGGAGGCAAATATTGGCTTGGCTTTTTTCGACCCAGAGATTTCGTTTGATGAAAAACGAAAAATGGTTCAAAACCTTGAGGTCCCAGCACGAGACATCCCCATCGCACCCCAAACTCGCAAAAAAGATTTTGGCTCAGTCAAACATATGCAACTTTTTGCTAATAAGAACATTAGTGATTTTGTCACAGAAAAATTTAGACTTTTTTTAATCGATTTAGAATTTGTATTGAGTTTTTGCTACATGACCCATCGGAATGAGGATTTCGTCAAAGCCACGTTGTTTTGCCAAAGTTTGCATGTTGTTAATGATACCGCCGAACTCGGTGTTAAGTTGAGGACACGGAATACAACAGCATTCTAACTAAAGACGAGGAAGGTACACAATACACCATTCAGGTGGTCGAAAACTACAGATGCAAATACCCATCATACAATAAATCTAATTTAATTTATTGATTTCTTTTGGAAAAATGTTGCTTTTGAATGAAAAATTATTATAAATTTAACCATAAAAATCAATTTTTTTCTTTGAAAAAAGATTATTATGAATTAGTGAATTTTTGTATATGTAAGAAGAAAAATTAAGATAAATCGCTTTTCTAAGATCGATTTCTACATACTTAGGCTCGTTAGAATCGTTAATTAATTAGCTTTTAATAAAAAAAATTGAAATTATGAGATATATTATGTTTTAAGATAATTATATCTGATAAAAATAAAAAATCCTATTATTCTGCTAATTTTCTTATCTTCGACGCCACTGCGCGGTGGGTAATTATTTTCCGATTTCAATAAAACTTGATATAGTTCATATTCGAGTCAAATGGAACATAATTAGTCGGTGGGAGCGAAGGAAAAGATGGTTTGAAAATTGTTCATACATTTCTGGTCATGCCTAATGTACATATACTTATTTCAACTAAACCAGTTCCAAATATTCCAAAATACCAAAGAAACTATTCCCTAATTCAAAAGAATAATGAATTTTCCAAACAAAAACAACAAGTTGTTTTAAATACATTTTTTAATTTTTGCGAAAAGAAATAAAAACTCAAAGAGAGAAATACATTTTCTTTTGTTTATTTAATATTTCTATAGACAATTCAACTCACTAAATAAAGTTTCAATAAGGTCCAATCAAAACGCTTCATTTACTATTTTTTAGCAAATCAAAACGATTTGTTTCGATTATTTTTTTCTGGTAGGAAAGAACAGCGAATATTTTCGAATATTTTCCGCCTACTTAATATATTAATTTAAAACAAAAATTCCCATACAAAATTATGTGAAAATGCAATTTGCAAATAGTAAAAATGTCCGTTTTCATTCATAAATGATTGCATGTTTATGTTTATTTGTCAAAAATAAATTTCAAATTTATAACATTTATGCGCCTACTAAGATGAAATAATATTTTATTATTTATGAGTATGTTGTATGAAATAATGTTACTATTTCTGTTCGTTAAATTGTCTGCTAAACACAACTCGTCACCAAATTATTAGTCGATTATTTTTCAACATTACCACTCATGCCATTTGAGGTTAAAAATTTCCCTCGTGCGCTACGCGCACTCGGGACCTCAAATGACATTCGTAATAATGAATATGAAAAATAATCGACTATTATTTGACGACTCGTGATATTATATATGAATATTTTTATATTTTTGAGATTTGCTGTTGTAATTATATGAGAGTGGCTGTGAGAGTGACTTACATTAAGTTAGTATAATGCTAATTGCATTGGCACTTCTTGCGTTAGAAAGCTGAAAATTTCTGAGGTTATAATTGAAAAGTTGAATTAAAAGCTAATTTTAGTTTTATCAAAATAGACTCAAAAATGATGAAAGCATGGCCGTTTGCGTTTGTTTTCGTTTCATACAGCCCCATGGTCTCAACCGCTGAACTTAAACAATTTGTTTTTTAAGTTTTGGATAGATTTATTTACGTATCTAGGTGTGCAATAGTTTTCAAATGTGAGATTGGCCATTTTCAGCTAAATCAAGGACAACAAAGTTTAGGAAATTTTTAAAACAGCTGACTTTTCAGGAACCTGGAACGCCAGGATTGTCGTTTGGAAAAAAATGATAGAAATATGTTCAAATATTTAATATTTATCAATTTTATTAAAATTTTATGATTCAAACGGAAGCTATAACGTCCTAGATTATTCGACTTTTTAAGCTCTAGCTACTTAACCTGTACCCGGATATAGCCAGTTCGCGAGCTTGTCCAAAAGATTGTTTGCCGAAACATACACATAAAAAATTTTTGGTGTAGGTCAAGAAATGCGATCGTGAGAGTGCCGGTAAATTCCGTTATAGCTATAGCTCATATCGTTATATATATATATATATATATATATATATATATATATATATATATATATATATATATATATATATATATATATATATATATATATATATATATATATATATATATATATATATATATATATATATATATATATATATATATATATATATATATATATATATATATATATATATATATATATATATATATATATATATATATATATATATATATTAGGTCATTCAATAAGTCCGTAGGATGACACATAGATGGCGTTACTAGAATTTTTTCCATATGATTTTTATTTAGTACTAACCTTCAAACGATACGTGTATAAATTTGACAGCAATCTGACTATTTATTCGTGAGTTATAGCATTTTGTGTGAAGCAACTTTTGTTTTTGAAAAAAAATGGAAAAAAGTGAATTTCGAATTTTAATAAAGCATTGCTTTTTGATGAAAAAAAAATACAGTGGAAACCAAACAATGGCTTGATAAACATTATCCAAACTCTGCTCCATCGAGACAAATGGTAGAGAAGTGGATGGCTGAATTTAAATGTGGTCGTACCAGCACAAAAGATGCAGAGCGCAGTGGACGCCCAAATGAGGCTGTTATTCCAGAAAACATAAAAAAATCCACAAATTGGTTATGAACGATCGCAAATTGAAGGTGCACGAAATAGCTGACATTGTAAAGGTAGCAGATGGTAGTGTTTTTACCATTTTACATGAACATTTGGGTATGCGAAAGCTCTGTGCAAATTTGTTGCCGCGTGAGCTCACAGTCAACCAAAAACAACAACGAATCGATGCTTCGGAGGAGTCTTTGGCACTGTTAAACCGCAATAAAAGGGAATTCTATCGTAGATATGTAACAATGGATGAGACATGGCTTCACAATTACACACCAGAATCCAAAAGACAGTCAGCTGAGTGGACAGCAGTCGACGAACCGAATCCAAAGCGAGCAAAGACGCAACAGTCGGCCGGTAAGGTGATGGCGTCTGTATTTTGGGATACGAACGGAATAATATTCATCGACTATCTCCAAAAAGAAACCACCATCAACAGCGAGTATTACTGTGAACTTTTGGATCGATTGAAGGCTGAAATCGCAAAGAAACGGCAACATTTGCAAAAGAAAAAAGTGTTGTTTCACCAAGATAATGCACCGTGTCACAGATCGATGAAAACGATGGCAAAATTGAATGAATTGGGCTTTGAATTGCTTACCCACCCACCATATTCTCCAGATTTAGCCCCCAGCGACTTTTTCCTGTTTTCAGATCTCAAGAGAATGATTGCTGGAAAGAAATTTAAGTCCAATGATGAAGTAATCGCTGAAACTGAGGCCTATTTTGACGAGAAAGAGAAATCGTACTATAAAAGTGGTATAGAAAAGTTGGAAAATCGCTATACTCGTTGTATCGCCCTCGAAGGCAACTATGTTGAATAAAAAATCGAGTTTTGTCAAAATGTTGTTTTTTTCTTACTTATCCTACGGACTTATTGAACTGCTTATCCTACGGACTACCTGTTATATATATATATATATATATATATATATATATATATATATATATATATATATATACATATATATATATATATATATATATATATATATATATATATATATATATATATATATATATATATATATATATATATATATACAGTGAAACTTCCATAATTCGAACCATCAAAAGCCATCAATTTTAGTTCGATTTAGGGAAATTTCGAAATATAGAAACGATTTATAAAGAAAATCAAAATTTTAATCCGAAATATTAATACGATTTATAGAGAAATTCGAATAATAGAAGTTCGATTTATGGAAGTTTGACTGTATATATATATATATATATATATATATATATATATATATATGTATATATATATATATATACATATATATATATATATATATATATATATATATATATATATATATATATATATATATATATATATATATATATATATATATATATATATATATATACATATATATATATATATATATATATATATATATATATATATATATATATATATATATATATATATATATAATATATATATATGTATATATATATGTATATATATATATATATATATATATATATATATATATATATATATATATATATATATATATATATATATATATATAAATATATATTAGGCATGACCAGATATGTATGAACAATTTTCAAACCTTCTTTTTCTTCGCTTCCACCGGCTAATTATGTTCCATTTGACTCGAATATGAACTATATCCAGTTTTATTGAAATCGGAAAATAATTACCCACCGCGCAGTGGCGTCGAAGATAAGAAAATTAGCAGGATAATAGGATTTTTTATTTTTATCAGATATAATCATCTTAAAACATAATATATCTCATAATTTTGATTTTTTTTATTAAAAGCTAATTAATTAACGATTCTAACGAGCCTAAGTATGTAGAAATCGATCTTAGAAAAGCGATTTATCTTAATTTTTCTTCTTACATATACGAAAATTCA
>OY856186.1:193226278-193284393 GCA_963693315.1 Diogma glabrata | reverse complement strand
TTTTTCAATAATTTATAATCTATGGACATCAGAAAATCGAGAGAGATCGATGCTTTAAAAACAAAGGTTACTTCAAGATGTAATATCGCTTTGTCTTGCTGCAACACTCTTGCAAAGATTTCAACTCAAAATTTCACGAAAAGTTAATTTGCTAAAAACAACGTATATAGAACATATTGACAAATACCCATAAAGTCATTATACAAAAATATACCAATATGGGTTTTTTCGTCCCGGATTGGCTAAAATTTATATTGGTCACCCTAGATTAAGCTGAATCTTCGGTTATGATTTAACAAAGCAGAAGATAAAATGTTGTATTAACCATATAATGAATTAAATTTATTTCCCAAAATCTTCAGGTACAATAGCTTCCACATTCACTAATGGTCTTGAACCATTATTAAGTAGCACGAATATAAATTAGATTCCCTCAATACACAATAACATTTCAGAGTTTAATTGTATTTATACGAAATAGCTTATACAAGTTACATAAAATTTGCTTTATTGTATTTATCAAATCAATAGCGAGGCGATGCAATCTCAGCCCGCTAAACAAGGTGAATCGCTTACGAACCGTAAACGAACAATGCTATACATACAATAGCTCGCAAACGAACCGTTTTGTTTAGCGGGAGAAAAAACATTTACGTCATTGTGACTTCAAAATGACATCTCGCTAAGTCACATCTTATGTAAGATCTGGGTCATATATCAGTCATATGTATGTCATTATTTCCCACTTATTTACGTAAGAACATGACATGGCATAGCAATAATGACATAACTATGACATAAATGTGATGTCTGTAGTGATATTCGTGACGTTGTTATGATATAAGGTTGATATCATAGTAATCATGGTAAAATGAAAATAAGGTATTCTCACTAGAGTGACAGCGATGCCATTTTGATTTTGATTGACGTCATTCAGAGTTTTATATAATACGTTTGTTGTTATTATCAATGAGAAAAGCTATTGTTTTTAAATTAAAACTATATTTAGAATGATTTATAAGTTAATTTATTAGTTTATGAAATGATTGAAATTAATTCATTCATTAATTAATGAACTTTAGTATTTGTTTTACTATTAAAATTTAAAACATATACAAATTTAAATGCCGAACTACGTTAAAACCTGCAAAAGTTTTCAACAAATGTGAAAAATCATACTTAAAACATAAGGTTTTTTAATTTCCAGAAAAATAAATCAATTTGTAGTGGATAGGGATCATGTGGAAAAAGAAAATGTTCGTATTTATTATAAGATAGTTTGTTCCTTACACTTCACTGAAAATGATTGGACTTTAAAAGACAAACTTTTAAATACTCTAATGAGTAAAAGATCGTTGAAAGTGGAACCTTATCTTAGAACATACAAGGAAGTGATTACTTCCAATATTTGCACATCTAAAGGAACGCACATCCAAATCGCTCGAAAAGAAACGTGCTATTGCTAGTACTTGATCAATTTGACTTCAAGAGTTTCCATTCGGTTTAAAAACATAAGTCTGCTTATGAATCGATCGATGCGAAAAGAAAGTACTGGCAATTCTCAAATTATTTGATAATGCAAACTCAGTCATTCCCTCACCATTATCATTGTTAGTATTGATTTCATAACCTCCTCCACTGCTATGTAGAAAATATTGACGGTCTTAGCTTCAGTAGGAGCATGCAATAAGAGAAATATTGTTTTATGTACCGCGTACCCCTAAGTAGCAAATCCTCTCATTGACCAGGATGAATTCCAACACGGCTTCTTGTATGCGTGCACCAACAAGGAAACCAGTACTAAATTCATTTCGAGAAGAATGACCACTACTGCATAAAGAGTGACTATTCGAGTTTTGTTTTCCGATTATTGGCTGTCTAATTTCTTGCAGAGAAATGATATCCATCCTATGCCTCTCAGCCTCTGTTTCTAGGCTTATTAAAGCATCATGAGCGATCAGGCTGCACACGTTCCGATTCGGTAGTTTGGTTCTTTCTCACGTCCAGGTAAAACTTCTGTTGTTTTGTTAGTGTCTGGTATTCTTTTTTTGGTTATCAAATTTAACAAAGCTTTTTTTCGGAGTGATGGTATTAACCTCAGTCCCAACCCAAATTTTCGTTAATGGTTCTGTTATGATGTTAAGGTTATAAGAAGTTTTAAGGCGCCAATTCGCTGTGATGTAGCGTAATAGACTAAGCAGTTTTTCTCTGCTTGTCTCCGATACACCAACTTAATTCTGTCTGCATTACCCCTGCAGCATGGCGTGAACGTCAAATTTCCTACCCTGTAAAATGTTCTTTAGAGCTAGAAAACTTAATAAACAAATTGTTAATGAAAAAAATAAGGAAAACCATAACGTAAAAATTATGTTTTCTTTAATTTTCAAATTAAAACATTTTTTGTTTCTTTATATTTACGCCGGATGACGTCACACAAAATTTTCGATTAGCTGTCAAGAATACCTTATATTCGTTATACCATGCATAGTAATATAACACTTTTTGTGACGTATTCGTTTTTACTTAAAAAAAAACAAAATATAGTAAAAGAACACTTATCCGTTAGTCATTTATTTCTCACTACTTACCCGCTATTCTATATCCTGCTAGGAAGCAATAACTCAAAGAAAATAAACTACAAGGTATGATTGTTAAAATTTCTATTTTGGTATTTTCTGCGCATGACGTCACGTAGTGAGTTGATTAATTTTCGTTTCAATGGAAAAAACTTAAGTCGTAAACGGTTTCATACTTTATTTTGCAAATAAAATAATTTGTTTTAAATAAAAGATAAAAATTAAATAAATTTATTTATTGAAATACATATATGATATTACATTTAAATGGAAAAAGTGCGAAAATTATACAAACTCGTATAAGAATATATAAAATCTGATTAGTCTGATTATGAGAATACTTTTGATTTTTTTAGACATTTTAATTATTAATAATGATAATAAATTAAAATAGTAATTAGAGGGTTTATTTAAAGGGTTTAAAGGAAATTGGTCAGAAATATAATTTAATGGACCATTTTATTTAATTTTCTTTTTACGATTGTTATGTCCAAAATTGTTTCATTGAAGTCGTTTTTTCGAAAGTATACATTGTAGACCTGGAGCAAATGGTTTTAGTTTTCTCATCGTAGTCTACATCTTTCAAAAGGTCTATTAAATTTTTGGAATAATTTTTCCTTATTAGCAATGAATTTCTATTACCGTCGCTAAATATTGCTTCGAGCTGCTCCATGCTGTACGTGGTATAGGTTTTAAATGCTCCCTTCTGTAAGACGTTTATTCCAAGTACAACATCTATCATGAAAATGATCAATTATTAAACTTGAATCTTTCAATGTAAATAATAGGTTGTAATGAAGAGTTTTCTCATTGGCGAACCAATGAGAATGGCATAGCAGGATGCGTACCTAGAGTAATTTTACGCCTTAACGACTAAAGCTCAGTCATCGTGGATTTGAAAGATTGTTACCTGCTGCTTCAACACAAATACAGAAATGTACGTAATTTACGAAAATATACAGAAATGAAAAAAAAATACAAGTGAAAAAGGAAACTCTGGCGACCCCTTTTGCGAAAGAACCACTATCAGCGCGTCCAACCCCCACAATCATTCCCATACTCACGCTTCATACATGCTAACATTCACCCACACACTCAGACTGCGAAGCAAGACAATCAAGCTCAAAGACCCACAGCAAGTACTGTTGGAATTCTGCTATCTTTCTCTTGCCAATATGCTAATATGTATAAAAACTTTTGAATTGTGAATTTTTATTATTTTTATTTTTTGTAACTTTTTACATAACCAATATTTTAATTAATTAAATTTTTTGGACCAGCGTCGCGTGTCCTCCTTTTTTCTTTTCAAAAAAATTAGTGTCTCCATATGAAAACAAATTCACTCACAAAAACAAAAAAAAGAGTTGCCATCGTTGCAATTTCTTTTATAACCAAAATATTGACTTAAATTTAAATTGTTGTGATTTTAAAGAAACATAATGCCGCCCGCCTTGAAAGACAACTTTCAACCGACCGATGGTGAGGGCACGACGTCATCTTCTGCGACTTCCACAGGCAACGGACATAAATTTACTATTGCTCTTTTAAATATGCCAGTAGATGTTTTCACCGTAGCTACTCTTACCAGACCATCCTTTCCATAGTGTAATTCAATTATTCTAGCTAGCGGCCATTAGAGTGGCGGTTTCTGTTCATCCTTTAGTAATACTAACATACCATTTTGAATGTTAGTGGTTTTAACCTTCCATTTGCAACGCTGTTGTAGTTGATGAAGGTACTCGGTTTTATATCGTTGCCAAAAATGTTGATACATTTGTTGTAATAACTTCCATCTAGGAAGACGATTCATTTTGATTTCACATAAATTTTGATCAGGTAGTGAATTGATAGTATCACCAATCAGGAAATGAGCTGGGGTTAATGCTGTTAGATCATTAGGATCATCTGAAATAGCTGTTATCGGACGAGAGTTTAGGCATCCTTCGATTTGGCATAAAACGGTGTATAATTCCTCGTAGTGTAAAACAGCATTGCCCACTATCCGTTTTAAATGAAATTTTGTAGCCTTGACTCCAGCCTCCCAAAGTCCACCGAAATGTGGTGATCTTGGTGGAATCATGCTCCAATTGATACCTTCACTGGACAAGGTATCATTGACTAAATCTTGATGTGACTTTTTATTATAAAGTTGTTTTAGTTCGTTGGCAGCTCCAATGAAGTTTGAACCATTGTCTGAATATACGTTGGTGGGTTTGCCTCTTCGTGAAATAAAGCGCCGAAATGCTGCAATAAATGATGAAGTTGTCATATCCGATACCAACTCGAGATGAACGGCTTTGGTGGCCATGCATATAAAAATGGCTATGTATGATTTCAATTTAACATTGCTGCGTATTGACGATGGTTTTGTAAAAATTGGTCCACAATAGTCGACGCCCACATTAACGAAAGGACGTATCAATTCTGTGCGATATTTAGGAAGATCGCCCATTATTTGTGAAAATTCCCTTGGACTAGCTTTTACACATTTAATGCACTTGTGAACAACCTCCTTTACTAAATTCTTTGCTCGTAGAGGCCAAAATCGTACTCTGATTGCTCCCAGTAGAGCTTGTGGACCACAGTGAAGTTGTTGTAGATGCATGTGTTCTGCTATCATTTTTGTGAGCTTGTGTTGAGCTGGTAGTACCATGGGGTGCTTATGATTGTAGTTGAGATTTGCATTATTCAAGCGTCCACCCACTCGAATAACACTGTTGTTGTCGATGAACGGGTTTAAACTCACCAGCTTGCTCTTTTTGTGTACGCATCCATGTAATTGTAAATGATTATAGTCTTGTTGAAAACTTTCTTGCTGTGCTAGTCGGACTAAATTGCATGTTGCAGTTTGTAATTCTGCTGCTGTTAAATTGCTGCATTGGTTTGATTTGAATTTCGCCTTTTGACAGTTTGAAATGAAACGGTTGCAATATGCCATTACTCGTTGCAACCTGGAATATTTTGAAATTTTATCAAATAAATTGAAATTAATTCGACTCCCTTTGGTCGTTGCGTAACATATTTTCTCCTCTGGATAGATAGAGTTGTTAGAAAAGTTCTGCTGTGGCCATTCGGTTACTGGTAGTTGAAGCCATTCTGGTCCATTAAACCATAACTTAGATTGCATTAGCTGATCAATTAACATTCCCCGTGAAATTAAATCAGCTGGATTTTCCTTGGAGTTGACATAGCCCCATTGGACATCAGTTGTAAGATTTTGAATTGTTTGTACTCGATTGGATACAAACGTTTTCCATTTTCCAGCGCTTGATGATATCCAACAAAGTACAATTGTAGAATCGCACCACAAATAACATTTATCAAAACTTATGTTTAGTTGTTCTTTTACCTTCGTTTATAACTGACTCAATAATTGTGCGCCACACAGCTCCAAACGTGGAATTGTTGTTTTCTTTAATGGAGCGATTCTAGATTTGGAGCATAATAATTTTGTTGAAAGAGTAATTTTGGACTGAACGACTCGAAGATATATGCATGCGCCATATGCAGATTCAGACGAATCACAAAAGCCATGCAGTTCTACCACTGTATTTAATTCTGTATGTTGTGGTGTAATCCACCTGCCAATTTGCAACCCATTAACTTTCACCAGTTCCTTTCGAAATTGCAGCCATTGTGCATGTAGCTCTGGTGGAATTGAATCATCCCATTGTAACCTTTGTTGCCATAATTTTTGAATGATGATTTTTGCTGTAACTATAATAGGACCCAGTAATCCAAGCGGATCGAAAATGCTAGCAATGCTCGACAAAATGGATCTTTTGGTACATTGAATAATTTTACCGTCGAAATGAACCATAAACGTAAAGTTGTCTGTATCTGGTCGCCAATGAATTCCTAGAGTTTTGACTGTTTCTTCTGAATTGAATTGCACTGCTATATTTTTATCGTTGCTACCGTGTTGTAACAATGCAGGCTCATTTGAGTGCCATTTGTGAAGTGTAAAACCGCCGCTTGACATCATGGCTTGTACTTGCGTTTGAATTTCTACAGCGTCATTGATTGAATTAGCACCAGTAATTAAATCATCGACATAAAAATCACCTGCTACAACTGGTGCTGCCGCTGGATATTTATCCGCTTCTTCTGCCGCCAACTGCTTTAAACATCTAGTAGCCAAATATGGTGCTGCAGCAGTGCCATATGTGACCGTAGTTAAATTGAATGTTTGGATTGGTTCTTCTGGATTGCTTCTCCATAATATTCTCTGCAATTCGAATTGTGAAGGATCAATTCGTATTTGTCTATACATTTTGCTTACATCAGCTGTCATCACATATTTATGTATACGAAAACGCAAAAGTATAGAAACTAAATCTCTCTGGACAATTGGACCAACATGTAGAACGTCGTTTAAAGATACTCCACTTGAGCTCTTGCATGATGCGTCGAAAACGACTCGTAGTTTTGTTGTTAGGCTCTCTGGCCTTAGTATAGCATGATGCGGCATATAAAAATTGGGTTCGTCGTTATTTGGATTTTCATTCTCCTTCATATGGTTCAATTGGATATACTCTTCCATGAAGTTTGAGTACTCCCTATATAATTGTGGTTGTTTTATGAATTTTCGTTCTAGATAGAGAAAGCGTTTCGTAGCTATTTCTAAAGAATTACCCAATTGATTGATGTTTGATTTTATTGGTAATGTAACTATAAACCGACCAGACTCATCGCGTTTATAGTGATTAATAAAATGATCTTCGCATTCTTGTTCATCTTTGGTAAGTTTTGAATCTGTTGCATTGCAGTCTTCTATTTCCCAAAACCGGGTTAGTTGATCATCTAATTTGAGCAAAGCTGTATTACAATGTAATTGATTTGTAGTCTCACTGCAGTGGTTGATCGGACCAGATACAACCCAGCCAAAAATTGTTTTTTGCAGTGTTGGCAATTGGTCCTTGGTTGACAATTTGATTTGACCAACAGCCAATATTTGAAAGAATATTTCTGCTCCCAATATCATATCAATTTCACTTTGAATATTGAACTTGGGGTCTGCTAGTTGAATGTTTTGCGGTATTTTCCATGTTGTGATATTTGGAATTGAATAATTTGGTATTAAACCAGTTAAACGTTTGATTTCATAGAACTTCAGGTTGAAATTTATGTTGTTTAAGCGAGATTGAATTTCTGCAGTGCAATAATAATCTATTGATGATTTTGATTGGTTAATCCCAATAACTGATATATTCGTTTTTGTTAATGGTAGTTTTAGAAGTTTTCGGAGCCGTTCTGATATGAAATTGGACTGTGAACCTGAATCCAACATGACCCTGCATTGATGACCAGCTCCATTAACATCAAAAACATAAATGACTGCGGTTGATAGTAGCACTTGAGTGTTAGAATTTGCAGCTTGTAGAATTTCAGCTTGATAAGCTAAATAAGACGATGTTGATTTTGAATTTTTATTTACTGGTAATGATTCATGTTGATTTATGATATTTGGTTGACACTTATTTGGTGCTGTCAAATTATAAATTCTTGATGAAGTTTCCGCTATTTCTTGACATTTATTCGGTTGAACATTTTTTGATGCTAATTCATTACCATTAACCATTTCTGTAGTATTAACAGTTGACGTATCGACACTTAAATTATTGACATTTACACGTTTAGATATTTTTTGGCTTTGACAGATCACAGCTGATGATGATATTGTAGGATTGTTGTTTACATTGCAATTATTGTCGCTTATTTGTTGTTGATTGCTTGAATTTGAAAAATGCAATAAAGTGTTGTGATATTTAAAACATTTTCGACATGATCCAAATTTGCATCTGAATGATGGATGATGTGGTTGTAGACAATTGTAACATAAACGTAATTGTTTCACTTTTTGTATTCTGTCCACTGGACTGAGAATTAAAAATTGTTTACAATTATAAATTGCGTGATCTGAACTGTCACAAATTAAACATTGGGTCGCATTTGTTTGTTCCTTGTATGATGTCGTCGCCTTTGATTCGTCATTGGATGCACTTGATTTTACGCTGAAAGATTTTGTAGAACTATATGATTTTTTGTTGAATTTTTGTTGTGTTGGTGTTACTATAACCTTACTATTTACTGTTTCCGAAGAAATATTTTCGAGTAATTGACATTTTTGCTCAATAAATCTTTTCAATTCTGCCATTGTTGGAAGTTCGTCGCTGTTGATTGGTTTGTTTAAGCTTAGGGCTTCCCATTCCCGTCTTGATGTTTGATCTAACTTGGTCGATATTAAATAAACCATAATTGTGTCCCATTTATCTGTAGGTTGATTTAACTGCTTCAGAATTCTTAGATGTTTTGTTATTTCATCAATAAGCTGCCGTAACTGTATTGCTGATTCTTTGAGAACAGGTCGAATTTCAAAAATAGATTTGACATGTTTAGTAATGATGAACTTTTTATTTTCGTAGCGATCTTTTATCAAATTCCATGCAATTGAATAATTATCGGATGATAATTCGATGGACTCAATTAATTGTGCTGCATCGCCTCTTAATGTTGTGCGTAGATATTGAAATTTTTGCACTGAAGGGATAGTATTGTTTTCATGAATGACGGACTTGAATGTATCCCTGTAATTCAGCCATTGTTCATAGTTTCCATCAAAATGTGGCAGATTTAATGTGGGTAACCTCATTGATGTTTCATTTTGCGTATTTTGTTTTGTAGGACTGATTACTTGTTTTTTCTCTGGAATTATTGACCTTCCTTTACTGAGCGTCTTGTAATACAGTTCCTCAAATTGTATGCGTTTTTCACATTCACTTTCGCCAGCGTCTTGGTTTTCCAATTCGCATTGTACGTTGTCAAAAGTCTGCCACATTTCTTCCAGTTTTTGCAAACGTACATTTAATTCACTGTGATCGCTATCAATAATGAATGTATTAATGAATTGTGATATACGATTTACAGCGTCAATAATATTTTTCCGTTTGTTGCGCAGTTTATTTTTATCCATTTTGTTTTATTGTTTTGAATAGATGTAGCAATAAATGTTGAATCTTTTATAGTGATATTATTTCTGAACTTTTTGTAGCGATTGTAGCTGATGATTATATTAATTTGTAGATTTTTTTTTTTTTTTTTTTTTTTTTAGGTTTTTCACAAAATGGACGTCGTGTAAATTTATATTGAACCAAACTGCGTTCTGGATTATTGAAACTTGTTTGTAGCTTTTTATTATCTGGCTCGTTCGAAGGACCATAAAATGTTGGAATTCTGCTATCTTTCTCTTGCCAATATGCTAATATGTATAAAAACTTTTGAATTGTGAATTTTTATTATTTTTATTTTTTGTAACTTTTTACATAACCAATATTTTAATTAATTAAATTTTTTGGACCAGCGTCGCGTGTCCTCCTTTTTTCTTTTCAAAAAAATTAGTGTCTCCATATGAAAACAAATTCACTCACAAAAACAAAAAAAAGAGTTGCCATCGTTGCAATTTCTTTTATAACCAAAATA
Source organism: Diogma glabrata (assembly GCA_963693315.1). Taxonomy (NCBI): domain Eukaryota; kingdom Metazoa; phylum Arthropoda; class Insecta; order Diptera; family Cylindrotomidae; genus Diogma; species Diogma glabrata. The sequence goes on along the minus strand of OY856186.1, from coordinate 193,274,338 downwards.
TTGACTTAAATTTAAATTGTTGTGATTTTAAAGAAACAAGTACCGCAACTGGTAGTAATCAAACATAAGTTGTATTTCTGTCATCTGATCAATATGACACAGCTTGTACCCCACTGCCATTGCTGGTAAACCGAGAATCAACTCTTAGAGCACGGGAGAGCGTCACACGCTATATTGAAAGTCTTTATTATTTATTTTCCCTTCTTCTTTATTAATAACATTTTCAAAATTTATAAAACCAAACGTAATTCCCCAAAAAATATTTACAGCTCACAAAAAAAAAATTATAATTTTATTGGTAAGTTAAATAAACATGTCCCAAACCAGTTTGTTGTAATACCTGTAATTTACAGTTGGTTAATGTATAATATGGTCAATAAACCCAAAACATGACAAGGATTTGTTTTTTTTTTGTAATACAGGTTATTTGAGAATGATTTTTGATTTACTTAAAAATATAAATTCATAAATTTAGGTAATATTATAAAAAGAAAAGGTATTTGGAAAACGAGAGGTTACCTCGGAGCAAAAATATTTCGATTATAATCATTTCCAAATTAGACTGAAGGTGTCTCTCTACACGCATCGCCAGCTCACACACACACACACGCATCGACAGGCAAGCCCCCATTCAATCACTTGTACACCCTTTCACACGCAATCACACCTCTATGTTAAAAAAAGTAAATAAAAGAAACCAAGTTCGCTCACCCCATGATTAAATTCTCCCGGCTTCAAAGACTTACGGCCTTAGCCCTCCATCAGCGATGAATCTTCCAACAGGTAAATAGAAAAGTTGCGTTGAAATACGGCAGTAATATCCAAAAATTCTTATATGAAAGTTGCGTTGCAATACGGTAATAACAGCACAAATCTTATATTAATGTTGCGTTGAAATTCGGTGGTAAAAACATAAAAAATTGTATATCAATGTTGAGTTGAAATATGTTTGAAATGCGGTAGTAACAGCCAGATATTTATAGAAAATGTTACGTTGAAATTCGGTGGTAATAGCAGAAATTTTTATTCAAATGTTGTGCTGAAATATGTTCGACTTACGATAGTAACAGCAAAAATCTTATTTAGATGTTGCGTTGAAATACTGTAGACAATACGGTAGTAACAACAAAAATTTTATTCAACTGTTGCGTTGAAATATTGTAGCAGTGCTGCGTCGAAATAACTCAGGCAATTGTTGTAACAAATAACTCAAATTTTGAATAAATGTTGCGTTGCAATACGGTAGTAGTAGCAAAAATTATATATAACGGTTGCGCTGGAATACGGTTGAATCAAATAAACATTCTAACAGATGTTGACCTGCTCCTTGTTGGTGCCGTGGTATTATATATATATATATATATATATATATATATATATATATATATATATATATATATATATATATATATATATATATATATATATATATATATATATAATATATATATATATATATATATATATATATATATATATATATATATATATATATATATATATATATATATATATATATATATATATATATATGTATATATATATATATATATATATATATATATATATATATATATATATATATATATATATATATGTCTTTATAAAAGGTGTTACAACAGGATCGGTAAATAATGCACTCGTTTTCAAGAATTTTCGTAAATTTGATGATATATTTGATATTATAATTTCTTGTATAATTAAATAATTTAAATTTGAATTTTTGGCTATTATCTTGAACTAATTTAATTTTTATTGAATTTTTCCCTTTTTTAATACTATAGAGCGACAAGAGAACCCACTACAATTAGCATCAGGTTACTCTCAGCCTTCTAATCAATTAAAATATCACAAATTATGCTATCAATAAATTACACTAACAGCACAGCACGAATAACACAAATAATTAATTTTTTTTTGTATGTAATAACATACGTCAAACAATGGGTTCAAAACTAACAATTTTTTTGTTTTATAAATTAATTAATTCATATTTTAAAAAGAATTGCAATCATGTAAAATAAACCGCGAACATGATATTGCATCTTTTGTGACAGACGTCAAAATTAGCAATCATTCAAATCAGAACAATAGAACTAAGAGAGCAAAGATCGTATAGTCATCTCTTTTATAGTAATTTTTAATATCGAAAAATATCGCTACCAATTTCGTAGTAGGGGAAACATGCAAAAGCGTTAGTACATTTTCCGTTTTAAAACAATTACTGATTGTTATTTTGTAATACATAAAATGGTAAGATGATTTCACGAAATAAGCTATTTCCAACGCATTGGGAGGAAATATCAACATATTAGAATGGATTAAACGTAAGTTTAACCGATTTTATGTATTATGAAATAATAGCTTAAAACAATATTACAGTAAAATTGAGATTTATAACGGAAAGTGAAATTGTTAACATTAACCATATACGAAATTTATTATTTTGTTGTGAAGATAATGACAAAACGGTCTGTGGAATAATAGTTTTTAAATATTGAGACGCTTGGACCAATATGCAAAGCTGTTTGAGGTTTGAAAACATTTTAGAGCAACTACAGTTAAGGTCCGGAGAATTCAAATCTTGGTAGTACGGTGAAATAACGCTGGTGAAAACGCAGTGTGAACCAATAATAGGATATTGTAGAGGAAACATTATTGTTAATGGTTTTATGCTAAGAACAGATTTATGTAACGGAAACTATATGAAAATATGACTATTATAGATTGTGGACGAATGAGAAACTATTATGAACTACGTGTGATAAGTAAAATTGTGAATTTTGAGAAAACAGACGTTATATAAATCGGGAGCTTTACCTTTACTGCTCTACGGTTTCATACTCCAGTCTACATAACAGGTCAAGTAATTTTTGGTAACGTACGGTCCAAAAAGAACTTGAAAAGACGTAGGCTGGTCCCAAATGGATCTTGGTGTATACACATTCGTACTGTAAGGCATTTCAATGCTCCAAAGAATAGCAATCAAGCCGTTCAATCGTTCAAAACCCATTTAAATTAGAAAGGAATGGAAAACGTAGAAGGTCCAAAAAAAATTATATATAACAGTTAACTACGACTATATTGACAAAAGTTGTTGAGAGATAACGCGAAAACCAGTACACTAATCTATTGCAAGCGATGGATCAATAAAACTTTCCAGACCCAATTCCGGGTAGATCTGGGGGTTCCCGGGACTCGAAAGTCGCCAACAAAAACAAAATTGATACAAATTCGAAAGGCGAAGTATCACCTGACAGACTCCTTTCATAGGGTACCACCAACGATTCCGTTCTTACGTTATTCAGGCTCGAACCCGACACCTGAGCTCACGAGTCTCATGCTCTACCGGCTACGCTAGCCGGGCTACACTGTTGTACGTAATCGACTTGGTGATTTTGAAGCTTGCTCAAATAGTTTCCAAGCAACCAATTGAAACAAAATTAACACATTCACCCTCTGAACTTACAATTGCCATCAATCAGGAAAAAAAAATTCTGAAACCGACCCTAAACGAAACATGAACTCCAAAGTTGGGATACACTCGCTAAATGGTTATTTCGAAACGAAACCACCCTCGTACTTTAAGGTCATTGATATCACTGACCAGCAATGGCTGTGAAACATAATTTTAAACGAAATATGATATCATACCGAAAAAGAAAATTTACGATTTCAGGCTCGAATGTCCTTGGAATGATAAACACCTCTGTGTTTGGAAACCAGGTCCTCCAGTTCGTAGGCCGCAGTCCCTACTAACCTTATTACTATGGCTTCAACAAACTTCTGTGAAAGTTTAGCCGATAATTTCTTACCGGCATCACTCAATATAAAGTTCCTTCGGAACACCGTATCACCTGGTTTAAACGAGGTTACTCGAGCTCGCAGATTATATCTTTCGGCACTTTTGACAAATGCTTCGGCATCGATTCGGCTTCGATTCGAAGTCGAATCTTGTTAAGGTAATCAGGTCGTATAATCGATTCTTTCGGTTCATGAAGACTATTCAGTCGTCTCAACAATTCATATGACGAACCATGAGTCACCATAGGTATCCCAAACATTGCGAAATAGGGGGAGCATTTAAGAGTTTGGTGAAGAGAACAACGTAGTGCACAAGCGATCTCGCTCAAGTGCAGATCCCATTTAGAATGCTCCTCCTTTAAGTAGGCTCGAATACCCGATAAGACACTTCTATTCACCCGTTCAGAAGCGTTAACTTGCGGTGAATATAAAGCTAGTAATGTATGTTTCACTCCGTGCTTCGCCAAGAAATCTTCAAACAGTTTAGATTTTAATTGAGTCCCATTATCGGACACAATTACTTCTGGACAACCAAATACTTGAAAGACATTGGTAGCCAATAATTGACAAATTGGTTCAGCAGTTAGATTCCGTAAAGGAAATAAAAATGGATATTTCGTTACGTGTTCTAATATCACCAGAATAGCAATATTCCCGGCCTTTGAGCGAGGATAAGGGCCAAGAATATCTATATAAAGTCGCTGACCACTGCAATTTCAAGCTCCAACGAGCCAATCAACCAGAAAGGTCTTTTTGTTGCATTAACCATTTTAATGAAGCATGGTCAGTTACGATCTTAAAGGCCTGACCCCCGACATACGCTCTAAATTTCTTTACTCCCAGTACGGCGGCTAGACACTCTTTCTCACTAGTGGAGTAGTTGCGCTGCGCAGAATTAAGCTTTTTGAACATGTACGCTATGGGATGTTCCATACTGTCCATATCACACTGAAGCAGTACACAACCTATACCGTCATTGCTAGCGTCGCACTGGAGAGTAAAGGGTTTAGTATAGTCGGGGTTTATTAGAACGGGTGTTGATACTAGAGCATTTTTGAGATTTATAAATGCTATTTCAGCTTCTGGTGTCCATACGAATTTATTAGAATTTTTCTTCAACAAATCTGATATTGGAGAGGACATAGCAGAGAAATCGGATATGAAACGGCGATAATAACCCGCCATACCTAGGAATCGTTGAATCTGTTTGGACGTACGCGGTGTAGGAAATTCAGAAATGGCCTGAGTTTTATCAGGATCGATTTTTAGCTTACCAGCTCCCACGACATATCCCAAATATTTTACATCCGGCAAGAGAAACTTACTTTTTTCCACATTTATCGTCAAGTTCGCACGTCTAAGACACTGGGAGATATCTTCTAACAGTTTCAGATGGGCCTCAAAGGTATCTGTAACTATTAGAAGATCATCCAAGTATACGAAGACACACGACTTGAGATGTGGAGGAAATACTTGGTCCATCAATTTAGTCATTGTTTGCGGCGCATTGCACAGTCCGAAAGGCATTCTTACGAACTGATACCATGGCCGCCCTGGGACCGTAAAAGCAGTTTTCTCTCGGGAGTGTTTTTCTAGAGGTATCTGCCAAAAAGCGTCTTTCAGATCCAAACTGAAAATGAAATTACTTTGTGGCAGACGACTCAAAATTCCATCTATCTGTGGAAGGGGGTACGCATCCTTTTTAGTGACAGTATTTACCTTTCTGCTGTCCAAACAAAGACGATTTTTCACAGGTTTGCGAATTAAAACCACCGGGCTCGACCATGGACTGTTTGAGACCTCTATAAAACCCAGAGATAACATTCTATCCAGCTCTTCTCCCATCAGTTTCTCAATGGCGGGCGAAATCGGATAGTGACGTTGTTTGATGGGAGCTGCAGTTCCAACACCAATCACATGTTCTATCAAATGTGTTCGACCCAGACCCATTTTTGAAAATGATGGTAGAAGTTGAATAACGTTTTGTAAGCGTTCCTGACTGTCCATAGACAACTCTGACATTACGGACTCCGTAGTTGAAAGTGTAGGTAATTTGAATATAGGATTGAACAAACCAAAAGCGTTAAAGAAATCTATACCCAGATATAGATTTTGCGTTAAAGACGGGATAATGAAGACGTCCAGGGTTCTGACTTGGTTCATAAATGAAATCTTTGTTTTTACAAATCCCAAAATCTTCTGTCTTTGGCCATCGGCAGTACGAACTACTGCAGATGAATAAGTCAGAAGGTCTGGAGTCTGCACGATTTCTTTAGCAAAATCACCACCAATTACAGTCAAGGACGCTTCACTATCCAACAGTCCGGTATGCTGTTTACCTAGTATCGAAACTGTGGCATAAGATCTCACATCGTTGGCCAATTTCACAATAGAGGAAATGGTTTTAGATTTAAATAAACGTCGTTGTTGCCAATAAATACGAGAACGGAGTGCAGAGCGCGTTGGAGGTTTCAAATAGGATAATGAATCGACAAATATATTTGAACGTATCTTCAGGTATTCAGTCAATCGTTGTTGGAACGATTTGATTTTAGTCCATAATGGTGGTGGTTCAGTATGATCGGGTGTTCGTTTCAATACTTTCACATTAGTATCATGAGTGGGCACCAGTGTATCAGAAGCAGTATTCAAAGGGTGTTCTATCAACTTGGATGTTGAAGCTCGGTTCAACAGTGTATCGTGTGCTAATAGGTTATTGGGATTGGTTGATGAAATATTTGAAGGATCGGGAGACAAATCAAAGTTGGTCTCAGATGAATCTAAGACGTGTCCTGGGAGCGAGAAAAGGTGTTGGGATTCTGGCCCCCCTTTCGGTTTCCCCGACAATTATCACAATTAGGACACAATACATCGTCCTTCCCACATCCCCAACAAAACAATCGTTGTGCATCGCGACAATCGTGCCACCGATGACCAGGTCTTTTTCAGTTCCAACAAATAGTTGAACTGGTTATTCGTTTCATATTGGGAGCTGACTGTATTGCTGCGAGTTCATTTGATACATTGGTTATATTAGATTGCGATTCCGCTGGCAATTCACTAATTTGAATTTGAGAAAATTCACGGTCTAAATCCACCTCAGACACAGGTCTAGAGGGTCTAATGTTATAGTCGCGCGGTCTGGCTATTGATTCGGCCCACAATTTCTCTCTGTCTCTGCAGAGCTGGCGCAGATGTACCAATCCATAAATGGTGACATATAGCAGATCTTTGCGAATTTCCAACCGCAAGTTGTTTCGAATCAGTGATAGTAATTCCGCATCCGACATCGGTATCCTTAGCTTATCCGCTAGTCGATATATTGACTGTAAGAAATCATCAAATAATTCAGTGGGCTGCTGTTTCCTGGCCCTCCCCCGCTCCTTCACTTCTTCGTCCGTCTGCCGGTCCTGGAATTCTATTCGCAGAGCATGACACAAGTCAGTCCAAATGAGCAGTCGGTTCTGGCGAAAATATCTCCAGAACCAATCAGCTGCTCGATCGGTGAACAAAAGGTACAGACAACGGGTGACAATAGTGAAGTCACTGTTCAAACACATCTCCGTCAGCCGCTCTATTCTGAAGATGAACGCTTCAACATCCAGACCATCGGGTCTACCTGAGAACGTTACATTCCAATTCCTGGTCGTTGAAGAGTGCTGCTCGAGATGTGTTCGCATTCTGACAGGAGCAGGAGCGGGATGAGGTTCAGCGAACAGGGGTGGATGTAGATCATTTCGTGTGACCACTCTTTCTCTTACCGAGTGTACCGATGGAGCTGATTGACGCAGCGGGGAGATGTGAGACATGGCATTTAGTTCTTCTGGTGAAAGTTCTTCAGGGACCAGTTCTTCGGGTGCAGGAGCACGGTTTTGGATTATTGAGTCTCTCAATACAGTCATTTCTTGGTCCACCTGAGCATGTACGATCTTACGCGAAGCTCGTGCCATGGCAGCAGCTTCACCTTGTTCAAGACACCTCTGGGCCGGGTCACTTTTAATTATGTTGGCGTGACGGGGAGAAAGAGGTTCACTTGGTACCCGAGTCGACGATAGTTGATTGCCAGCGCTGAATCGCCGTTGGTGCAACTCGGCAGCGAGAGCTCGAGTGTAAGGTCGTTGAGGTGGCGGCACGACAGTGTAATTATTTTTTTCTGTTCCTCGAGGCAACCGTTGTAGTTCAGAACGCACGCAAGCGGCTTGACATATCGGGCAGGTATTATTCTGCAACAACCAATCGTTGAGGCATATGTCATGGAACAGGTGGTTACACCTTGTGAGAAGTTTAACGTCTGCCGGTACTATCTCATGCTGACAGACCGCACACGAGCTGGATCTGTCTGAAACGTCAATCCTATCTGTGGCCGACATTATGAATGTTCAAAAAAAAAAAAAACAAACAGTCGCACAATACTGGACCAATAAAAGCGAGAATATGGAGGGTGAAGAGAAAATCGTTATACTAACTATTGCAGATGGTGAAAACAAAAAAAAAAAAAAATTTAATTATTACAAGAACTAAAATTTTATTCCTGGTTGATTTATAGAGACAACTGTTAGACTAGCTTTTACAACAAAACTTATTCTTCGTGATTAATCTGGTATTGGATCACAATCATACAACAGTTGAGAGGTGAGAGAAAGCAAGTATTCTAAAGTTATGGCAGAAGGTGACAATTCCTAAGGAACCACTGTGAGTAAGTATATTAGAGCAGAACTTAAATACTTGTATGAAGAATCAGTTATTCAAACCTTAAACAGCCGTGCGATATTATTTGACCAATTCGCCGAATAAATTGAATAGGAAGACTTGTTAAGCGGGCTATAGCCGAGCGTGAATCACACAAAAAATATCTATTACTTCCTAAGATGCTGATGTTAGAACAAACAGAGGTAAAAGTTGTAATGGGAGATTAAATAAGTATACTAAAAATATGGCAGAAGATGACAATTATAAAACGTTTCCGGGACGCGAAGGTCACAAAATACGGAAAAAGTACATATATATCAAAAAAAAAAAATATCTATCGCTACCCTAGCCTTTTTCTAGCTAATGCTAATTTAATTGGGGAAAGGATCAACTAATTAATAAAAAAAATTCGTGTTCTACAAAACGAAAACGTTATTATTTTAGATTATTTCTCTATTTCTCATTATTTTAGTTGGTCCTTTTCGCAATTTACCTTAATGTAATTTTTTTCTTGAGGTGATTGATATTTATTCTTGATGTTGTATTTATTATTGATGTTGTATTTATTCTTGATGTTATATATATTATTGGTTCTTGATTTATTTTTTTTTGTTGTTTTAATTTTTTATGTCGCGGGGAGCATCACCAACGAATGCTTTCTCACCGGTGGAAGAACAGAGCACTTCCATACAATTTCTAACGTTGACAAAAGCTGAGCTGGATGCTTATGCTCAGCGTTATCACGAAAACAAGCAAAATTGATACAGGTGCTACGGGTGCTGACGTTTCAGCCATACCTAGGTCAATGGTTAAGACAAGACCAGCTACTAATTCGTTTTTTAATTTATTTGCGGCAAACGGCACTCCCATTTTGGCCTTTGGCCTACAAACTCTGCATCTCAACATAGGCCTTCGCAGAAATTTTTCTTGGGAATTTATTGTTGCCGATGTATCAATACCTATTATTGGTTCAGACTGGTTGATATACAGAGACAGAGGCTCATAGATCCGTTAACCTCTCTGTTCTCAATTGGTAGTATCTCAAATTCTACTGAACCTTCGGTCTTTCTCGTCGATAAGACGAATAAATTTTCGATAATACCAGCACAAATTGTAAAAATCTTGGACAAATTTCCTGGAATTGCAAATCCAAATTTCCGTTCAAGTAGTGTAAAACATAATGTAACACAAAAACTCGAGACAGTTGGTACACCTGTATCTTGTAAAACTCGTCGTATAGCTCCTGACAAGCTTAAAATAGCGAAAACTGCGTTTGACAAGATGGTGCAGATGGGTATTTGTAGGCCCAGCAGTAGTTCTTGGTCCAGTCTGTTACACCTGGTCCAAAAAAAGAATGGAGAATGGCGTCCCTGGGGTGACTATCGAGCTCTAAATAGGATTACAGTTCCTGATCGATATTCCATTCCTCACCTCCAAGATTTTTCGCATCAGTTGGAGGGATGCACAATTTTTTCGTCCCTCGATCTTGTTCAGGCATACCATCAAATTCCAATATGTCCGGAGGATATTCCTAAAACCGCTATCTCTACACCTTTCGGTCTTTTTGAATTCACAAAAATGACTTTTGGTCTTGGGAATGCTGCTCAATCGTTCCAAAGATTGATGCACTCCGTTTAAACCGGATTCAATTTTTGATTCGTTTATTTGGATGATGTACTTGTAGCATAAAAAAATCCAGAGGAGCATCTTATCCACCTCCAAATGATTTTTCAAAGATTCTATGAAAATAGTCTCATTATTAATCCAGATAAATGCGTTTTTCCTAAATCTGAGATTAAATTCTTAGGTCATGTGGTTAATGAACAAGGCATTTTATCAGATCGTAAATGTGTTCAAGTCATAAAAGACTTTGAACGTCCCAATACAGTTAAGCAGCTTAAGAGATTCTTAGGAATGCTTAATTTTTATAGACGATTCTTACCAGCTGCAGCAGCTGCCCAAATTTTACTTAACGACTTCTTGAGAGGATACAAGAAGAACAGTAAAATTCCTGTCACTTGGACCACTGAGTCCATCAATGCCTTTCAAAATTACAAAGATAAGTTGTGCAATGCCAGCCTTCTTGCTCATCCGTCATCTTCTGCTCGACTGGCAATTATGGCCGATGCATCTGATACAGCGATAGGAGCCGTAGTGCAACAATTTGTTGAAGAAACCTGGCAACCGCTCAGTTTCTTTTCGGTACGTCTTAACGATGCCCAAATTAAATATAGCGCTTATGATCGAGAACTTCTCGCAGCGTATTCCGGCATCAAGCATTTCAGGTATCTTCTGGAAGGTCGTGAATTTACACTATTCACTGACCATAAACCTCTAATTTTTGTTTTTAAACAAAATCTTGAAAAACATCTCCCCGTCAATTTCGACACCTGGATTTCATTGGGCAATTAATTTAGTTAGTTATCACGTATAAATTAAATTCTCATTCCTGAGAAAATTGATTATGCTGCAATCGCGGATGCCCAAACCAATGACGAGGAATTGTTAACATTACCTCAAAGCAACACAACTTTGAAGTTTACTGCTTTTCCAGTTACTTCCAATGAAAGTAAACTGATTTATTGTGACACAAATACAACTATGCAGGCCATTTATTCCTGTAGCTTTTCGTCGAAGCGTTTTTGATGTATTTCATAATCTTTCGCATCCTGGTGTTAAAGCTTCAACCAAACCAATCTTCTCAGAAAACACGTAGTTTGGCCGTCAATAAAAAAAGACGTTAGAAATATGGCTCAACAATGCATAGCGTGTCAAAAGTCCAAGGTTTCTCGACACACTAAGTCGCCCCTTGGCAATATTAAAACAAATTCACAGCGATTTTCAAAAATTCACCTCGATATCATTGGTCCTTTACCAATATCGGAGAATCAACGATGTTGTGTAACTTTAACTGATCGTTATTCGCGGTGGCCTGAAGCAATTCCTGTTCCAGACATCACTGCTAGAACAGTTGCTTTCGCTGTTTACAATACATGGATTTCGAGATTTGTTGTTCCAGAATCCATTATAACTGATCAAGGAATCCAATTTGAATCTGAATTGTTCACTTAACTTTCCAATCAATTAGGTTTCAAACGATGTAGAACTACATCATACAATCCGAAATGTAACGGCATGATAGAAAGGTGGCATCGTACGATTAAATCTGCAATTATGTGTCACAACCGTACCGATTGAACAACAATACTGTCTTCTGTCCTATTGGGCTTAAGAACCTCCTTTAGTGATGAACTACAAACTACTTCGGTGGAACTAACTTATGGAAGCTCGATACGAATTCCGGGGCAATTTCTAAATCCTTCTACAAATTCATTCGTTCCCCAATCTGAGTTCGTCAAACAGTTGAGAGATCATTTCGATGAAATTGGACCCAAACCAGCGTCTGCACACGTGACGTCTTCTTCCTTTGTGAGAAAAGATCTCCAAACTTGCTCACACGTCCTCCTACGAACGGATGCTGTAAGGAAATCTTTACAACCTCCTTACACCGGCCCATTCAAAGTTTTAAGTCGTAATAACAAAAATTTCGATTTGGAAATTTAAATAACAAACATTTCGATTTCAATCGACAGACTTAAACCCTGTTATCAGGAAAATTCAGGCGAAGAACAATACAGTTCTCTCGCAAATTCTAATTCTTATACATTTTCAAAATACACACTGAAACGGTTATCTACAATTGATTGTTCTGATCCTACTATGGATCACAATCTCAAATTTTCGGCTAACCTGATACTATCAGATATTAAGGGTACGAATCAACAAGATTCAGCTCTACCCAAAAAGCCAACCAAAAAGCTTACTTTTAATAATCAGTCTCAAATCATTCCTCCCTTAAGAACTTCAAAATCTGGAAGGACGATCAAAACTCCAAAAAAATTGCTAGATTATATCAGCATACGCTTCGATAATCTAGCTAAATCCTTCCCTTCCAGTATGATTTTGTAGGATGTTGTGGATCTGTTTTGAACTTTAGCTAAAACCGTGATCCGCGTCAATTTTTCGGCTTTCTTTATTCCACAATCCAGCAACTTTATGTAAATATTTAAAAAAAATTTCTATCATTTAGTACTTTCGGTACATCCGTACCAACATTTTTCATTTCGTGTCTTCTGCGAAGCCACTGGTGGGGGAGTATTTGTGGTGATGCTTCGAACTAAATTTTTAAAAAAGATTGCCTTGATTTTCGTTTTTGTAAAAAAATTATTTTTTTGTTTTAAAAAAATAGATTTAAGAATTTTGTCTTCTTGTTTGAATATGAATTTTTTCTGTAAAATATTTAAAAATAATTTTCTGTGCTAAAAGTATTTTAATAGCATTTCCAAACGAGATAAAAATGTTTATCGTTTCTTGTGTTATAAATTTTAAATAATTATGTTCCAACAACTAATGTTCATTAAATAATTAAATTACAAAAAATTAACAAGAACGGATTTTGTTTTATTATACCATAACAACATCGATATTAATACTAATTAATATAAGGAAATTAATACAAAACACTCAGTGAATGATTTGGTTTACTAACCAAGAACTGCAGTTAGAAAAACTATTCAAGAATTGAATAACTTAGAGTACAATTCAAAGCACTATATTATTAAAGAAGGGATTGAATATAAGGAAGAATAGCTTAACCAGGCAGAATTATATAAGAACACGCAGTAATATATATGGATTGTCACTGAAGAAACCCCATATATTGCTATCAAAACTAAATTGTTATATTAATTGATTAATATGCTATTAATCAATTCTTTAGTAGAATATATTCAAATGGTAAAAGTATTTCTATCAAAATTGTATTGACGCTAATCAACCTTTATACAACATTTTTAAATATCCATTAACTAAAAAATCCATCTCTACTCTACTCATCATTGCTGCATTTAATCATGCACTAGTGGTGTTAAATATATCATCACAGTTGACCACTAGGCAAATTTATCACATCCAGGAGGACTCAAAATAATAGCATACAACAAGACATATTTGGTGACCTCGACTAAGGACATTTAAAGCAACAACGACAAATACAACAGTGCAGGGTGTTACCAAGTATCATTTATTATTTTATATGATTATCAATAATATTTATTATATCAAGTTATTACATTAATTAATTATACTAAATTTAAAGTTCGTTTTATTAATCAAATTTAATTTTAAAATTTATTTTTAATTAAAAATTTGCATAATAAGGAAACTTTCAGTTTGTTTAGGGGTGTTGTTGTTTGCAACATCCGTTTTGGAAACCACAGCAAATCATACTGTAATAGGTTTTTTCGCCACAAGTATTTAAAAACGCGAAACAAATATTTTTATTTTTATAAATGCAAATATATTTTCTTTTTACAGTGCCAACATTTCCGCCTAGCGACACATTCTTCTTTTTTCTCCAAAAATCTTATTTTTCGGCTTTCAAGTCACGCCAACTCCTGCTAGTGCGACCAATTTTTTAAAATTTCTTTTTGTTTAATAATCGACACCATGAATCTGTTAATATAAATTATATTTCACTGAAGTATACTAAGTAGCCGAAGCTTCACATCTCTATCCTTCGTAAGATCCACTTCATTCTCCGTTACTCATGGGCCGAAGTTAATCATCTTCCTCCTTCGTAAGACCGATTATACTCTCTTTGACTTATAGGACGAGTTAATCATCTTCCTCCTCCGTAAGACCCACTACTCGCTCCTTAACTCTTGGGCCGAAACAAATTTTTCAAATTTTCTGATTTTTTAAATTGCTATATCCCTAACATTACCCATATGTTACCATAACATGAACATCTTTTAACGTTAACCATCTATCTGTTTACAAAACAGGTATGGCTTTATAGATATAAAAACGACACTTTGTCGTTAATCAGATCTCATCTAATTAAGCAGAACCTAAAAATAGCTGATCTCAAAGGAATATCCCCAATTTTACCCATCTGTTTCTACAACATGGACATCTTCTGGCGTTAGCCATTTACCTGTTGACGAACAGGTATGGTTCTTACGGATATTTAAAACGACATTTCATCGTAAATCAGATATCACTTCCCACAGCTATCTCTTTCTATGGAACACGTCTCCAAGGTAAACATTGGTCTCAGACAACTTGTAACATCCGCCATATTCGCCTAAACAATAATAAAACCAATTCATCTTCTTTTTCTAATTCAATAAAAATTTATTTCATTAGTTTCAGTTCATTTTTTTTACATTAATAATCATTTTAAAATTTTCTAATACTTAACGGCTAGTTAAATTTCGAATATACTGAAAAAATAAACGAATGTTCCAATTCTAACGAACAGATGTCGTTACTAACTTTTGCTGAATCTTGGTGTTACACGATTTTGATTTTCATTAGAAGATGTGCTGAGCGTACACCAATAGATCGTTCTCTATATCGTGAGTAAACGACATTTGTGCACTACCCTGATCTGACTGCGTATTATAACTTTTTCACTTTAAACTTATATTGACTAACTTTAACTTTAACTTTTATTGGTGGTAAAATATACCACAGGAGATATTTAAACACTGCCCGTCTATACGTCCGTAAGTCCTGAACTGTCCGGTTTTTCAATGATACAGTTTGCCGAAACAACTTTGCACCAAGGAAGAAACCGTTAGACCCGTTTGACGTGCGTCAACTGAGGTCGTCGGGAGGATCAGAGAAAGTAAAACACTATTTGAATTTAAACTGATTCTGATTTTTATTTGTTCGAAAACTTTCTTTTATACAATTTTTGGATTTGCATTTTCATTTTCCTAATCCCCACTTAAATCAATCAATATATTTATTTCAAATTAATTATGCTAGAAAATGCAATTCTAGCAAAATGTACATATAATATATATGTCAATTTAATTACTTATTATTTTCCCCTTAATAAAATCTGTGTCATCATAATTATTTACCTTTTGTTTTATTTAAAATTATTTAAAATTAGTTTAAATGTTTTGAAACATAATATATGATGACACACTTTGAGTAATGTATAATTCATAAAGTTCATAAAACTTTGCTTACTTATAATTGTAAACATATGAAATGTTGTTTACTAAATTATTATTATTTTGTTTTGATAAAAAGAAATTACGTCACGGGAATTCCTTTATAACTTATTATATGTGTTTTGATTTGGATAGGTAGATGTAGTAGTATCTCTACAAAGATACCAAACAATAAAATCACATTTTTCCAATTTGAATATGTCATTCCATATTTGTTCTTCAAACAAATATTTTTAGAGTTTTTAATTTTCAAAAAAAAACCATAAAATAAAATTGGAAAAAATTGTAGAGTTCACTTAGTGATTAAGATTATAAACTATCTTATAAAGATTGTCAAAGAATATGTATATCATTCTTATTGTGGGTGAATCTTGTTAAAACCAAACTTCAACTTGGTTGTAATTTTGTGTAAAGCTACCGCACATATTATCAATAAAATATATGAATGTTTTAAAATCAGAAAGTATACAATAAAATTCTTTTCTTTGCAATTGGAAAAGCACAACAAGTGTATTATAAACAAGATACATATGACCGACTGCAATAGTCAGGGTATCGCGACGTAGTCCATAACACTGCGATTATTGTTTCTGAAAATTTGGATCACGTGACGTGATCGATCGTAACGAACGTAAATTAAAAAGCTTTTTTTTGATGGTAATCATTGGGATTGTGATATCTTGTGCTTATCGGAACACGGCAGAACGTTCAAGTAATCATTATATGCGAAAGGAAAGAGCTGATCTGGAAGAAAATTTTGGAAGCAGTACATCAACTAAAGAATATAAGTAAGATCTTTCTAATTTTAGTTATTTTTTTTTATTAAATGTTTATATATATACATATTTCGTGATAGAACGTTTTAGAATGAAATGTTAAATTAGGTACCTGGCAGTATAGGAGATTCCCAAGTTTCAGAGTCGCCTGAAACAATCCGTTTCCCGGTTGTATGCGTTATTATTATATAATTAATTTTAGTATAAAGGTCCAGTATAACAATACGAAGAAACTAATAAGTGACGCCGAACCAAAAACCTGGTGAATTTTTTTGTGATTTTGGTTTGGTACCGTGAATAACGTTGATAAAAACCAGTTTTTGTTTTTGTTATAATTTTTTATACATATTCCTGGCGCAATTTAGACATATAATAAACCAGTTTGGTTTCTTATATACACATATTTTTTTTTTGTATATATATATTAAATATATAAATTCCGGGATAAGGGTATATGTGTGTAAGGAAGTTTAAAATTGGAATTTGTTTTGAATAATTCGTTTAGTTATTATAAATTTTAATAATATTAGAAATTTACTACTTGATACTATGCTGTATGGAAATAATTAGATTTTAGAATTACAATGTTTGTTGTAATAGCGAATTCAAATGATTGGTTTTAATACTGAATATATAAATATTTACCTGGAAAAACAAATAAGTTTAAATAGATTTGAGAAAAATTGTATTCTGCTATCGCCATTAATTTTTTTTAGTCTTTGAAGTTCTTATTAATTGCTTTCCTTAATTTATGGCATTTTTATGAAAAATCGCAGAATATTTAAAATCTGATGTAATTCTAATTCTAAAGTATTCTAATTCTAATTCAATAATGTATTGTAAAAGACAACAGGGGCAGAGGAGCTTCAATGGTGAAGACGTGGTAGCGGTTCGGTCCCTCTTCAACGGGGTCCAGATTATAAGAAGGGGAAATAGGGAGAAGGAGGTAGGACGGGTCTACAGACCTGTCCTACAGAGAACGAGACCTGGGGATCGAGGTGAGCCAGATCCACATTCGGAACAGATAGTTGGAGACCTCCTGGAACAGCTGATCCAGGATCTCCCTCTGTCAGAGCCGAATGTAGGCTGGCGTGAAAGGAGGAGGATCTCCAGGAATCGGAAATCGACCCGAGTCGCTTGGTCGTGGAGATGGAGTCTTCCTCGACCAACGATACTCAAGCGGTGAAGCTGGTCGAGGAGGTTTCCATCTCACCGACCACGCGACAGGTAGAGGAGTGGGTTGGTCCACAGGTGGCTCCTGTCCCTGACTGCAGGATTAGTTAAAAGAACTAATTGTTTTTTAATTTGGAAAAAAAACCGTTTAGGGACAGCAATTTTTTTTTGGGGATTGTTTTTTTTGTGCTGTCATTTGGAAAAATAATCTATTTTTTTTAATTTGGAAAAAAAAAACCGTTTTGGGGAAGCAGTTTTTTTTGAAATTTTTTTATGCTACCATGTACATATGTTTGTAAATATTTTTTTTTGGTTTTCGTGTATTAGGGTTTAAATAAAATTCTTTCTTAGCGGTAAGTCTAACAAGCCATCCATGGGGCTTCTCCCCTTAACATTAATGACGTTCTTAGGTCGCCTATGGCCATCGGGGTTATGCGATCGATGAACATTGGTTTCTTCTCTTCATTCAGCGAGGGAGTCCTCAGGGATGAGGAGTGGTGTTGCTGTGTTTGTACTTAGGTTATAAATATTAGTAAAAGAAATATTAGTAAATTCAAAATAGACTTGGACAAAGACGCGTTTATCCAGAAGAAAGCAAAGAAATTCGCCGAGCACCCATCTGGCTCACGTAGTTTCTTTCAGGCAGTTAAATCAGTCCAGAGCAATTTTGCTCGATCCTCTATTCCAACCCTAGTTCTGAATGACATTCCCGTGAGCGACTCGAAAGAGAAAGCGGATCTTTTGGGTCGTATTTTCGCAGAAAACTCAAACATAGTTGAACCCCCTCATTCTCCTACACTCATTTCCCCAGTTGTAACGAAAATGAAACCAATTATTTTTCGTTGCAATATTGTACGGAAAATGCTTCTTTCTATCAATATCAACAAATCTGCTGGCCCCGGCGGTATTCCACCCCTGATTCTTAAAAACTTTGCTAGACAACTAGCTCCAATTTTAACAAAAATTTTCTATTTATCTTATAAAACCGGAATAT
The DNA here is from genome assembly GCA_963693315.1 of Diogma glabrata. Lineage (NCBI taxonomy): Eukaryota > Metazoa > Arthropoda > Insecta > Diptera > Cylindrotomidae > Diogma > Diogma glabrata. The sequence continues at coordinate 193,255,871 of OY856186.1, read as the reverse complement.
TTCCCGACTCTTGGAAGCTGGCCAGCGTTCAACCCATACCAAAGAAAGGCAGTAAGATAGATCCTAACAATTATAGACCAATTGCAATTCTGTCGGTTTTAGCTAAAATATTTGAAAAATATGTTAACTACAATTTGATAGATTATTTGGAAATGTCGCGAATTATTGATGATAAGCAGTATGGTTTTCGTAGAAGTCATGCAACAGGTGATCTGTTAGCCTACGTATCCCATCTCTGGAACAAATCGCTGGAAAACCACGGTGAAACATTCAGTATTTCACTTGACATCTCTAAAGCATTTGATAAAGTGTGGCATAAAAATCTCATAGCTAAATTAAAATCTTATGGCATAGACCATCTTACTGTCTCATGGATTCATAGTTTTCTTACTGGTCGCCAATTTCATGTTAATTTAGATGGTATCACATCCAATATTTTCACAACCAATGCTGGGGTTCCCCAAGGTTCGGCACTCTCACCAACCTTGTTTCTTCTATACATTAATGACTTACTTATTTCTACAGTGCACCCAATCCATAGTTTTGCTGATGACAGCACATTACATGCATCACATGCATCTCCTAAATTTCGATCTCATACTGCAGTTACCACTGATAGAGAGTTGCTAATTGATTCTATCAACAAAGATCTGGAGCGTATAATGGAATGGGGTGATCGTAATCTTGTTTCATTTAATCCAACCAAAACCAAATTATGCCGTCTTTCACGAATAGAGCGACATAAGAATTTTCCTATTAAAATAAACCATGAGGAATTGCGTGAGGTTGAATCAGTTAGACTTCTTGGAGTGGATATTCAAAATAACCTGAAATGGAATAAACATGTGTTCAACCTCGCTAAATCTGCAATGCAAAAATTAGGATTCTTGAGTCGGTGTAAAAAATATTTCAATCCCGAGCAAATTTTGTTAATCTTCAAGTCCTTTATTCGTCCATGTATGGAGTACTGCTGTCATGTTTGGGGAGGTGCTTGTCAGACAACAATAAATTGTCTAGACTCTGTTCAGAGAAAAGCAATACGGTTGATTGGTAATACCGAACTAACGGACCAGCTTGATTCACTCCAGCACAGAAGAAATGTGGCTGAATTGTCAATCTACTATAAATATAACTTTAGCGAATTCTCCTCTAAGGAAATTCAAAACATCCTTCCATCGTGTGCGCAGTATAATCGACAAACAAGAGCTGCCGAGTTATCCCATCCATTTGTTGTACAAATACCTCGTTGTAGAACTGTGTCCTTCCAAAACGACTATTTTAATAGAGTGGCCAAATTATGGAACTCATTGCCTTCCTCTGTATTTCCCGATGAATTTTCCCCTCAGGCATTTAAAGAAAATGTCCATCATCATTTAAAAAAATTAGTATAGTTATCCCTATATCCCCATTCCTTCCATTTTCCTCATCTCCTTCCTATATAGTTGACATGGTATCTTCGGATATTCAAAGAGTCTAAATAATGAATATTTCATATTTAGGGCCAGTTTCACCATCCTCAGTTAAGTTACAGTTAAGTTAAATTTATGCTAACTGCCACTTAACTGAAGGAAATGGGTTTCACCAGTCTCGGTTAGCTAAATATTATGTTAAATTCTCAGAGAACTTGATCTACAAAATATATTTAAGTTAAAATTTAACCAAGAGAAATGCGATATGTCATATTTGGATGAAAAATATGAATGAATGAAATATGAGAAATGTTGAAATAAAAATTAAAATATAAAATAAATAAATTAAACATTTTATTTTATCCTTTTCATAAGTTTGAGATTGCAGGGTTTTCTTATCTTTTATCTTTCAAAATTCGGTTTGATTATTCAAAACTAATTTCATTTCAACTTATTGTTAAGTTTAACCGTTGGTTAATTTAACAAAGAGAATTGTGGTGAAACCGAAACATTTTGTTATCCTCCAGTTAAAGTTAAGTTCTGGTTAAAGTTATATGAACGATGTTTTTTATGATCGGTTTTTATTCGTTTGATAAATCATAGGAAAAGTAAAATAAAGTAAAGTTTATTTTGGAAAAGTAATTAAAAAAATGGAAAAACAGATGATTTGAGATTTTGATATAAAAAATATGATTTGTGATTATCTTCTTTTAAATAGAATTTTAAATTAATGATTAAAAAGATTCTTTGTATTTTGTTTGATAATTTCCTATCTTGATAATAAGAATAGGTACGCGTATGAATGATGATGAATATGTGTGAGGGGAAAACTTGACCATTTTTTATTTTTCTGAAACTTGGCATATAAGTAGTATGGACAAAATAAAAAATACTCCTTATTTTAGAATTCTTTTAAAGTGCATAGTATGAGCATAGGCGGCACCCCAACATGCATGAAAAACGAAAATTTTCCCAATCCGAACTGACTTTGAAATTAAATTGCTTATGGTAAGTACGACTAAAATTCTAACTTTCTAATATTTGTTCGAATAATTTTATAAAAAAAAATTTAACCGTTGAAGTTCGAATGATATAGTTTAGAGCAGTATTTCTCAACCGTTGGTCCGCGTACCATTAGTGGTCTGGAGGAAAATTTTAGTGGCCCACGAATTTCTTTGTTTTTTTTTATTGGAAGGCCTTGAGACTTGCAGTTCAAGTAGCACTGCGACCTGAACATCTATTGGGGTTACCCTGATTGTGTTATTAGTCAGTCGTCGTCTGTGCCGTTACTGGTTGTATTCTGTCATTCAAGTTGAGACTTTTAATAAAATTAAATAGCTCAATTGGAGTGACGTTTTGTGGTAATGGAAGTGTTAGTCATCTATGACCAAATTGGTTGTATCTGTGCCAAAAGAGATCAGGACAGCTGCAGATGACGTGTTCCATCTTTTCCGCGTCCGAGTAGCAGAATCTACACCTGTCGGAAACAACAAGGCCCATTTTGTTAATATGGTGGTTTAAAGGAACATGTCCAGTAACGCACCACGTTAAAATTCTTAGAGACTCTCTGTTTAAGTCGATTGTTTTTAAGGTTGAAACAGGGAGGTTACCTAGAAAATTCTTGGAGTGTACTAGTCCCTCTCTTCTTCTCCATAATTTAGCATTTTGTTCCTGTTCCCATGTTTGGATTGTACCTCTGAGCGAACTCTTGGCTATTCCGAAGTATGGTTCCGGTCTAACAAACTTTTATCGGCCCCTTGCTTTCCTAAAGCGTCAGCGATAGCATTTCCTTGTATTTCTGTGTGGCTAGGTGCCCACGCAAGTGTTACTATATTATTGCAGGAGCTTTTTAGTAGATTTTGGTAGCATTCCCATACAAGTTTTGAATCAAAGCGCGTAGATTTTAGTGCCAAGAGTACTGCTTGGCTGTCAGAGATAATATATATTTCAATATTTTGGTATTTTCTTTCAGCACATAGCAAAGCGCAACTGCTAATGGCAAAAATTTCGGCTTGAAATATGGTTGTTGTGGTGCCTAAGGCAAGCGTTTGTTTTGTTCTAGGACCAAACACTCCTGATCCCGTGACCATATTGGTTCGAGAACCATCTGTGTTGGTTCGAGAACCAACCGTGTCCGGTTAGATTACCCGGCTTAAACCCTTCTGTGAGCTGCAGTCTATGAACCCTCAACACCGCTACAGATATAACATGTAGGTGCAATGGAGAAAGCTTTAGAAGGATCTCCATTGCTGACGTTGGCGTGGTTTTGAAAGCACCTGTGGCACTAAGACACACAAGCATTTGTATTTTTGTAAACATATTTTAAGCAGTTATTTGGCGCGTTTTAGGCAACCAAACTAAAGCTACATATGTTAGAATTGGTTTTATAATACTTTGGTGCAACCAATAGCTCATTTTTGAGGCTAAGACCCCATGTTTTCCCAAACAGGTTTCTGCATGTGAAGAAAACATTGTTTGCCTTATCGTAGATATATTTCAGGTGTGAGTTCCAGATTAGTTTGCTATCCAGGATCACACCTTAATAAGCAACAGATTGTTACAGATTGGGACTGTCGATCAACCCCCAAAAACAAGCATTGTCGTTTTCACAAACAGGAGAAACTTTAATTTCATTTCTCCTGTTCTAAACGGTGATCCAATACAAACATCAAAAGAGGTTAGATGTCTAACTTGATAATCCACGCAATGATAAGCGGCAGCAGCTTTTTTCAAATTGGGGTACTTTGATTGGGACACTAGTTTCCAAAACTCATTTGGAGATTGTGGTGCATTTGGCTTTGTGATGCATTTTAAGAATGTGGATCTTCCTGTAGCTCTAGTAATTTCATTTCTCCTGAGGCACTGTCATTCAAAAGATAACAAGGAATCGATAAGCCCTCGTTAATAATGTCAATCTCGAATGGATTTACAAGTAAATTAAGAGAAATATTTAAATTATTCAGATCGTTAAATCGCAAATGAAAGTCTTTCAATAATTCTGCTAATTTACTGTCGTATTAACTCAGGTTGTTATCATTAATAATTTTAGAGAGTATATGTTCTTCAGACGAGGAAAGTGGTTGAACACTTTTGTTGTTAAATCTCGTTGAAAAAGTTGAATTTTTTTCATAAAACTCAGAATCGTTTGAATAATATCAGTAATAACTTTATCTTTTCCTTGTAATGCTAGGTTGAGGGATTGCAGATGCTTTATTATATCAGTCATTAATCAATTCATCATCCTTTAATTCCAGATATTGTTTTTCTTTTCATTTGAGGAAATGTTCAATTAAATCAATGAAATCACCGTTTGTTTCTTGCAATTTCCTTATGTTTTTAATTTCGTTATTATGGTCAATTATTCATTTTTTTGGTTTAGGCCCATTGGCAATTTCTTACTGTCGTGGATGTAGAAGCGGTTGAGGTAGCATATGTCGGATTTGCACTTGTATTTTAATTCTATTTAATTATGAACTTATTCATTTTTTAATTGGAATATTAAAGGATACATTAAATTTAACGTCGGCGAATTGCCTAAAGATAAAATATCAAAAATATTGTTTATAAAAAAATTGCAGAAAAAGATAATCATAGAAAAACAAAAGAATCCAAAAAGAAAGACTTTTGATTTAGAGAAAAATTTTTGTGCATTAATTTGAGACAAATACAGGTGATTTTATTTTGAGTCCACTAGAATATGTTAAACGTATTGTTACGTTTTTCTAACTTTCCTTCGAATTGACCTAACTCACAATTCGATAAACGCAATCCCCAATCTCTTCCTGAGTTCGATCACTGATTAGTAAGCACAAACACCAGGTTTTATTAAGTATTCAACAACTTAATTGTTTCACAACAATAGGAAATTTCCAATTAACAACGTTCAAAATAATACACAAAATATTTCTTCTCAATAACACTTAAAACTTTATTCACAAAAATTAATTTAAAAATCATTTTAAAAATTATTTTATAATTTTAACTTTACTATCGCAGGTTCAAAATAACACTAATTAAAAACTACAAGAGGCCTTATATACATTCTGCTTAATCTCTAGAAATTTCGCGGTCACGTTCTAGAAACATTGAGAAAATATTAGAATATTCGATTATTTTACGTTACGTTGATTTGATTCATAAAATCATTTGGTTTATGTAGACCTTAATTCTAAGAATATGTACAACAACAACAATATTCATTTCATTAATCTGTTGTAGTATTTTGTTGATTTGATTTTCCTAGAAGTGAAGTGTAATCGTCTAGATTTTTCTATAATCGTAACAGTATAACCTTAAATAATAAAATTAGTTAAATTTATTTATAACAGCGGATTATAAACTTGATTCGCGAAGTAAAGTAGTATCAAACTAAAACAAAGCCGCAAAAATCTCCAACAGTAGTAACTTCGACAGGACGGACCTAAATATAATAATACGATTGTATTAAATCATATTATATTAAACAGCATTATAAATTATATGTATTACTTCTAATTTTGTTACAATTTTTATGAATTATTAAATATTATTTAATTTTTTCATTTCTTTTCGAGAGCCGCCATGTGTGTTTTGTACGAATGAAACTGAACATACTTCAAACTAGGGTTTCAAAAACGGAATCCCGTTTTTCAAGGATCCCGGGGATAAATTTTCATCCCGTTTTCATCCCGATTTCATCCCGGGATTCCGGGTATCCCGCTAATTTTTTTTAACATTTTTTTTACTTTTTTCAAAGATATTAAAAATTTTCTCACTCGAAAATCGAGTAGTTTTTAATTCTTTTCCCTCTGTAGTAATTAATTTCGTTCAAATTTGGAAAATGTTTTTTTGACACATATGGTGTCATGGTTTTTTTGTATGGCTTTTTTGACACATATAAACACAACAAACTAAAACCAATAAAACTTAAAATAGGTAGATTTTTCTGAGAAATCTACCTAAGACTTGCGCTTCATATCTCTTAATTTATGTTTAATGCTTCTCTTATGAAGGCGATTAATAGAGGAACGAGACATGTTTACAATGTGATTAGCAATGTCGTCTGGATTTATTTCATTGTTAGCACGAGTAACTGAGTTTGAGCCATCCAGCTTCCGAAGAAGACTCCAAGCTGCCTTACTAGAATGGGAAAAATCTATGTTTTCAACAGCGTTAATCCACTGTTGTTTCCTCGCGGTGTACAGTGAGTATATTAAGTCATTAACCGCGTCTGCCTCACCACTACTAAGGTGCTCCTCAAATAATAAATATATCGCTCTCTTTACTCCAACCAGGAATGTATTCTTCTCTGGAAGTGCTCTTGGGATGCATTTCTTTGCAGTTAAAATGATGGCTCCTATGAACCTATAGTAATTTTTAGGAATGGATTGGATCTAGTGAATCACTGCATCCAACTCCGACCCATATTTAGCCTAGTCAGTTTTGTTAAATTTGCATCTAGGTTGAGGAGTAGAGTTTACGTGTAGGATCTGCATACCTACCGCAAAAATTACTGGACGATGTTAAGAGCGTGGCAAACCTTGTAAGACAGCCCTAGATATAGGAATAGGGTTACGTTGTTCGTTTTTTGTGGAAAAACAGAGGTCGGGATTGTAATAACTTGGCCATCTAGCGGATCTAATTAGGTTTTCATGTCTTTCGTATCATAAACCAGGAGCATGTTGTCGATTGCTCCCGTCAGTAGTTGTGTGCCATTGGGATTGTTATTTGAGTAGGACCACTGATTGTGATGGCTATTAAAGTCACCAACCTATATTGCTGGGTGGTGAATCAATGGTAGAGTATCAGCTGGCCACGCTGTATTTAGGGGCTTGTTTACATTAACAATCTTCGTGATCGATATATAAACAACAATAAGATGTATATCGTTGTCCGTCTCGTGTAAGTAAATGGGTGCAGTTCATGATTTCTGACTTAATATACGTGCCAGATCCATATGTTTGATGGTAAATAGCACTAATTAGTTTGTAACCAGCAATTTCTCCTCTAGAGGTAAGTTGCGTTTCATCTGTGGCATGCGTTTCCTACCAGAATTACAACGTTGATATCGAAATAATAACTTTAATACTCTTTCTAAGTGTTCAGTTTTTGATTTACTAATGCTTTCAATGTTCAATTGCAAAATACGGACTGAGGGTCCAATATTTTTTGTCATATGGTGCTGAGAAGTACCGTTGTAATTGTGATTTTGGTTTGTTTGTATCACAGAACATGTATCATATGACGTTAAAAACATCACAAAAGAATTAGTAATTTTTGAAGCAACTAAGCATGGTAAAAATAATTTAGATTATACAATGCACTAATGACTATCACACCAACATCAATTGAACCGGAAAGAGCTTTTTCTATAGTAGGACGTTTCGTCACGAAAATTCCGACAAAATTGAGTTATGGCGCCATTGACAACCTAGTTTTTTGAAAAACTGTTTAAAAATTAGTATTATGAATTTATTTTTGTTTTGTTTTTATGTATTCTTTTTTATTAAATTTTTGAAGTTTTTCTAATTAAAAATAATGGTAATTCAAAAATCAAATATGGAAGGGCTGAAATCTCACAGCTCTGAGATATCAAGACTTCGGTCTGGGTAAAGGATTTTGATATAGTTTTCGGCAAAAAACTTTCACGAGGACATGGTTTTTAGTTTTGGGCAGCGATGTATATCAAACATAACTCTTTGTTAACGTACAAGTATTTTTTATATCTGTTTAAAAACTTATTACAAAACTAACACGAAATATCAATACGTTGCCGGAAAATTATAATCCAAATCCAAAAATTTTGTTAAATTAAATAAAATCAAACTTTTTCAAAATTCCAAAAATATTCCAAAAATTAGAATAAAATCAAATATTTAAACTTTTTCTAAATTCCGATAATATTCCAAAAATTCTTAAAAATTCAAACTTTTCCAAAATTCTAAAAATATTGCAAAAATTATTACAAAATCAAAAATTAAAACTTTTTTCAAAATTATAATAAAATCAAAAATTTTAAATTTTTCAAAATTCTAAAAATATTCCAAAAATTCTTACAAAATCAAAAAATTGAAACTTTTTCCAAAATTCTAAAATTCAAAAATTCTATTTTTTTCCAAATTCTAAAAATATTGCAAAAATTATAACAAAATCGAAAATTGAAACCTTTTTCAAAATTCCAAAAATATTCTAAAAATTAGAATGAAATCAAATATTGAAACTTTTTCTAAATTCCAATAATAATCCAAAAATTCTTAAAAATTCAAACTTTTTCCAAAATTCTAAAAATATTGCAAAAATTATTACAAAATCAAAAGTTGAAAATTTTTTCAAAATTCCAAAAATTATAATAAAATCAAAAATTAAAAATTTTTCAAAATTCTTAAAATATTCCAAAAATTCTTACGAAATCAAAAATTAAAACTTTTTCAGAAATTCTAAAAATAATGCAAAAATTATTACAAAATCAAAAATTCAAAAATACAAACTTTTTCAAAATTCCAAAAATATTTCAAAAACTATAACAGATTCAAAAATTTCCATGTTCAATTTCATTTTCAATTACATTTACGTCATAAAAACAGCTAGATTTTTTTTCCAAAAAATTGGCTAAAAAATAAATGAAATTATTTTTTGACACACTTGACATTATTTTTTGACAAACTTATAATGCCATAATTCTCAATAATAATAAAACTCATTTCAAACAAACAATAATTTTATTTTTTTCCAAAAAATTAGGTAAAAAAATAAATAAAAATCTTTCTTTTGACACACTTGACAACATTTTTTTGACAAACTTATAATGCAATAATCTAAATTTTGGTCTCACATACCAATCCCGACCACCAAGATTTCTCCAAATTCAATGTTTCTACTCGAAATCACTTAAAATGAACGTTTTTTAACCAAAAAATATGCAAATTTCCTTGTTTTGACACACTTGCCGATTTTTTTGACACACTTCCGGTACAGTTATCAAACACATCGTCCTTTCGGCTCTTCCCATTGAGTAAACCTATTTTTAGAAAAAAAATTTTGAAATCCGTCCAGCGGTTTTCTAGATTTCGTCGGTTGTGACGGCCGACCGACAGACAGACACACATTTTTTTTTGTTGCTTTTTTTTAGAATCAGTAGGTCCTAAAACGTCGAGAAATGCCAAAAAAAGTGGGGGTAAGAATTTCACTTTGAGCTCATGAATGTAATACTTAGGTCTTTCAGACCGAAGTAAAGCGCATTTGTTGTGCTGTTTTGATTTTACACATTTTTCTACCACCCAATTAGAAAATTCTAGCTTTTTAGCGTTTCCCGGGATTTTCCGGGATCCCGGGAATTTAACATTTTTTGTCCCGGCTTCCCGGGATTTGAATTTCTACGGGAAATGAGAAACCCAACTTCAAACTACCAACTTGCCAGAAAATCAAGTCTTAAGGGCAACACCGTCAAATTCATCGAAAAGATTCCAAAGATATTATTCCACAACTATGAAGTTGAGTTAAGTAATCAAAAAACTCATCTTATTTTACTGCCATTAATTGCACAATCTGCATTCTAATAAATTCGTTTTTTACAAATAAAAATCAAAGAATAGTTTTATTTTATTTATATAATAATTATATCAAACGAAAAAACTATTTTAAAATTAATATTTTTTATTTTTTCATTTTCATTTCTATTTTTCCAATTTTTTTTTTTCATTTTATATGTTTGTTAAATTTTAACTGAGACAAATTGTGAAAGTTAAGTTAATTAAGGATTTAACTGGCATGTTAAACTAACCGACACTTGTGAAACCCAATTTCCTCAGTTAAGTGACAGTTATGTTAAATAGAATTTAATTGAGAGAAACAAAAACGAAAATTGCAAACAAAATATTTTTATCATTCAATTTTCTCTCAGTTAAATTTAAGTGCCGGTTAACTAACTGAAACTTTAACTGAGGATGGTGAAACCGGCCCTTAGTGTGCTAAACATGTCTAACTAATTAATAAAAAAAAAAAAAAAAAAAAAAGGTGCAAACCAGTAGTACCATTCTTTGCTCAGGGGCTTCTTCGGTGTAATGAAGAGAAGAACCAGTTATACTTTGCTTTCAGGATCAGAGGCTTCACCTCATACAAATTCAAAAACTTTTCCATTTTTCCATTTAGCTTCACAATAGACAGTTTTTCATAGAGTTTAGGATTTGAAGTCTGGTGCTCGGGAGCGTTCTTCAACTTTCGCATTAGGTTTAGTTGTAATTTATTTGTAGGTTAAACAAGCACAACTGGGTCAGTAGAAATGGACCTTTGGTCTAATCGTGACAGTTGTGATTGTTTTTATTAGGTTGGGGAGAAACTGTTCTGTAGAATCTGGTCGTTAGGGGCTTTTCTAGTCAGTTCTCACATGCATTGTTGGAGTGGGCTCGCGAGCGCGGGAATTCAGATTTGAACAAAATGGATATTGTACCATACTTACTTTTTAAATTGTCTCCAGACGAGTTTTGATTTTGGGAATCTCTTATATTATTAAATAAAAATAAAATAAATAAAACAAATTTTTCAAAAAATTAAATAAATAATTTTTATTAAATAAAATAATTTTTTGTTAGAATTAAATAATTTTAGGTAGCTAAATTGTAACGATCGCAATAATCGCGAAACAATAATAAAACCAAATTCATCTTCGTTTTCAATTCAATAAAAATGTATTTCATTAGTTTCCGTTCATTTTTACATTAATAATAATTTTAAAATTTTCTAAAACTTAACTGCTAGTTAAATTTTGAATATACTATAAAAAGCAAACGAGCGTACTAAATTTTTATTTCCAATACTAATGAACAGATGTCGTTGTTAATCATTACTGAATTTTCGGAGATTGCCCGATTTTGTTTCTGACATCGTAAGATGTCGAAGGAAAAAAATCACATTTTTGCAATTGTTAATTTTAAAATTATTCATTCCATGTTTAAATTTAAAACAATTTGGTTTTCATCATTGCAATTCGATGTTGTTTTGAAGAGAAAATAATTTTCTCCCTTTTTCTTGTTAAATAATAATAAAATATGTATTCGGTATTTTAAAATAAAACTAATAAGTTATATTTTTTTTGCATTGTGAACAAATTTAGTTTTTTTATCTTTGACAACCAAAAAGAAAAGGAATTGCAATTCAAATTAGTGAGATTTGTTTTATTGTTTTAATTCTCACGACTTAAAAGAATACCTTTATGTCTAACTTCAATGAGACTTAATATGAAATATAGATCAATAAACATATTTTTATTAAACCTTGCACAACTCATTGTAAAAAAGGAAATTAATATTGTTGTGATGTCAGAAGGGATTGAGTTTATGATTTTAACCATCTCTAAATGCTACGAAGTGTAAATTCATAGAACATCAGCTAGATTGAACGATTGGTGGTAGAAGTAATTTCAATCAATTGCATTGAGTGGACTAAATTGAAGTAGTGGATCTTAGTTGGATGCAGATTGATGAATTAGTACCGGGAAAAGTATTGGTGTTTGACCGATACCTTCACATGGGAGATTGGTTCATCAACAAAAAAACCATTGGAGACGATCCGGAAACCATCCAGGGAATACTTCAATCAACCACAAGTAAGACAAGCTATCTAATTGTAGATTAATACCATAGAATTCTCTTAGTTTTTTATATTTATGCTTCCATGCACCATTTTACTTTTGCAATCACTTCATTGATGAATATTTTTTTGATGTTAGAGTAAGGAAAAAGATAATAAGAGATTCCCAAATCTCGGATTCGAATGGGAACGGTCTGTTCACTCCGAATTCCTTTAAGTATAACCGTAACATTATTATTAATTTCTTGGTGTGATTATATTAAAGGTCCAATTATAACACGTAGCGCCGAACAAAAAGGGACCCGTTAGTTTTTTTAGATATATATATAAATATTTTCCAGTTTGGGCGTTGGCAAGCCGGTTTTTTTTTGTTTGAAAAAAATTTTTTTTTTTTTTTGTGGAACATTTCATATTATTATATGTATATATTTATATATTAATTGATCATTTCAATTTAGATTAATTAATATCTATATATAGTTTATTTTTCGCGTCGGTTTATTTGGCTAAATTTTGTTAAAAAGCTAGAGGGAAAAATAAAGGTTTAGTTTCTAGGGTGTTCATGTGTATATTTATCATAAGTACTCTAAATTTATATTTTCAAAAATTTAAAGAATTTCGCGTTTCTCTTTGTAAGTTTTAGGATAAACCAGTTGTGGTTTTTTTTTTGGTAATAGGGTGGTGGCAATCGATTTGGGCCGTGGTTGTCAATCAGCTTTTTGTGTATCTTGAAATAAACCAGTTATTGGTTTCGTTTTGGTTTTGATTAAGGAAATTATATATTTTGAATTTTGTTAAGAATGTATACAATTATGAGGGGTCAGGGGTTATTAAGGAGGTGTCGGCCAGGTGGGTTTGAGCCCTGGATGAATGAAGTGGATGGGAGAGCGAATGAAGAGAGAAAAGAGAGAATGGTTGAGGCGAGGAATGTGGTGGATGAAATGATAAATGTGATTCTGGATGAAGTAAAACATAAAATATTTTTGGAAATAATGGATGATATTTATGAAGAAAAATATGATGAGTTTCTGGATAAATTGATTTGTGAGATAGTGAATGAGGAGTTGAATGGGGTGAATGAGGAAGCGGATGAGATGGATGAAGTGACTGAGGAAGTGAATGTGGGCTGGCGTGAGAGAAGGAGGATAAATAGAAATAGGAGCTCTCACCTGAAGAGGAAGGAGAGGAGAAGAAGGGAGAAGGAGAGTCGCTTGGTCGTGGAGCTGGGAGCTTCCTCGACCAAGAGTACTCAAACGGAGGAGCTGGTTGAGGGGGTTCCCATCTCACCGACCATGCGACAGGTAGAGGAGTGGATTGGTCCACAGGAGGCCCCTGTTCCTCATTGTATAATTAGTTAAGACTAATTTTTTTTTTTAATTTTGAAAAAAACCGTTTTGGGACAGCAATTTTTTTGGAGATTGTTTTTTGTGCTGTCATTTGCTTTTAGTAATACTAATTGTTTTTTTATTTGGAAAAAAGAAAACCGTTTTGGGGAAGCAGTTTTTTTTTGAAATTTTTTTATGCTACCATGTACATATTGTACATATAATTGTTTATATATTGTACATATTTTTGGATGATGCAATTAATTTATATATGAAATTAATTGTATGTTTTTTTGATTATGGTTAGATTTAGTAAGTGTTTAGCTGGCTTTTTTCAATGCACTCATACGCGATCCCCATATTCGTCATTGGTTTAATGTGAGTTACAGTTTCGAGGTATTGATTTATGTATTATTCACACTATAGAATGGATGTCAATAGAACATGTCTCATTACAGTTCTATAAACTTTTGAACTTGTACGGAAATGTTGAAATATTTTTATTTTGGCTAATATAATGTTCATTTTTGGCCAAAACGACTTCTATTGCAGTACGCCTTATTAGATTTTATGATTTGTACATGAATTATTTTGTGTATCTCATATATATATACAAAATAATTTATGTCAAACCTGAAAGTCTGGGTAGGTTTCCTATTGCAACACAATTCGTTTGGCGAAAGGATTTTTTGTGGTTAAGTCATGTTTTTATGAGTTTTAGGATGTTATTGACGTAATAAAGGTTAACATTGACCAAACAGTTTTTCAACAATTTTATATAAGTTTAAATCTTTCGTCACTACTATCAAAGTATTATTGGTCTATGTTTATGGAAGTACATTGAAAATAATTAATTCCCATTAGCTTTATAGAGTGAGCCGGATCCAGATCAATATCTTCACATTTGTCATCATATTGATCCGCTGACGTAGGTATACATATCTCGTATGAGTCCATTTTAGTTACCATTTTTAAAATTATTTTTATTGCGATTAATTTAAAGAGTGGGATGGGTATGGAAGTAATTATTTTTAGCTAACATTTATTTTTGTTGTTTGTTTTGAATACAATAAGTAAAGCGAAAAATTTAACCTAAACAAATATATTAGAATTAATAACTTAAAAATTAGTAAGCTTAGTTTTAAATTTAAAATAATCGTAATTTTTTTATAATGTAAATTACCAATTTATTATCTAGTCTGAAGATTAAATTTAATTAATTTCATGTAAAACTTTATTAACACATATTATGTATTTCATGTTTCGATTTAGCATTTTTAAATAAGAAATTATTTAGATTATGGATAAGTTATATAGTATTTAGGTTTATTGATTCACTTCTCTCAGCGGTAGGCCTAACAAGCCATCCATGGGGCTTATCCCCTTAACATTGATGTCGTTCTTAGATCGCCTATGACCATCGGGGTTATGCGATCGAAGAACATTGGTTTCTTCTCTTCATTCGGCGAGGAAGTCCTCAGGGACGAGGAGTGGTGTTGCTGTGTTTGTACTTAGGTGCAAACCAGTAGTACCATTCTTTGCTCAGAGGCTTCTTCGGTGTAATGAGGAGAAGAACCAATTGTACTTTGCTTTCAGGATCAGAGGCTTCACCTCATGCAAATTCAAAAACTTTTCCATTTTTCCACTTAGCTTTTTCAATAGAACAATTTTCATAGAGTTTAGGGTTTGAAGTCTGGTGCTCGGGAGCGTTCTTCAACTTTCGCATTAGGTTTAGTTGTAATTTATTTGTAGATTAAACAAGCACAACTGGGTCAGTAGAAATGGACCTAGTGTCTAATCGTGACAGTTGTGATTGTTTTATTAGGTTGGGGAGAAACTGTTCTGTAGAATCTGGTCGTTAGGGGCTTTTCTAGTCAGTTCTCACATGCATTGTTGAAGTGGGCTCGCGAACGCGATATTTTAGATTTAAACAATATGGATATTGTAGCCATACTTACTTTTTAAATTGTCTCCAGACGAATCTTGATTTTGGGAATCTCTTATGATATTAAATAAAAAAATAAAATAAATCAAACAAATTTTTCAAAAAACTAAATAAATATTTTTTATTAAATAAATAATTTTT
Source organism: Diogma glabrata (assembly GCA_963693315.1). Classification (NCBI taxonomy): domain Eukaryota; kingdom Metazoa; phylum Arthropoda; class Insecta; order Diptera; family Cylindrotomidae; genus Diogma; species Diogma glabrata. The sequence goes on along the minus strand of OY856186.1, from coordinate 193,240,488 downwards.
TTAATTTAAGTTAATTTTAGGTAGCTAAATAAAATAAATTTTGATAATTAAGCAAAACATCAAGATATAAATAAATATCTATTATTTTTTTAAAAAATTAAATAAATATTTTGAGTTAAGAGGACCACCCAATAAATAAGCATCTTTAAATATTTTTTTCAAATTTTAAAATAAATAAATGTTTTTTCCATAGGGGTGTGTCGTCAATAAATAATTTTAGGTATATAATTAATTCTGAAATTTCAGCATATCTGAAATCAAAATAAATAAATTATATTTTTACATATACAATATCTTAGGAATTTTTGTACAGATTCAGCAAGGATTAGCTACGACGATCTTTCCTTTGGTTCCTGTACGAGTTTGTTTTTTTACAAAAATTTTCTGTTTTTTTTGGGGCGTTCGTTGGTTTTTTTTTCGTTTTACGCTTTTTTATTGTTTACACTTTTACAGCATACTAGCTACATTTTTTTTTGTTGAGATTGGTTTTATTATTGTTATTTGTTATTGTGAATTCTGGATTCTATAAATTTTACCATCAAAATGTCAAGTCAAATAGACATTGACCATCCATTTTATGGATTGGAACCCAGCGAACTGCAAATTGAATGTCTGGTTCGAGGTGTGGATTTCAGAGGGGTCAACTGGGCAGAGGAACTTCGAAACCACGCGGTACAAGGTTCAGTTCCATTAACTGTATCTCACGCGAGAGATTTGGTAGCTGAGTCTCAAATGGTGGTGCAGGCAGCACAACTAATTGTGAATCAGATACGTAGACTTCAGCCACCGATTAATCAGCCATTCTTAGATGGTCTGGCTAATCGTGTGTTGCACTATACAGGGAGGATGAATAGGTTGGGTTCTCGCGATGATTTGCAAGAAGCCCGCACCTACGCTATCTCCCAATTGTCACGCGCTTGGGATATAATAAGATCGTTGTCGACACGTCCAGTTATGCAGAGTAAACCAGGAGGATCATCTGTACCATCCGAATTGCCTGCGTTTCAGCCAGAGGAGAGATCCACTCCAATACCAGTACAGCCAATGACTAATACGATACACAGTTTAAATCGTGGGTATCAGCAACAACAAAGACGGGCAGAACAATTACCACCATCGTATTTTCAACAATCAGGTTTAAGAGCGGAGGACTTCGCATTACCACAACTGGGTTCATCGTTCCAAGCTGAACAAATATACAGCAATCCGGCATTGGTACAGCAGCCTCTGAATTATCAACCGATACCACAGGAGCAGTTGCAACAATTTCAAACAAATTATCCACAAGCTCCATTAACAGCACCACCACCATACAACCCACTTCCTCAGGTATCTCGTGTCGCGGCTCCAGCATTGTCACCGGGAGCATACCGAGAGGTACGTAGGAACAATTTGAGTCGTTATGACTCAAATTGGGTTCCGAACTTCACAGGGGATGGTCACTCTCCTGATGTTCATGAGTTTATCCATCGAGTGGAGGCGGCTGCAAGGAGGGACCGTGTGTCCTGGGACGACCTGAGGTCGATCGTTCCACGGTACCTCAAGGCAGCTGCCGATAGATATTATTTGAATTTGACTCATGAATATGAGGAAGTGACCTACTCAGTGCTTAGGGAAGGACTCCTACGCACCTTCGGTACGCTCACCGATGATAAAGCGGTATTACGTGTTCTTTTGAACCGTAAACAGAAAGTCAAAGAGAGCGTTTATGAGTATTTAGTTGAAGTGGGTTCATTAAATCGGAGATTAGTTCGACCATTTGCTGCAGCTGAATTATTAGAAATCGCTAGGGAAGGACTGAGTGTAGAACTGAAAAACGCTACACTTGCAGCAACAATCACAACTATGGACGAGCTTCGGACATTGTGTCAGAAGTTCGAACGTTTGTGGTCTACACCAGTCCCAACCAGAATGTCAAACTTAAGGATTAGCGAACTACAGCAAGTGGACGACTATGAATCAGAAATAGATCCAGAACAACATGGATATATTGATGCGGTGGATTCAACACAGAGACGGATATTGCAGCGACCTAGCATAACATTTGACAACAGTCAACCTGGTCCATCAATGTCTAGACAACCAATAGTGTGCTTCAGATGTGGAGTAAATGGTCATCGAGCTCCTGATTGCTCTAAGGATCGGATAAAATTGCACTGCTGGAAATGTAATAAACCGGACGTTATTTACGCAAATTGTTCATATTGTCACCCGTCGTTAAACTACCGTCCGAGAGTAAATGCTTCGGGGATGGTACCCTCGGTTCAACATCCAATGAGCCCGAAGAAAACGACGAGAGATGTAGCAACGCAGGACGATCGATCACCACGCAGGAAACCAGAATAAAATCACCCAGTACATTTAATTTCCCATCATTACATCGAACATATTTTAGACGTCTTGAACGTAACATTAGATATTGGAGGATGAGGAAATTATTTCGTAGAGCTTGTATTTCATCTATCCTTTCAGAAACAAAGGATCCTCGGCCGCGACTAACAATAAAAATTTTGGACAAACATATCTCAGGTCTATTGGATAGTGGAGCGTCAATCACAATACTTGGAAGAAATTCCTTGGAATTATTGGAATCAGCAGGTACAACTTACCGTAAGTACACTTCGTGTATTCGTACGGCAGATGGTACTGCAACAAAAATTTTAGGTTACATAGAAGTTCCAATAACTGTGAATGGCTCCACTAAACCAATGCGGTTTCATATAGTCCCTGGATTACGAGAAGAGCTCTACCTGGGCATAGATTTCTGGGAGAAATTCGGTATTGTTCCTTCCTTTGTTAGTGAACTGACTCGCACAGAGCTACAACATTTTAATACACATAACCTCACCACTGATCAGCAACATGAACTGGATATGATCAAGGATTCTTTCCCGTCATTTGAAGTGTCTGGGCTCGAAAAGACTTCTTTGGTTGAACATGTCATCGATGTTGGTGATAGTGCACCTGTTAAACAGAGGCACTATCCCACATCGCCGGCTGTTCAACTAAAGGTCTATGCCGAACTTGACCGAATGCTTCAAATGGGCGTGATCGAAGAGTCTAACAGTTCGTGGTGCTCGCCAGTGGTTTTGGTACAAAAGGAATCTGGTAAAAACAGATTATGTATTGATAGCCGTCGTGTCAATTCACTAACGAAAAAGGACGCTTACCCACTTCCCTTGATTGATGGCTTACTAGGTCGTCTAAATAGCACAAAGTACATTTCAAGTATTGATCTCAAAGATGCTTTCTGGCAGATTCCTCTGGCAGAAGCATCTAGAGACAAGACAGCCTTCACAGTGCCTGGTCGTCCATTGTATCAATTCCGGGTTATGCCCTTTGGATTGTGCAATGCTCCCCAGACAATGTGTCGGCTAATGCACAAAGTGATACCACATCAATATCACGAAAATGTCTTTGTTTATTTAGATGATCTATTGGTAGTCTCTTCCACGTTCCAGGAACATATGGAATTGCTGTCCAAAGTCTCTTCATTGTTAAGAGCGGCTGGGTTAACAATAAACCTCAAGAAAAGTAAATTTGTTCTGAGAGAGGTGAAATACTTAGGATTTTTGGTTGGTGAAGATGGTCTTCGAACAGACCCTGACAAGGTTAGAGCTGTAGCAGAGTATCCAGCTCCATCTACAGTTAAACAGATACGACGTTTATTGGGAATGGCTGGTTGGTACCAACGTTTCATACCCAATTATGCAAGCGTGGTATCACCAATCACAGATTTATTAAAGAAGAGTTCGGGAAGATTGAAATGGACATTGGAAGCGCAAGCTGCTTTCGAAAATTTAAAACGATTGCTGACTACAGCACCGGTATTAGTGAACCCTGACTATAATAAAGAGTTCTTTATTAGATGCGATGCGAGTCTGACAGGGATAGGTAGTGTGTTGTATCAGGTTGATACTGACGGACAAGAGTGTCCGATAGCCTTCATGTCGAAGAAACTTAATAAAGCTCAACGAAACTATTCTGTTTCTGAGCTTGAATGTCTTGCGGCAATTCTGAGTGTGAAGAAATTCAGGGGCTATGTTGAAGGTCACCGATTTACAATTGTGACTGATCACTCAAGTCTGAAGTGGCTTATGTCACAGAAAGACTTGAGTGGCCGTCTGGCTAGGTGGAGCCTAAAACTCCAACATATGGATTTTACCATTGTCCACCAAAAAGGTACCCAAAATATAGTCCCTGATGCTCTATCTCGTCTTTATGACGATACACACGAGGAATTGACGGAAGCATTAACACATCACATTAACGACATCAAAATCGACAATGAAGGTTATCGGCACAAGGAATATACGGATATGATAGCTAAAGTTCAATCATCTCCTAAGGACTTTCCATCTGTTAAAGTCGTGGATGATAAGCTATACATACGTATTGAGCCAAGATCTGATGCAATACCCAACGATGTTCCTGTGTGGAAACTCTGGGTACCAGAACCGATGACTTCAAACATGATTCAGAAACATCATGATGATAGTACTGCTGCTCATGGAGGTGTTAAAAAGACTTTAGAATTACTTCGACGTCTTTATTATTGGCCGGGCATGGCGTCACAGGTACACAACTATGTTGTGTCCTGCGACACATGTAAACAAACAAAAGCCACGAATCAGATATTGCGTCCTCCGATGCAATATCAATTCGAAACAGCACGTCCATGGCAGAGAGTCTATATAGATTTTTTGGGACCGTATCCTCGTTCTACACTTGGGAATACGGTGTTATTGATAGTTCTGGATCATGCTACGAAGTTTGTACTACTGAAACCACTTAGAAACGCAACTTCACCGAAGGTGAATGCTTTTCTAAGGAATGAAGTGTTTCTTACATATGGGGTACCAGAGTTTCTACACAGTGACAATGGCAAACAGTTCACTAGTAGGAACTTTCAAAGTCTTTTGTCAGATTTCGGCATTAAACACATTAGGACCGGCGTTTATAGTCCTCAAAGTAACGCGTCAGAGCGGGTCAATAGGTCAGTTTTAGCAGCAATTCGAGCGTTCATTAAAGGTCAACACACCAAGTGGGATTCACAAATTGGTGAAATCGCATATGCACTGCGGGCTGCAGTACATTCTGCTACCAAGTACTCACCGTACTATTTATTATTTGGTCAACATCCAGTTTCGGATGGGAATACTTACCAATTGTTGAGATCACTACACCAGCTTGGTGAAGATGCTGGTGAGGAAATAGAACGCACTGATCATTTGACTCTGCTTAGGAACCGGGTTCAACAAAATTTAAAAGCAGCTTTTAAGAAATCGCAACATCAGTACAACCTGCGATCTAAACTACGGACTTTTCAACCACAACAACGTGTGTTTGTACGGCAACATCATTTGAGTGACGCTACCAAAAAGTTCTCGGCAAAATTGGCTCCAAAGTTCTTACCTGCAATGATTAAGACTAAGATTGGAAATGTACTCTATGAGTGCATAGATATGAGCGGTAAGAATCTTGGAGTACATCACGCGAAAGACATCAGGGAATGATGTCTTTTCGTTAGGTAGGGTTGTTCCTCTGGCTGATTGTCGTCTCTGGGGTTCACATCTTCAGGTCATACTTACTGGTTGTATCGGGGTGTCCATGGTGCTGACGTTCGGATGGATGGTCGGTCTCAATGCTCAGTGAAGTTCTTAAGGACTTCATGAGTGTTGGAACCGGTCATCGGTCTTGACGCCAGTGACTGTGGGTATCTCGATCCCAGATACAGCTTAATAAGTGGAAGTAGTTCGGTGGTTTTCTGTCATGGAGGGGGTGGCGACGTTTTTGTGATTTCAAGAGTAAAAATCTTGGTTTCTACCTTGAATTCATGGTGTAACGATCGCAATAATCGCGAAACAATAATAAAACCAAATTCATCTTCGTTTTCAATTCAATAAAAATGTATTTCATTAGTTTCCGTTCATTTTTACATTAATAATAATTTTAAAATTTTCTAAAACTTAACTGCTAGTTAAATTTTGAATATACTATAAAAAGCAAACGAGCGTACTAAATTTTTATTTCCAATACTAATGAACAGATGTCGTTGTTAATCATTACTGAATTTTCGGAGATTGCCCGATTTTGTTTCTGACATCGTAAGATGTCGAAGGAAAAAAATCACATTTTTGCAATTGTTAATTTTAAAATTATTCATTCCATGTTTAAATTTAAAACAATTTGGTTTTCATCATTGCAATTCGATGTTGTTTTGAAGAGAAAATAATTTTCTCCCTTTTTCTTGTTAAATAATAATAAAATATGTATTCGGTATTTTAAAATAAAACTAATAAGTTATATTTTTTTTGCATTGTGAACAAATTTAGTTTTTTTATCTTTGACAACCAAAAAGAAAAGGAATTGCAATTCAAATTAGTGAGATTTGTTTTATTGTTTTAATTCTCACGACTTAAAAGAATACCTTTATGTCTAACTTCAATGAGACTTAATATGAAATATAGATCAATAAACATATTTTTATTAAACCTTGCACAACTCATTGTAAAAAAGGAAATTAATATTGTTGTGATGTCAGAAGGGATTGAGTTTATGATTTTAACCATCTCTAAATGCTACGAAGTGTAAATTCATAGAACATCAGCTAGATTGAACGATTGGTGGTAGAAGTAATTTCAATCAATTGCATTGAGTGGACTAAATTGAAGTAGTGGATCTTAGTTGGATGCAGATTGATGAATTAGTACCGGGAAAAGTATTGGTGTTTGACCGATACCTTCACATGGGAGATTGGTTCATCAACAAAAAAACCATTGGAGACGATCCGGAAACCATCCAGGGAATACTTCAATCAACCACAAGTAAGACAAGCTATCTAATTGTAGATTAATACCATAGAATTCTCTTAGTTTTTTATATTTATGCTTCCATGCACCATTTTACTTTTGCAATCACTTCATTGATGAATATTTTTTTGATGTTAGAGTAAGGAAAAAGATAATAAGAGATTCCCAAATCTCGGATTCGAATGGGAACGGTCTGTTCACTCCGAATTCCTTTAAGTATAACCGTAACATTATTATTAATTTCTTGGTGTGATTATATTAAAGGTCCAATTATAACAAAATAAATAAATTTTCTTAATTAAGCAAATAACGTCAAGATATAAATAAATATTCTTTGTTTTTCTAAAAAAATAAATAAATATTTCGAAGTTAAGACGCTGCATCCGATAAATAAACATTCTTCTGAATATTTTTTATTTTTCAATTTTTTTTTTAAAAATAAATAAATATTTTTAGGGGTGCTATCGTCAATAAATAATTTTAGGTATATAATTAATTCTGAAATTTCAGCATATCTGAAATTAAATAAATAAATTATATTTTTATATACAATATTTTAGGAATTTTTGTGAAAGGTGAAGCAAAGATTGGGTACGACAGTGGTCTTTTTTGTTCTTTTACGAAATTTTGTTTTTGCAAAAACTTTTGTGTTTTCGAATTGGGCGTTCGTTGTTTTTTTTCGTTTTTGCGTTTTTCATTATTTTTACATTTACAGCGTACTAGCTACATTTTTTTTTGTTGGGAATTGGTTTTAGTATTGTTGGTGTTTGCGAGTTCATAATTTTACGGGTTTTACCATCAAAATGTCAAACCAACTAGACGTTGACCATCCGTTCTATGGTCTGGAACCCACCGAACTACAGGTCGAATGTTTGGTTCGGGGTGTGAACTTCGGGGGGGCCGATTGGGCAGAGGAACTGCGAAACCATGTAGATCATGGGTCAGTTCCAATAACAGTGTCTCATGCGAGAGATTTGATAGAGGAATCTCAAATGGTGGTGCAGGCAGCACAACTTATTTTAAATCAAGTACGACGACTTCAGTCACCGATTGATCAGACCTTCTTAGATGGTTTGGCGAATCGAGTGTTACACTACACGGGTAGGATGAATAGGTTGGGTCCTCGCAATGACTTGCAAGAAGCCCGCACCTACGCTATCTCACAATTGTCACGCGCTTGGAATATAATAGGATCGTTGTCAACACGTCCAATTATGCAGAGTAAACCAGGAGTATCATCTGCTCCATCTGCTTCACTTGCCTTTCAACCAGATGAGAGATCCACACCGATTCCAGTACGGCCAATATCGGAAACAATACATAGTCTGAATCGTCCAAACCAGCAACAACAGAGACGGTCAGATCAGTTACCACCGGCTTATTTCCAGCAATCGGGCTTGAGGGCAGAGGACTTTGCAATACCACAATTGGGTCCAACATTCCAAGCTGAACACTTACACAACAATCCAGCATTGGTACAACAACAATCATTAAATCGGTCATCAGTACCACAGGTACAACCACTACCAGTATATCCACCAGTTCCACTAACAGCACCACCACCATACAACCAACCTCCTCAGGTATGGCGTGACGCGGCTCCAGCGTTAGCACCAGTGGAGTACCGAGGGGTTCGTGGGAACAATTTGAGTCGTTATGACTCAAATTGGGTTCCAACCTTCACAGGAGATGGTCACTCTCCTGATGTTCATGAGTTTGTTCACAGAGTTGAGGCGGCTGCCAGGAGGGACCGTGTGAATTGGGACGACCTTAGGTCTATCGTTCCACGGTATCTCAAGGGGGCTGCCGACCGATACTATTTGAATTTAACTCATGAATATGAGGTGGTGACCTATCCAGTGCTAAGGGAGGGACTCCTACAAACCTTCGGTACGCTCACTGATGATAAGGCGATCTTGCGAGTTCTTCTGAACCGCAAACAGAAATCAAAGGAGAGCGTATACGAGTATCTGGTGGAGATTGGTTCGTTAAACCGTCGCTTAGCACGTCCATTTGCTGACCGTGAAATGCTAGAGATTGCTCGGGAGGGACTGAGTGTGGAGCTCAAAAATGCTACACTTACAGCAACAATACATTCAATGGATGAACTTCGGACTTTATGTCAGAAGTTTGAACGTTTGTGGTCCACACCAGTTCCGACCAGAACATCAAATTTAAGAATTAGCGAGCTACAGCATATGGATGATTATGAGGTAGATGGTGAACCAGAACAACATGGATATATTGAAGCGGTGGATTCAACACAGAGACGGATATTTCAGCGACCTGGCATAACATCTGACAACAGTCAACCTGGTCCATCAATGTCTAAACAACCAAAAGTGTGTTTCAGATGTGGAGTAAACGGTCATCGAGCTCCTGATTGCTCGAAAAATCGGATAAAATTATATTGTTGGAAATGTAACAAGCCGGATGTAATTTATGCAAATTGTTCATATTGTCACCCGTCGTTAAACTATCGACCGAGAGTACATGCTTCGGGGATGATGCCCTCGGTTCAACATCCAATGAGCCCGAAGAAAGCGACGAGAGATGTAGGAACGCAGGACGATCGGCCACCACCAACGAAACCCGAATAAAATCATCTAGCATATTTAATTTCCCATCATTACATCGAACGTATTTTAGACGTCTGGAACGTAACATTAGATATTGGAGGATGAGGAAATTATTTCGTAAAGCTTGTATTTCATCTATCCTTTCAGAAACAAAGGATCCTCGGCCGCGACTAACAATAAGGATTTTGGACAAACATATTTCAGGACTATTGGATAGTGGAGCATCAATCACAATACTTGGAAGAAATTCCTTGGAATTATTGGAATCATCAGGTACAACCTACCGTAAATACACTTCGTGTATTCGTACGGCGGATGGTACTGCAACTAAAATTTTAGGTTACATTGAAATTCCAATAACTGTGAATGGCTCCACTAAACCAATGTGGTTCCATATAGTCCCTGGTTTACGAGAAGAGCTCTACCTGGGCATAGATTTCTGGGAGAAATTTGGTATTGTTCCTTCTTTTGTTAGTGAACTGACTCGTACAGAGCCAATAACTTTAAATACACACAACCTCACCGGAACATGAACTGGATATGATCAAGGATTCTTTTCCGTCATTTGAAGTGTCTGGGCTCGGAAAGACTTCTTTGGTTGAACATGTCATCGATGTTGGTGATAATGCACCTGTTAAACAGAGGCATTATCCCACATCGCCGGCTGTTCAACTAAAGGTTTATGCCGAACTTGACCGAATGCTTCAAATGGGCGTGATCGAAGAGAGTAACAGTTCTTGGTGCTCGCCAGTGGTTTTGGTACAAAAAGAATCTGGTAAAAACAGATTATGTATTGATAGCCGTCGTGTCAATTCACTAACTAAAAAGGACGCTTACCCACTTCCCTTGATTGATGGCTTACTAAGTCGTCTAAATAGCACAAAGTACATTTCCAGTATTGATCTCAAAGATGCTTTCTGGCAGATTCCTCTGGCAGAAGCATCTAGAGACAAGACAGCCTTCACAGTGCCTGGTCGTCCATTGTATCAATTCCGGGTTATGCCCTTTGGATTGTGCAATGCTCCCCAGACAATGTGTCGGCTAATGCACAAAGTGATACCACATCAATATCACGAAAATGTCTTTGTTTATTTGGATGATCTATTGGTAGTCTCTTCCACGTTCCAGGAACATATGGAATTGCTGTCCAAAGTCTCTTCATTGTTAAGAGCGGCTGGGTTAACCATAAACCTCAAGAAAAGTAAATTTGTTCTGAGAGAGGTGAAATACTTGGGATTTTTGGTTGGTGAAGATGGTCTTCGAACAGACCCTGACAAGGTAAGAGCTGTAGCAGAGTACCCAGCTCCATCTACAGTAAAACAAATACGTAGACTATTGGGAATGGCTGGTTGGTACCAACGTTTCATACCAAATTATGCAAGCGTGGTATCACCGATTACGGATTTATTAAAGAAAAGTTCTGGGAAATTGAAATGGACATTGGAAGCGGAAGCTGCTTTCGAAAATTTAAAACGATTGCTGACTACAGCACCAGTATTAATTAACCCTGATTATAATAAAGAGTTCTTTATTAGATGCGATGCGAGTCTGACAGGGATAGGTAGTGTACTGTATCAGATCGACGAGGACGGACAAGAGTGTCCGATAGCCTTCATGTCGAAAAAACTAAACAAAGCTCAGAGAAATTATTCGGTTTCTGAGCTTGAATGTCTTGCGGCAATTCTGAGTGTGAAGAAATTCAGGGGCTATGTTGAAGGTCACCGATTTACAATAGTGACTGATCACTCAAGTCTGAAGTGGCTTATGTCACAGAAAGACTTGAGTGGTCGTCTGGCTAGGTGGAGCCTAAAACTCCAACATATGGATTTTACCATTGTCCACCAAAAAGGTACCCAAAATATAGTCCCTGATGCTCTATCTCGTCTTTATGACGATACACACGAGGAATTGACGGAAGCATTAACACATCACATTAACGACATTAAAATCGACAATGAAGGTTATCGGCACAACGAATATACGGATATGATAGCTAAAGTTCAATCATCTCCCAAGGACTTTCCTTCAGTTAAAGTCGTGGATGATAAGCTATACATACGTATTGAGCCCAGACCTGATGCAATACCCAACGATGTTCCTGTGTGGAAACTCTGGGTACCAAAACCGATGACTTCCAACATGATTCAGAAACATCATGATGATAGTACTGCTGCTCATGGAGGTGTTAAAAAGACTTTAGAATTACTTCGACGTCTTTATTATTGGCCGGGCATGGCGTCACAGGTACACAACTATGTTGTGTCCTGCGACACATGTAAACAAACAAAAGCCACGAATCAGATATTGCGTCCTCCGATGCAATATCAGTTCGAAACAGCACGTCCATGGCAGAGAGTCTACATAGATTTTTTGGGACCGTACCCTCGTTCTACACTTGGGAATACGGTGTTATTGATAGTTCTGGATCATGCTACGAAGTTTGTACTACTGAAACCACTTAGAAACGCAACTTCACCGAAGGTGAATGCTTTTCTAAGGAACGAAATGTTTCTTACATATGGGGTACCAGAGTTTCTACACAGTGACAATGGTAAACAGTTCACTAGTAGGAACTTTCAAAATCTTTTGTCAGATTTCGGCATTAAGCACATTAGGACTGGTGTCTATAGTCCTCAAAGCAACGCGTCAGAGCGGGTCAATAGGTCAGTTCTAGCAGCAATTCGAGCGTTCATAAAAGGTCAACATACCAAGTGGGACTCACAAATTGGTGAAATCGCATATGCACTGCGGGCTGCAGTACATTCTGCTACCAAGTACTCACCGTACTATCTATTATTTGGTCAACATCCAATATCGGATGCAAATACTTACCAATTGTTGAGATCACTACACCAGCTTGGTGAAGATGCTGGTGAGGAAATAGAACGCTCTGATCATTTGACTCTGCTCAGGAACCGGTTTCAGGAAAATTTAAAAGCAGCCTTCAAGAAATCGCAACATCAGTATAACCTGCGATCTAAACTACGGACTTTTCAACCACAACAACGTGTGTTTGTACGGCAACATCATTTGAGTGACGCTACAAAAAAATTCTCGGCAAAATTGGCTCCAAAGTTCTTACCTGCAATGATTAAAACTAAGATTGGAAATGTACTCTATGAGTGCATAGATATGAGCGGTAAGAATCTTGGAGTTCATCATGCGAAGGACATCAGGGAATGATGTCCTTTCGTTAGGTAGGGTCGTTCCTCTGGCTGATTGTCGTCTCTGGGGTTCACATCTTCAGTGTCATACTTACTGGTTGTATCGGGGTGTCCATGGTGCTGACGTTCGGATGGATGGTCGGTCTCAATACTCAGTGAAGTTCCTAGGGACTTCATGAGTGTTGGAACCGGTCATCGGTCTTGACGCCAGTGACTGTGGGTATCTCGATCCCAGATACAGATTAGTTGTGGGAAGTAGTTCGGTGGTTTCTGACGTAGAGGGGGTGACGACGTTTTTGTGATTTCAAGAGTAAATATCTTGGTTTTTACCTTGAACTCATGGTGTAACGTCCGCCATATTCGCCTAAACAATAATAAAACCAATTCATCTTCTTTTTCTAATTCAATAAAAATTTATTTCATTAGTTTCAGTTCATTTTTTTTTACATTAATAATCATTTTAAAATTTTCTAATACTTAACGGCTAGTTAAATTTCGAATATAGTGAAAAAAAAAACGAATGTTCTAATTCTAACGAACAGATGTCGTTACTAACTTTTGCTGAATCTTGGTGTTACACGATTTTGATTTTCATTAGAAGATATCAAACAATAAAATCACATTTTTCCAATTTGAATATGTCATTCCATATTTGTTCTTCAAACAAATGTTTTTAGAGTTTTTAATTTTCAAAAAAAAACCATAAAATAAAATTGGAAAAAATTGTAGAGTTCACTTAGTGATTAAGATTATAAACTATCTTATAAAGATTGTCAAAGAATATGTATATCATTCTTATTGTGGGTGAATCTTGTTAAAACCAAACTTCAACTTGGTTGTAATTTTGTGTAAAGTTACCGCACATATTATCAATAAAATATATGAATGTTTTAAAATCAGAAAGTATACAATAAAATTCTTTTCTTTGCAATTGGAAAAGCACAACAAGTGTATTATAAACAAGATACATATGACCGACTGCAATAGTCAGGGTATCGCGACGTAGTCCATAACACTGCGATTATTGTTTCTGAAAATTTGGATCACGTGACGTGATCGATCGTAACGAACGTAAATTAAAAAGCTTTTTTTTGATGGTAATCATTGGGATTGTGATATCTTGTGCTTATCGGAACACGGCAGAACGTTCAAGTAATCATTATATGCGAAAGGAAAGAATTGATCTGAAAGAAAATTTTGGAAGCAGCACATCAACTAAAGAATATAAGTAAGATCTTTCTAATTTTAGTTATTTTTTTTTATTAAATGTTTATATATATACATATTTCGTGATAGAACGTTTTAGAATGAAATGTTAAATTAGGTACCTGGCAGTATAGGAGATTCCCAAGTTTCAGAGTCGCCTGAAACAATCCGTTTCCCGGTTGTATGCGTTATTATTATATAATTAATTTTAGTATAAAGGTCCAGTATAACAATACGAAGAAACTAATAAACTTTGAACTGTCAGACTATACCATCACCTGCGTTACCATATGCACTCCTTCGCTTTCGCTAAATTTCTGCTTCTTCTTGCTTTTAACAGCTACTTTTCGAAAAATAAACTAACATTCACGTTTGCTAGATGCTAGTATTGTGTCAGACAACTTTGTTCTGTCAGACATTCAGAATCACTGACGTTACTTTTCTGCTTT
>OY856186.1:193165965-193226078 GCA_963693315.1 Diogma glabrata | reverse complement strand
AGTCGAAAAAAGCCAAGCCAATATGTGCCTCCGTTAAATAGTGAAGATGATAACAAATTTTGCTCAACATTTCTTCTGAGACTCTTTGGTCAATATTTTTAAAAGCGATGGCCGATTTGATGAAATCCAAATCCTGATTTGCGGCTGCTGTTCCATCTATGCATTTGAACCAAATTTTGTACATACAACATAATCAGAAAAATGCCAAGAAAAATCAATGTAACTTCCAAAAATTCTTTATATTCGCTGCGTGGGTGTGATTTTTCCAACTCTTCATGACAAAAAATTACTAGAGCTTCTCACGAGTGTTTTGGAATTTTGTTTTTTGTCCGATATTCCACGTTTGAACATTGTTGGATTAATTTTACCATCGTCCCATGCCTTCTGAAATTTGTTGAACAGATAAACATCGGGTGCTGTAGTCTTTCCAAATTTGAGATCATAAATAGCCCGTAGTTTAATCTCCTGTATGTGATGACGATATGGGAATCGAATCAAGTTGTGGTCAATCTTTTTTTCCACCTTTTTCTGGTCTAGTGTTACTTGATGTCGTGTCGTAGCACATGGCTTCGACTTTATCAGTAAGATTCCATTCTTCAAGGCATTCATATATCGCATTCGCAATCGATAAGCTGCTCCCTTCTTCGCATTATGGATCCGTTAATAACTTTCAATATTACCAAATGTTAGTATGGTTGGCAAACGATCTACTTCACCATGTCCACTTAATTCTGCTAGCAATGTATCCAAAAATATAAATTTGTGTTACTCAAAGTCTAAATCTAACATAAAAATTTATTTTTTCTGAATTTTCGCAGAAATTTTTTTTTTTGGATTTAAGAAGAAAAAATTCGATAAAAACGCTTTCCTAAGATCGATTTCTACATTCTTAGGCTCGTTGGAATCGTAAAGTAAATAACTTTTAATAAAAAAATCGAAATTATGGGATATATTATATTTTAAGATGATTATATCTGATAAACATAAAAAATCCTATTATTCTGCTAAATTTCTTATTTTCGACGCCACTGCGCGGTGGGTAATTATTTTCCGATTTCAGTAAAACTGCATACACTTCATTTTCGAGTCCAATGGAACATAATTAGTCGGTGGGAGGGATAAAAATAACAACTTCATAAATTAGGTCATGTCTAATATATATATATATATATATATATATATATATATATATATATATATATATATATATATATATATATATATATATATATATATATATATATATATATATATATATATATATATATATATATATATATATATATATATATATATATATATATATATATATATATATATATATATATATATATATATATATATATTTATATATATATATATATATATATATATATATATATATATATATATATATATATATATGTATATATATATATATATATATATATATATATATATATATATATATATATATATATATATATATATATATATATATATATATATATATATAAATATATATATATATATATATATATATATATATATATATATATATATATATATATACATTTTTTTTCATTTTGATCTTCCGTCTCTGCTTATCATATATAGTCGTTTGGTACCAAAATTTTTCCGAAATTCCGAGATGAAGCCCATTGCAAAAGGTAGAATTTTATATGAAATCTGCCTAAAAACCAACAGCTTTTCCATTTTGAAAATGGAAAGCCAACAGCTCCAATTACAATTACATTTAACGATTGAAAATAAAATTAATTAATAAGTTTTTGCAGCCAATTCAATCACCAGTCTCAAACTGTTACCTTAAAGTTTTCGAGTTAATTATAATCTTAAAATTAAATTTGTTTTTGAAAATTTTAAAAATAAATTTAATTACGACCGAAGTAATTGAAAAATAATAAAATAAAATAATAAACAGGAAATAAGATTTTAAATTAATTATAACTTTTATAATCCAACATTTCGTTTATTTATATCTTATATATTAATACGCTAACGCAAAATTTTGTGGAGCCTAAGGCTTTTTTATTCGAATTTTGATTGATTTCAAATTTTCAGTGCCAACTGATATTACTGTAACTTAGGCCTGGGATTGGGATTGGGATTTTTCGGATCATAAATAAAAAAGTTATTATATACGAAAAACTTTTTATATACATATGCATTATAAGTTTGCATACTTACAAAAACGAAATTAAAAATTTATTTTATTTCTTTATATATTCTTTTTTATATATTAGCTATCGAACAACGAACAACAAAAACGAAACTTAAAAATTTATTTTCTTTTTTATATTTATTAGTTTATTTATTTCTTCAGAAGTGAATAAACGTACATTTATTTCATTTCGAAACGTAATTTCATTTCGAAGTTTGTCTTATGCGTGAGATAGGTTTTGAGTTAGATCGTGTTATCGTGTTATTTTTTTATATTTTCTTTTTTATATTTTCTTTGGTAGTGGGTAGTAATAAACGTATTGTATGCGTTCTAATAAAATTTCACTGTATTTCATTTCAGTCGTCTTTTGTCTTTGTACATGGAAGGTTTTCGATATTATTTCGATTATTTTGTTTATTGATATAAAGATATTTGATAATTGATATAAAGATATTTGATATTGATATAAAGATATTTTGTTTATTGATATAAAAATTGATATTATTTGTTTGATATTTTTGATATATTGATATATTTATTTATTTCGATGCCAAGACCACGTCGTAAACGATTGGATGTGAGTGGTAGATCGAGTCGTCGGAATAAAAGAGATCATATGCGTAATATGCGTAATAATGTTGACTAGGAGGGCCCGGCGTGCTTCATGCGATAAGTTAGAGATCAAATAAGCTTACTTGAAAACTTGTTTGATCGCTAATTTGTCATATATCCGAACTGATCAGCTAGAGTTCTGATTATTTTTCATTCATATATTTAAAAAGAAAAATTAAAAATTATATGCTAGCATTTCTCATTACCACTTTTTGAAATCATTGCTTCTACGTCAACAAAATATCTACGCAAAAACTTTATTTATAAGCGTGGTCTACGCAAAAACTTTATTTATAAGCGTAGCGAAGCACGCCGGGCCCTCCTAGTATATGAGTAATTTCACGCAAGTTCAGCAAATTTTTGGGAAATTTTGACTTGACCCCTTTTAATTTTGATTATTTTTTGTTTATAGATAGTCTTTCATAAATAAAAAATACAAGTTCTCTTAGAATTTTTTTTTTCGACCAGGGGTCTTCACAGGGTGCCTCAATTTTTTGTTATTTTGTGATGTGAGTGCATTTTGACGAGCGATTGTAGAAAAACTACTGAATCGATTTTCATAAATGATATGTCGTTGAATAGGTATTAAAACAAAGTTTTTAAAAATGTACACTGTTAATTTTTTGAAATAATTTTTAACGGTGTAACATAAGAAAAAAACGGTGTAATTGAAAAAAAGATGGCATAGCCTCTTTTTTTTTTTTTTTTTTTTAAACAAAATTGAAGCTTATTTTATATCTAACAACTTGTGAAAGTTTAGGACTAGCATCATTTTTTGTTTTAGAAATAAAATTCGTTGTGCATATGACTGTCGGGAATCAGTTTTTTTGTTCTGAAGGAAAATTATAAAAATGGCGATTTTTAGATTCAGATTTTTTTTTTATGTTAAATATCAAATATTTTATTATTAAATGAACTTTTTAAAAAGCAATTTCAGTCAAGTTCAGCAAAATTTTGCGACATTTTAATCGAAACACAATAATCGAAATATCTTTGGCAAACTCGGTCGTTGATCTGGCAACAATCAATAGTCATGTTTTGGTTGAGTTAAAATTGAACATATTTCAGTCACCCCCAATTGGAAACTTTCAGGCTATCATTTACATTTATGGCAGAGTCTCTCCGGGCGGGCTTTATTCGTTCATTGCCTTTTCCCTTTTAAAAGATAGGAAAACAAATGACTTGTACAGTGTACTATCATCTGAAAAATTATTTATTGGGTTGCTGGTGATTTAATTTAAAAGTAAAAAATTAAAAATAAAGTGGTGACAAAACTAAACCTTGTAGTACATCAGCGTTAGTTAATTTAGACGCAGAAGAAAAGCCATCAATGGATACCGAAATGTATTGGTTAAATATACATTAAATGAAGCTTATGTGCAGTTTAAAAATAAGTTTCCTGATGTGAAAATAGGATTTACTAAATTCACGTCCCTTCGACCACAAGAATGTATAAAATTATCCCAAGGCGTTCATAATGTGTGCGTGTGTACATACATCAAAATATGAAACTAATGATTCAACACTCTAAGATGTCTTGGATTACTGATGCTACTTTCCAAAATTATAAAACATTAATTGAATTTGTTTCATGTGGTAAATTAACAGAAGATTGTCATAATTTGAAGTGCAATGAATGTTCAAAAAAACTTCAACAACTGAAAGAAAAATTACTAAATGATTTTGACGTTAAAGGAATCCTTCAAGTCAAATATCAACAATGGAATACCACTGATCGATGCAATTTGGATACTTTAATAGAAACTGTAGAAGAATTTATGAAAAAATTTATTTACCGTTTACAA
The DNA here is from genome assembly GCA_963693315.1 of Diogma glabrata. NCBI lineage: Eukaryota > Metazoa > Arthropoda > Insecta > Diptera > Cylindrotomidae > Diogma > Diogma glabrata. The sequence goes on along the minus strand of OY856186.1, from coordinate 193,221,500 downwards.
ATTTGATACCACACAACTTTATAGCAAAACAACAATCTACATTCATTGAGAAAAAAAAAAAATTTAGAAGCAGGAGAGATGCTTCGTTCAAGGGGATTCTGAAACTACGGCTTCATAATTCAGAATGCGGTTCAAGGCTATTATTATAATAATTCACAAGCTACTATTCATCCATTTGTCATTTATTTTAAAAGTGCCACAAGTGAATACATATACAGCACCGAAGTTTTATACTCACTTCGGATATAAACGATCACAAACAGTACTACAGTCCATCTTTTTCATTACAAAACTTATTGAATTCATCAAAACGCATATAAATTCTAATATTACAAAAATAATTTATAACACTGACGGTGCACCTTCTCAATACAAAAATAAACATAACCTAATTAACTTATGCCCACCATAAAGAAGACTTTAAGGTTGACGCTGAATGGCATTTTCATGCTACCAAGCCATGGAAAGGGACCTTGTGATGGAATTGGTGGTACACTAAAGCGTGCTGCACACCGTTATAGTATGGCGAGCGAAGATAATATTATTGATACACCAAAAAAACTTTTCGAATGGGCTTTAAAATGGGATCTACCATGAACTTTGGATACGCCGATAAAAATGAATATCAATTAACAAAAGAAAAATTACAAAATCGATATAAAAATGCGATTACTATAAGTGGAACTCAAAAATTTCATTCTTTTGTACCAGTAGATACTAAGACAATAAATGCAAAAATGTTTTTCCAACTCAAAAGAAACTTTTGAATGTAAAATAAGTAAATAATTTTTAATAACTATATTTATTTTCACATATATAATTTGTATGATATTTTAAAAAGTTTATTCAATAATAAAATATTTGTAATTTAATGTTGAAAAACAATCCTTTACTTTATGATTCCATAATAACATAATACGAACATAATACTTCTCCAGCCAAAAGTTCCTAAATAGATTTAGTTGTTTATACGGCTTTTTTGTTTGCAGTCAAGACTCTCTCTCTCTCTGGCGTTTACATCCCATGAAGGGATTTTGCCGTCTGTGCAATAAGCTTCCAATCATCTCGTTCCATGACCAGTTGACCCCAGTTTCGACATCCTATATCACGAAGGTCTTGGATGATGTCATCACGCCAGCGTTGTCTAGGTCTCCTCTTCGACGAACACCAGCTGGTTGTTGTTGGGACGCTTTTTTAATCATTCTATCTAATGGTGCCCTTTCTACATGACCAAACCATCTAATCCGGTTAGATTTAATGAATCCGATTACATAGCCTTCAAGGAACTGTCTGATTTCGTGATTCATTCGGATTCTATACTGATTTTCAGCAACTTTACATGGACCATAAATTGTTCGTATGACCTTCCTCTCGAATGTTGATAAAATTCTACAATCGGAGGAAGTCAGTGTCCAGCTTTCACTTCCAAATGTAAGCACAGGTCGAATTAATGCTTTGTAAAGTGTGAGTTTACACGACCGCGAAAGATGTTTTGATCGCAGAAGTTTTGAGTATGCGTAGAAAACTCTGTATGCGGCAGAGACACGGGCTTTGATATCTGCCTGCATGTCATTTGACGATGTTATTACAGACCCGAGGTATTTGAAGTTTTCCACGCGTTCCACTTCGTAGTCGCCAGTATCCAGATTTCCGGGAGGTATGTTCTTAGATGTTGTTAACACTTTAGTTTTGCCGGTGTTAATGCATAATCCAAGTCGTTTAGCATTTCTTTCAAGCTGAGAGAGACTATTTTTAATATCGCTCGTTCTACGTCCGAGAAGCACAATATCATCTGCGTAGCCAAGAACTTGACTAGATTTATTATATATGCAGTTTTGCGTCTCAATTCGGCTTTTTCTTATCGCGTACTCCAGCGCCAAATTAAACAGTACAGGCGCGAGTGCATCACCTTGTCGAACACCTGATGTTATATCGAAAGGATCAGAGACTGACCCTTCGATTACTATTCTACAATTTGATCCCGATGTTGTGAGTTTGCACAGAGAAACAAGTTTCTCTGGGATACCAAGGCATATGAGTGCGGACCAGAGGTTGTCGCGGATGATACTATCATATGCTTGCCTGAAATCAACGTAGAGCTGGTGAATGCTGATTTTGTACTCCCAACATTTTTCCAGAATCATCCTTAATGTAAAACATTGATCTGTGGTTGAGCGGTTGGGACGAAAACCACACTGATAGTCACCGATAATAGATTCGGCGAACGGGATGAGTCGAGCAAGTACGACATTAGCTAGTATTTTATATGCAGTGTTCAACAGTGCGATGCCACGATAATTCGCACACTTTAGACGGTCACCTTTCTTATGTAGCGGAACAATGAGAGCCGTTTTCCATTCAGCAGGCAGTTCTTCTTGGTCCCAGATTGCAAGAATCAGATCGTCCATACGTGAGACCAGAGCTGCTCCTCCATTTTTAAGTAGTTCTGCGGGAATTCCATCGAAACCTGGTGATTTGCCATTTTTCAGTTTTTTAATTGCAGCTTCCACTTCCTCTATTGCTGGGTAAGGGACAAAAATCTCTTCAGTTGATGGAGCAATTGCTCGAATAGGATGAACTTCATTCGTCCTATTCAATAGGTCTTGAAAGTGGGATCGCCACACTGCCAGCACATCACGTTCACTTGTTGTAAGTTCATTATTTTCATTTTTGATGGCTGTAGATCTTGGGTGGAAATCTTTTGTCAGATTCCGTGCATTGGCAAAGCACTCTTTTGAATTTCCGTTGGCCGCATGTTGGTTGATGTCTTCAATGTAGCTCTTCATGTGTTCGCGCTTCCTTTTACGTAGAAGTTTTGTTGAGGCTTTCCTGGCGCATAGATAATCAGCTTGGGAGCTTCGGGTGTTCCTTGTTAACCATTTTTCTCGCAGTTTTTGTTTATGTTCAACGGATTGGCGGCACTCGTCGTCGAACCATTCGTTGTGTGATTTCGGTGGCCGCTTTCCGATTGTAGTTTGTGCTGCGGCTATAATGGTTGATTGAAGCGTTTGCCATTCTTCTTGTATGTTTAATGGCATCTCAGAAGAGATGTCATGCTCTTCTATGTTTTGTGTTATTATTTCCTGATATCTGTTCAGCGTTTCCGGATGTTTAAATGCATCGACGTTCCAGCGCACGGTCTTTTTTGCTTGTCTATTAAATGTAGATAATAATTTGCACTTGTACTTAAAGATGACAAGCATATGATCAGTGTCCATATCAGCACCTCTGTATGATCGAACGTCAGTTACACTTGTGGAGTGTCTCTTAGAGATCATGACGTGATCGATTTGATTTTCCGTTCTTCCGTCATTTGATTTCCACGTTGCCTTGTGAATTCTCTTGTGAGGGAAGAAAGTGCTGAAAATTACTAGATCATATATCATAGCCAGCTCGGCTGCGCGAAAACCGTTATTGTTGCTGGTATGATGCAAGCTGTTGGGGCCGATATGTGTTTTAAGTTCTGCAATCCTACCAATTTGAGCATTAAAGTCACCTACCACGATTTTTATATCGTGCCGCGGGATTTTATTGATGACTTCTTCGAGTTCTAGGAAGAACAGGTCTTTAATATCATCTGCTTTATCTTCAGTAGGTGCATGAACATTGACGATCGTTACATTGAATTTTTGCGTGCGGATTCTCAGTGTGCATAACCGCATATTAATTGGGCAGAAGTCGATAACATGCTGATTCACGCGACGGTGTATAAGAAAGCCAACTCCAAATTCTCCTCCGTTTTGATGACCGCAATAATAAAGAGTGTATCCTTTCGCTGTTTCATGGATTCCACTACCTGGCCATCTTAGTTCTTGTAATGCCACTATATCTAGTGTGAAGCTCTTGACTTGTTGTGTGAGTTTTAGGAGATCTCCTGGTCTTCTAAGGCTTAGCACGTTCCAGGTTCCCATTTTTAAATCGTAGTCCGGGTACAGTTTCTGAGGTCGTTCCTATAATGAATCCAAGATATTCCGAGGCCTGTGTACAGAATTCATGACAATAATTTTTTTACGGAAATGGGGTGTTAGCCCTTCGCCCAACCCAAATTTTCCTGAATGGGTTCGTTCTGCATCTTAAGGTCACCAGAAACAACCTTTTTACATGTTTATATAGCGAGCCGCTTGATCCAAGACAGACGCCCACTGAAAACCGCCCCTTACATGGAGAACAGACGCTTTCTACACATTTATATAGCGAGCCGCTTGATCCAAGACAGACGCCCGCTCCAAGCCGCCCCTAACATGGAGAACAGACGCTTGAGTTGCATTGGTTTTATGGCGCCAAAGACTCGCCATGGTGCAGAATCATTGAGTATAAGCAGTATTTACTCTGCCCCTCTCAACTACACCAACCTAATTCTGTTAGCGTTACCCAGGTAGCACGGCGTGGACGTAGAATTTTGGATTTTCGCTACCCGCAGTCAAGACTGTCAAATTATTTTTTATAAGAGTGACAAGTGATTACTAAAAGTGACAAATAAACATTTCATTTTTTATGCCATCTAATACAAAGAAAATAATTGCAGAAGTGCTTTCCTATTCAAAAGAAACTTCTGTTTGTAAAATAAGTAAATCATTTTTAACAATTGTATTTATTTTATTTATTGTACTACATATATAATATTTATAATATTTTAAAAAGTTCATCTAATAATAAAATATTTGATATTTAACATAAAAAAAAATCTCTTAGTTTATAACGCCATTTTTATAATTTTCCTTCAGAACAAAAAAAAACTGATTCCCGACAGTCATATGCACAACGAATTTTATCTTTAAAACAAAAAATGATGCTAGTCCTTAACTTTCACAAGTTGTTAGATATAAAATAAGCTTCAATTTTGTTTAAAAAAAAAAAAAAAAAAGAGGCTATGCCATCTTTTTTTCAATTACACCGTTTTTTTCTTATGTTACACCGTTAAAAATTATTTCAAAAAATTAGCAGTGTACATTTTTAAAAACTTTGTTTTAATACCTATTCAAACGACATATCATTTATGAAAATCGATTCAGTAGTTTTTCTACAATCGCTCGTCAAAATGCACTCACATCACAAAATAACAAAAAATTGAGGGGTACCCTGTGAAGACCCCTGGTCGAAAAAAAAAAATTCTAAGAGAACTTGTATTTTTTATTTATCCAAGACTATCCATAAACAGAAAATAATCAAAATTAAAAGGGGTCAAGTCAAAACGATGTTGAATCTTCGTGAAATTGCTCATATATAGTTTTAATAACACATTTCTGTCATTTGATAATTAGACATTTTGCATAGAAGTGTCAAATTTTTCAAATTTTTGCTATGTGCGAACTCACAAATATTTGACAGAACAAAGTTTTTGGTGAAGATGAAATTTGTAAAAAATTGACATAAGGTGAAAAATTTTTTAATTTTTATGTTTGCTGTTAATAAATATATATAATATATATACTAATTTAAATATTACTTTGGCACTTAAAAAAACTTCGATAATAAATTGTTGTTCCTTCTGAAATAATTTGTTATGCCTACTGTCACAATTTGATGATGTTAAAATGCTATACCAAATTTTGACGTTTCGTTATGGTGAATATAAATTCCAAAAGACAAAATTTTGAAAATTAATACTTGTGTTCTGTCATTATTTCGTGAGTTCGCACAAAGCATTTGACATTACATACATTAAATGAAATTCGTTCGAATACTAAATGAACCTCTCGTTTTTGATTGGTTCATTAATTATTTAATGAAAATGAGACCTCATTAATAGTGTATTCTTTTCGGCTGTACCGAACAAATTTCAGTACAGTTCCAATACCGAATTATTTTTTTTGTATTGAAATTCATTCCAAAAGAATACGAAATTCGATAATTCGGTTGTGGAACTTGTTCGTTTAAGCTGAAAAGAATATACTATAAGTATTCGAATTTAGTAATTTGATGGGCACAATTACGGTTATATTTCAGGTATTAGATGGTATTTATGACGGTTACATTTTGGTTATGTTTGGTTATTTGACAGACAAATTGCGGTTATATTTCAAATATTATAGATGATGTTTGTGTCGGTTACATTTCGGTTGTTTTTAGTCATTTGACGAACATAATAACAGTTAAGCGTGGCTTACACGATGCGAGCTACTAGCGTGCGAGTAGACAGTAACTCGCCTGTTCACGTCACCTCACAAAAATTGGACAGTAGCTGTACTCGCCTGTACTGTTCACACGATGACTGTTACTTGCCGGTTGTATGCGAGTTGATTATAAAAAAAAATTTGACAGTACGTGAAAATATAACTGGATAGTGAGATTTAATTTTAAGTCCATGCATAGTAATATTTGTTTCATTTTTATTTTATTTAAATTTAAAAACTATAATATACATTTTATTTCAAAAACTTTAATTTATTTTATTTATTTATTGTTTAATTTATTTTATTTTATTTATTCGAGTATGCTGAAGACGGTTTGCAACATTGGAATAAACATAAATTTAAATTAGGTTCTTCCCCGAGTGGTGGATTTTCGCAACTGGCAATTGTGATATTATCATCATTAAATACTTTATATATATTATTAATAAATTTAACAAAATATGTATACAAAATTTTTAAAAACGTAATAAAATAAAAATACCTATATTCTAAATTAAATTATATATATTCCAACGATTTGTTTAACAACCTATTTTACTTTCGAAAACGTTTTGATTTTGTTTGTTTTTCAAATCACAAAATTAATACAAAAATGAAAATAAACATAAAAAAAGTCGAAATAATCCGAATACAATACGATTTACTTTTTTCAATGTGGAGGGGGAAGGCAAGTGGCAAGTAAAAACAAAATATGTTGTAGTAACTCGCCTACCAGTAGCTCGCCTTGTGTGTTCACACGATGCCAGTAACTGTACTACAGTAACTCGCCTGTTCAACTCGCACGTTTACTCGCCTCGTGTAAACTAGGCATAATGGGCAGTTGTGGTTTTGATAAATATAAAACAACAAAAATCTTTTAATTTTTATTTTTTATCTTTGAGAGTTTTAATACATTAATTTTCATATTAAAATATTTTATATTTTTCTTAATACTCTTAATTAAATAATACTAATATTATATCTGAAAAAATAAAATAATAAATTGATTTAATTTAAAATTTAAACACAATTAATTTAATTATTTAAACACAAACTGAAAAATTTATGAGAACAAAGATTTACTTACCAATAATAATTATAACCACTTTGTTTTGACAGATTTTTGAATTATTTGTTATTACAGAAGCGCTAACAGAACAAAAGTAACTAAATTTTAAATATTAATCCTTTTTTGTTTCTTAAATTATAACAAATGATCGGGCTTATTTCGACAATTTTCGCCGCAACGAAGAATCTTTGAACAATTAAAAATGTGGTTGTGACTTGTGTTTTTAATTTTTAATGTCGATTGTCGGGAAATGCTCGGGCGTATTTCGATGATTTTCGCTGTTTGCAAACGAGAATTTAAGCAAAGTTCAATAAGTGTTGGTGTTTTTAAAACTGTTTTTATTTTGTTTTGTGCCGTAATTCGTCTTCGTCTTATTCACAGATAAAACTCTTATTTTCGGCGGTTACATTGGTAATTGGTCGTAGAGGTACCTACTGCTGGTTACAAAATGTTTGTCGGGATATTAGCTTTTAATTTTAATGCAAATCTTTCTTCTCGATTTTTGATATTGGTAATAAAACATTCCTGTATTAATGGGCGGGCATATTTACAATACATGCGTTCCTTTGGGGCAAAATAGCTGCTCAAAGCAGCTTTTGAGTAGATCACCAATGGAACGTCAAAAACTTGAAAATAAGTAAAATATAACCACACATTTTTCAATAATATTGGAAATACTATTAAGGCATATATTTAATTGTAGCTGTGCTTATATTTAAGAAAAATATAAACAGAAATTTAAAATAAAATTCGAAAATAAAAATCCCAGCGGCAGGTATATCCGCTAGAAATAGGTAGATTTCGGTGTCAGACGGTTTTGTGTCCAAATAAAATTAGATAAGTCAGATTAGTTTAAATAAAAAATATAAGTAGAAACAGAATAATTCAAAAAAATTATCGAACCAAATTAAATACATTATCCGAACTAACTCCATCAATACAATTTCGGAACAGTTTTATTTAAGTTGGTTTAAACTACTTTTAATAACATATTAAATCCACCAAAGATCAAATGAACTACGTCACAACTACAATTATACCATCACACATAATTTATAATCAAACATTATCAAACAAATTTATTTCAAAATCATCTTTTGTTGTTGTGTTTTTTTGTTCTTATTTAATCTTTTTTCAAACGGTTACTCAGTAAAAACAAAATAAAAACAAAAGAGATTTTGATAATTTTTCTATGGTATTAAATGGCTTGATATTTTTTTGCAAGGGGTTCATTATAACGCTTATAAAAATGGAACCTTTTGGCTTAGAAAGCTGAAATTTTTTGAGGTTATAGTTTAAAAGTATGTTTAAAAGTTAAGATGAATTTAAATAACATAAACTGAAACATGATGAAAGCATTGCCTTTTGCGTTTGTTTTCATTTCAACAGCCCTCGGGTCTTAACCGTTAGACTTAAGCTATTATTTTTAAAAACTTTGGAAAGATTTATATTTTAGGTACGTGAAAAAAAGTTTTCAAATATGAGTTTGGCCATTTCAGCTAGATCAAGGGCAGCAAAGTTTAGTAAATTTTTAAAACAGCTGATTTTTGAGGAACCTGAAACGCCAAGGTTGTCATCTGGATAAAAATGATAAAAAAAGGTTCAAATATTCAATATTTTTAAATTTAATTCAAACGGAAGTTATAGCGCCCCAGATTATTCGACTTTTTAGGCTCTAGCCGCTTAACCGGTACCCGGATATGGCCAGTTCACGAACTTGTCCAAGACATTATTCGCCGAAACATACACAAAAAATTATTTTGTTGTAGGTCGAAAAATGCGACCGTGAGAGTGCCGCTAAATTCCGTTATACCTCATATCGTTATATATATATATATATATATATATATATATATATATATATATATATATATATATATATATATATATATATATATATATATATATATATATATATATATATATATATATATATATATATATATATATATATATATATATATATATATATATATATATATAATTTTTTTTTTTTGTTTTTCCATCTCCGCTTATCACATATAGTCGTTTGGCATCAAAATTTTTCCGAAATTCCGAGATGAAGCCCATTGCAATAGGTAGATTTTTATATGAAATCTACCTAAAATTGTAGAATAAAGACTGCAAGATAATAAACAAAATACAATAGATGGTGTTGATGAAAAGTTGTTATAGCAGTTTTGTATTTTATTGTTATGACATTTGATTGAAAAAATTTAAATTGTTAGTGTTTTTTTGGCAACGATAAATTAAGTTTTAATAAAAAATTAAAAAAACTCGTCTTGTTGAATAATTTAAAGTTTATCGCCATTGTATAATTTTAATTTTGCTTATATTTTATGTATTTACTGTTGTAAAGAAGTTTTGAAATCTGTTTTACCCTAAATCTGCTTACCAACTGCTTTAAATTGCTTCACCAAGTGCCATCTATAATGTATTTTGAAAAATCGTTTCTCCATATTTTATTGGAGCTCCTTTGTACTTTTCAACTACACAATCTATTTGAGGTACAGTAGATCAAAGCAAATTTGAGCAAGTTTGATTTTCAATGGAACGCACCTAATATGTTTATGAAACTTGAATCAGATTGTTTTTAACTTAAACTGTAATATTTTCTACAATTTCTTTCATTAAGATCAAGAACCTATTTTAAGTATACAGTATATTACAAGAACAAACCTCATAGCATTTTAATTTTCATATTCTTAAAAGTTTGAAACCTGAAAATTCCAATATGATTTTCAAGGAACTTGCTTCACAAATGTGTGACAGAGGAAAATAAATCTCCCACCGCTCTCCTTTTTCGCAAAACATTTTCTCCGTTTCACCATTTTCCACCATTTTCAAATATTAAGAATTTCCGATGATTCTAAGATGCTAAAATTCCTGAACAATATCTGAGAGTATAAGCATGTTGGTAATGTTGGCAGCCTAGTAGGTTCACTTGAACTTCTCAAAAAAGTTTTATATCAATATTTCCTGTGTGTCAAAGAAGGTCGAACTATGAACCTGAACGCTTTAGGGTTTCTATTAGGAGACATTTCCGTTTAGGCATTTCCATTTTATAAATGTATCATAATACAAGGTTGCTGTTAAAAATAGCTACCAGCCGGACCATGGCCAGGTTAATAAATTTTTGTTAACAGGAATGATACCGTTGTGTCATGCATACTAAGAAGGGTTCAAAGCTTAAAAAATCCTCAAGATTTTACCTTTACTAATGATTTGATCTGCAAAGTCCTGACTGGCCTTGTTGCCACTTCACATACTTTGCCAAGCTGTGATACTGCATGAGGACTTTTGTATTTCAATACACTAGTGCTACCAATAAACACTTTTCGCATTTCTCAACTCATTTTATAAGATATAAGGACTGCTCTATAGAATGTCCAGTTCGATACGACCCTAGTTTTCTTCGCAATCATAAAGAACTTTTCACATTCCAGGCGAGTTACTTAGAGTTTTTGTTCCCATCTAGGCGAATATGAATTGCACTTCAGTTTGCTGAAGGCACATAACATAAGAGCGGCTTAACTAAAAACATCAGTCAGCGTGTCAACCAATTTATATTTATACAATTTTTACATATAATTTAGCTATCGTTTCTCGGCTTAAGACTCGGCGGTTGCGTTATAACTGCATTATAGGTTATATAGTATATAAAGTTAGAATATATTTATAAATGAATTTATTGAACATGTTGAAAATAACGTATAAACAATAATTGGACATTTAATAATACTAGGAATCGCCCAGTGGCCGAAATTCAGTCATTGTAAATGGAATTCGGAAACAAACCTCCCAACAAAATAGCTACAACATATCATTTCAGAGTTTGATTGATATTGCAACGACTCTTCGTTGGTTCTTTTAGATTATTGAACAAACACGACAGTAAAAGACAGATCTTTAGTTAACAGAATCTCAAACTTTATTTGTCATCAAATTACAGCAGCTTCCGTTTTTCCTTACAATAAATTCCAGGGTCTCCAATTTATGTACGATAAACTTCACCGCTTTTCCACAATTTGAATCAATAATATTCGGAATCGTAAAATCTGTATTTATTATTCCACTAAGTTCAGATTCTATCACTATTAGTACCCAGGCTCAAGTACCACCGATTATTCCTTATACTTGCGAATATTTATAAAACACTTTTAATTGCAAAAGTAAAACTCCCTATCTGATATTTTTGTTCGTTTATTTATATCGAAAAATAAATAAATCGAAACTTCTATAATCCACTAGAAATCAATACTACGTAGTCCGTACATCTTGAATAGGCCACACCTGTTTTCATTCATACTTGCATTTGTATTAGCGGACTCAAATTTAATTTATGCAAAATGTATTTGTTAAAGGGAGTTAACTTTTGATTTATCTTTGCCATAGAATGTAGAAAACATTTAGGCGGAACGTATTGGTTATTTATGATTAAATTAAATTAACCCATTCTGGACGAAGTTTATTACAATATAATTGATTTTGAAATGTGAAACAAACAACTTGAAAAAAAAAATCCCAGCGGCAGGTATATCCGCTAGAAATAGGTAGATTTCGGGGTCAGACGGTTTTGTGTCCAAATAAAATTAGATAAGTCAGATTAGTTTAAATTAAAAATATAAGTAGAAACAGAATAATTCAAAAAAATTATCGAACCAAATTAAATACATTATCCGAACTAACTCCATCAATACAATTTCGGAACAGTTTTATTTAAGTTGGTTTAAACTACTTTTAATAACATATTAAATCCACCAAAGATCAAATGAACTACGTCACAACTGCAATTATACCATCACACATAATTTATAATCAAACATTATCAAACAATTTTATTTCAAAATCATCTTTTGTTGTTGTGTTTTTTTGTTCTTATTTAATCTTTTTTCAAACGGTTACTTAGTAAAAAAAAATAAAAACAAAAGAGATTTTGATAATTTTTCTATGGTATTAAATGGCTTGATATTTTTTTGCAAGGGGTTCATTATAACGCTTATAAAAATGGAACCTTTTGGGTAAGAAAGCTGAAATTTTTTGAGGCTATAGTTTAAAAGTATGTTTAAAAGTTAAGATGAATTTAAATAACATAAACTGAAACATGAAACATGATGAAAGGCTGCCATCTAGATAAAAATGATAAAAAAAAGTTCAACTATTCAATATTTTTAAATTTTATTAAAATATTATTATTCAAACGGAAGTTATAGCGCCCCAGATTATTCGACATTTTAGGCTCTAGCCGCTTAACCGGTACCCGGATATGGCCAGTTCACGAACTTGTCCAAGACATTATTTGCCGAAACATACACAGAAAATTATGTTGGTGTAGGTCGAAAAATGCGACCGTGAGAGTGCCGCTAAATTCCGTTATACCTCATATCGTTATATATATATATATATATATATATATATATATATATATATATATATATATATATATATATATATATATATATATATATATATATATCTATATATATATATATATATATATATATATATATATATATATATATATATATATATATATATATATATATATATATATAATTCTTTTTTTTTTTTTTTTTTCCATCTCCGCTTATCACATATAGTCGTTTGGTATCAAAATTTTTCCGAAATTCCGAGATGAAGCCCATTGCAATAGGTAGATTTTTATATGAAATCTACCTAAAATCCCAGCGGCAGGTATATCCGCTAGAAATAGGTAGATTTCGGGGTCAGACGGTTTTGTATCCAAATAAAATTAGATAAATCAGATTAGTTTAAATAAAAAATATAAGTAGAAACAGAATAATTCAAAAAAATTATTGAACCAAATTAAATACATTATCCGAACTAACTCCTCAATACAATTTCGGAACAGTTTTATTTAAGTTGGTTCAAACTCCTTTTAGTAACATATTAAATCCACCAAATATCAAATGAACTATGTCACAACTACAATTATACCATCACACATAATTTATAATCAAACAATATCAAACCATTTTATTTCAAAATCATCTTTGTGTTGTATTTTTTTGTTCTTATTTAATCGTTTTTCAAACGGTTACTTAGTAAAAAAAAATAAAAACAAAAGAGATTTTGATAATTTTTCTACGGTATTAAATGGCTTAATATTTTTCTTGTAAGGGATGCATTATAACGCTTATAAAAATGGAACCTTTTGGGTTAGAAAGCTGAAATTTTTTGACGTTATAGTTTAAAAGTATGTTTAAAAGTTAAGATGAATTTAAATAACATAAACTGAAACATGATGAAAGCATTGCCTTTTGCGTTTGATTTCATTTCAACAGCCCAAGGGTCTCAACCGTTAGACTTGAACTATTTTTTTTGAAAATTTTGGAAAGATTTATATTTTATGTACCTGAGAAAAAGTTTTCAAATATGAGCTTGGCCATTTCAGCTAGATCAAGGACAGCAAAGTTTAGTAAATTTTTAAAACAGCTGATTTTTGAGGAACCTGAAACGCCAAGGTTGTCATCTGGATAAAAATGATAAAAAAAGGTTTAAATATTCAATATTTTCAAATTTTTTAAAAATATTATTATTCAAACGGAAGTTATAGCGCCCTAAATTATTCGACTTTTTAGGCTCTAGCCGCTTAACCGGTACCCGGATATGACCAGTTCACGAACTTGTCCAAGACATTATTTGCCGAAACATACACAGAAAATTATTTTGGTGCAGGTCGAAAAATGCGACCGTGAGAGTGCCGCTAAATTCCGTTATGAGGTATAACGTTATGATAATTAATTCCGTAATTCCTTTATGAGGTTTTATATATATAAAAAATCATAAAAGACACCTCATATTTCTTCCCTTTTTTCTCAAAAAATCGTCCAAGTTCCAAAAATAAAAATAAATTTTTGGCAGATCTACTACTTCGAAAGGTCTTGTCCAACGGTATAAATACTGCCCCATTTTTGTTGTGGCAAGTATTTTGAAATTGTACCACAAAATTGTGAAACAAATAACTTGAAAAAAAAAAATAAATAACCGAACAAAAAACACACCTATCACCTTTTTGCCATTTTTTCTGGAAAAATCGTCAAAATTAAAAAAAACGTATTTTTCGGTACATTCGGTACCACAAAAATATTGCTTACGTATTTATGTATAGATGTGTAGGTAGGACTAAATACCATATTTGATCTGATCCGGTCCTAGTTCGGTTCTAGTAGAGCTACCTTATCCAGCCTGGAAAGTGTGAGACATTTCTGAGCAGAGCATCCTCAGAGTGCCTGATGCAGTTCCTATCATATAATGATAGTCGGGGTGTTTTGTTTCCACCTCCGCAACAGTAACATCCAACTCATCCTTGATATTCTTCTTAAACACTACAACGACGAAAAGTAAGAGACCAGTTGGCATGATTGTTTCGTCAATTTATATAAACAATCTTGAACGCGCCTATTTTACTACCAAGAGATAAACAAAATGAATAAAAATGTATATAATTCCGCCATTATCGTAAACAAGCTGGCTTTTGTTTTTGGTTTAGGATTTAAAACAAACCAAAATAGAATAAAATTAATTATAAATAATATTCCATATTTTGTTATGAACAAGAGTTGTGATTTTTGGTGTTTCCAAAAAAAAATTGAAAACCTTTAATGGACAAGAATCACACTAAATAACAAACAAGCAAAATACGAACAAGCTCATATTTTTGCTTTTTTTGTAGTTGTTTTGAAGTGAAAACTTCTTTAGGCGCACCATACACAGATTTTTCCGTAGGTAGTAAATTAAACTGATCCGTCATGCTAAAAAACGAAAGGCTAAAAATAAAATAAATAATAATCTATCTATCATTTCTTAACGTTTCAAATTGCGTTGTGGATATCGTGCTCGAGTAATGTGCTGTAGGTACTGAGTTCAACTCCAGGTGTGGTACATATATTTTATAGTGTTTGTTTTTTAATTTTTATTAAATACCATTAAAACTATTTTTTTTTTATTTGTGAATTCATAAAAATAATAGTAGTTTAATCAATGAGTGTATAATGAAATAGTTTATTCTCAAGCAAATGTTTAAAATTTGAGCGAGGCACAAGCGATAATTTTAATTTGCGAGAGAATAAAATTCATTAAACACGAATCGATTACAATGCTTTATTCTCTGACAAAGAATTGTGTATTATAAAAACTAAAAACATTTTCTTCAATTAAAACAATAAATCTTTATTGTTTTAATTGATAAATCAAATTCCCTGATGATAAAAAAATCCCCATCCTATACAATCAACCAAGTTCAACTAAACGAAATAAGAGAATTTAATTTAAAATTTGATTTTTGAACAAAACTTATCAAAGCAATTGTAATTATAGTTTGAAAATAATTTTAATGAAATCAAAACAATTTGACCAATTGGAATCATACCAATTGAATAATGATAATTCTTTTATAGGAAAATTTTCATTAGACAATAGGTTAAGTTCATTAGGCTATAGGTTAGCAAACAATACAATAATACATACTATTATTATCGAAAAAACATACAAATAAAGCTGATATAATTAAATGGAAGAGAATAAAAAAATTTATTTATACGAATTTTAAAGAATTGATCTATAATGCATTTTTTTAAAGTTATATTGCTACTGTCTTTTGCAATTTGCATTCGAGTCATCATGCTAAATAAATATTGAATATATATAAAATTGAAAGCATGTTTGTTTGTCCTTTATGCATTTATACATTAATCATCATGAAAATTTGGGAAGTTGTTGTGTACACTTAATTTGCTTTTTATTTAACTATCGTTTTAAACGGTAGTTTGCTTTGATCAATGTTTTTTTTGTTGAACATAATTTTTATGAATTTAAAAATAACGTAAGAAAGATAGTATAACCTGAAACAATTACATTTGTATATCAAAATTATATGTATTGGAATTTTGGAACAAATCATTGGAATTAAATATGTTGTCGGTTTGGAATTGTATGTAATACATGTTTCTAAAATTAAGCGAAGACTTAATTCTTGTATCTTGATACTTGATAACATCGATTATATCGATTTAAGGCGCACAATTACGAGACGGAAATCGCATGAGTTCATTATAAAGAAGCATAACTTATGTATGATTATGCATGGATGGCAACATGACAAATAAAATAATTAAAAATGGTGGCACTTAGCCGATAGTGATTTGCAAACAGTAACAATGCGCATTAATACCAATGAATTTGCTTAGCTTTCCGCAGGAAGATTTGTAAAATTTAAACTTGTTGATCTATGGGTGTGACAACCACACGTACTTTAGTCCCTGCTATTGGCATATGAGTGCTATTTTGACAATTATTTGGTTTACGTTGTGAGGTTAGTGTGTGTAGTTAGCGGTTTATCGTTCTGACTTGTTTCTCATTTATTCTACTAATACGATCCAAATACTACTAATGCGATATCAATTGATTGCGGTTGCCAATGAAGTTTTCACTTCTGCCGTGCGGTCTTAAGCACACTCTCTGTTTTTTTTTTTAAGAATATAACATTCAAAATTCCATCTTTAATCCATTTTCCATCTTTTTCTATATCACGAAATAAAATAAACGTATTTCAAAATGATTAATAATGGCGAAAAGTCACCAAACGAAGAAGAAAATTTCCCGAGTGAGGATAAAAACCGCACCTTTAGACGGGACATTTAAAATCGCTCACGTTACACTAAAGCTTACTCCGATTTGATAAAAACGTTCACAGGCTTGACCGCACCCTCTTTCTTGTCCCGATGATAAAATAATTGAAAAACTGGACGAAGTTTTTGACAATCCTATTCCTAATACTATAAACATACTCGATCAACAGAGATCATACGTACTAGTTTTGCCGAAACAGCAAGTTCACAAATTAATAAGTTGATTTACAATGAAATCATTGGCGGAAGATAACTTTTATGTGTATTCCTCATTATATGCTAATAGTTCGCTCGATTGGTACATTGATTTGAGTTGGAAGCGTATTCTAATAATCGTCAAATATTATCTATCGCTGACCCATCGAACCAACAAGTTCTACCACAACCTGATGGTTTAGCTGACACTTCAACTCAAAACTTTGTGAGTCAACTTACCCTAAAATTCGATCTGCTTCAAGCCTTACCTCAAGCCCCCTCACTTACAGAACAACGGGCATATTTTAGATCCGGTCGATCACAGTATTGAAATTTTTCTCAAAATCGATATCAATCTCGCTCTAGATCGAAGTCCCGTTCAAAATCAGCTGTTTGCAGGAATCTGGAAAAACCTCAAAAGTTTTTCCTAACTTGTTATTTCGTGTCATCAAACAATGACATAAAAAACTCTTAAGTCAGTCGCAATTAGCGAATTTCGACGACGGCCTGAACAGCCACCGCCTATACGCCACTGATAAGTCGTCAAATTTCTTCCTTATAGACACCGGTTCAGACGAATATGCTCTTTTGGCAAATTCGGTTGATAAATGTCCTCCACAAGGCATTTCGCTAAGTGCATCAATAATTCTAAAATAGTCACTAATCGTTTCAAACGCACCACTCTTAACCTTGGTTTGCGTCGTAATTTCGTTTGGAAATTTATCATATGTGATGTCTCTAAACTAATCATTGGGGCAAATTTTCTCAAACACGCGGGTATTCTCGTCGGATATACGAAATAACCATCTTATCGACCTTGTAATACAAATGTTCAATCTTGGGATGTCAACAGACTGCTCATCAATGAATATTTTACTTATCAGTATAGCTGATGCTATTCCCACTTTAACAAATTGCTGATGGATTTCAAAGACACCACGATTTCGCTCGTCCCATTTAACATGATGTCACACATATGCTCGAGACTAAAGGTCCACAGATTTCCGCCGTTTCGAAGGGTTGCACCCGAGAAACTCCAAATTGGCAAAGAAGAATTTGAATTCCAACAGTTCATGGTCAAGCCCCTCCATCTCGTCAAAAAACAAAAAGGGAGACTGGTGTCCATGTGGTGACTATCGTGCACTAAAAAGGTGCAATTGGTCTTTTTGAGTTTACAAATATGACTTTCGGACTACGGAACGCCACTCAATATTTTCAAAGATTTCTCCATACAGTTTTACGTGGTTTCAACTTTTACTTTGCGTATATCAATGATATACTCATCGCTTCGAAAGAGGAGAAAAATCATTTCGTTCATCTCAAACTAGTCTTCAAACATTTACGTGAAATGCGCGGAAGGTAGGAAATTTATCATATTAACGGATCACAAACCGGTAACGTATATGCTTTTACTCAAAAATTAGACAAGGCCTCGCCTCAACAAACTTTACATTACATTAAATTACATTACATTAATAAAACACACATGTTTACGGAATTTGTTTTGATCTGGCTCCACAAATGCGACCGTGAGAGTGCCGGTTGATTCAAACGCATTTTGTGTTTTACAAGCTTTTTTGTTGGAACCGCTCACTCAGAAACCTCCAACTGCAGAGGTCTTTTTTTTGAAAGAAACTGATTAAAAAGGTTTCAAAGATTCTAAATTGATGAAGTTTTTAAAAATATTAGAATCTAAACGCCCATTATAACGGATCTAAAAAACAGAGTTTTTTTTCTAGTATAAAGCCTCTAGTTTCTTAACCATGTGTCGGATTTGGCTGATTTGCGAACTTGTATAAGATATTAATAAAACGCACATTTTTAAAAAGGTTTTTTGATCTGGCTTTACAAATGCGACCGTGAGAGTGCCGGTTGTTTCAAAAAAAAATTTTTTTTGTAAACATTTTTGTTGGAACCTCTTACTGCAGAGGTCTATTTTTAAAACAAATTGATAAAAAAGATTTCAAAAATTTTAAATTTGTTAATTTTTTTAAAATATTAATATCCAAACGGCCGTTATAACGGTTTTAAAAAATCAATTTTTTTTAGAAAAAAGGCTTTAGTTCCTTAACCACGTGTCGGATTTTGCTGATTCACGAACTCGTCTAAAATATTATTAGAACACACATGTACAGAAATTTTTTTTGATCTACCTCAACAAATGCCACCGTGAGAGTACCGGTCGTTTTCGTTGTATCTCATTTCGTTTATATATATATATATATATATATATATATATATATATATATATATATATATATATATATATATATATATATATATATATATATATATATATATATATATATATATATATATATATATATATATATATATATATATATATATATATATATATATATATATATATATATATATATATATATATATATATATATATATATATATATAGATATATATATATATATATATATATATATATATATATATATATATATATATATATATATATATATATATATATATATATATATTTATATATATATATATATATATATATATATATATATATATATATATATATATATATATATATATATATATATATACATATATATATATATATATATATATATATATATATATATATATATATATATATATATATATATATATATATATATATATATATATATATATATAAAACTGTTTCCAAAATTCTGAGATGAAGCCCATTGCAATAGGTAGATTTTTATATGAAATCTACCTAAAAGTCCAAGCGGCACGTATATCCGCTAGAAATAGGTAGATTTCGGGACCAGACAGCTTTGTGTACAAAAAGAATTGGATATGTCCGATTCAGTGGCGTAGCTAGCAAAGGTGGCACCCGGGGCGGATATTGTGGTGTCACCCCAAAAATAAAAACTGTCAATAATAATAAAAACCCGATAAACGTAATTTATAATTTTTTTTAATTAATACAAATGAGCATTATTATTATAAGCCCGCAAGTAATTTTTAACTAATTTTTATTTGCTGAAACTCCTCTCACACGAAGCCACTAATACGCAAATAGTCATAAATAACTTTAGTGCGACCGTAAGGCCCGCTATACACCTGAGCTAAACTATGCGAAATATGCGAACTATGTTTTTAAAAAATAATGTATATAACGTAATTATAGAAAAAAACATTACGGAAACAAAACATTTAAAAAAGAAAAGAAAAACGGAAACATTACATTTTTTTTAAAAAGCTTTATTCGCATTAAAACATTACTTTTTTA
This sequence comes from Diogma glabrata, assembly GCA_963693315.1. NCBI lineage: Eukaryota > Metazoa > Arthropoda > Insecta > Diptera > Cylindrotomidae > Diogma > Diogma glabrata. The sequence continues at coordinate 193,201,226 of OY856186.1, read as the reverse complement.
AAAACATAGTTCGCATATTTCGCATAGTTTAGCTCATGTGTATAGCCCGCCTAAGATTCGGAAGAAATTCTAAAAAATCCCATTCTACGATGAATTTCAAAAAGTCTAGGTACACCCAGTTAGAAACTGTAACATTGGCCGCTTTTAAATGCCTCCTCACCCTTTGTATCTCTATGAGGAGTTCTGTTGTCAATACCGCATCATAAAAACCAGTAAATTTTGATACCGATAATTTTAACTCTTCACTGTTCGCCAAAAGCTAAGTGTTTGTCTGCACAACCTCGAACAATGAAGCTAAATCTTGAACTGACTTCAGTCTAGTTCGGAGTTCAACACTGAATCTGTCAAGACATTCCAACATGTCCTTTTTAAGTTGAGCTCTCAGTGTCAGTCCAACATCAGGTGCAAACTCACCACCCGTTCGTTTTTTGCATTTTTATGACGAATTCGGCATTCCATTGGAATGTCATAGTCCTCCGATTTTTTCGCAGCAAGATCTATTGCCTCTTCTACAATGAGACTTCGTTATAAATTGACTATATTTTTGTAGCTAATTGATCAATATTCAAGCCCGTGCTTTGCAATCCAATCTGAGCACTGATGTTATTTCTCTTAGAATATCATTCCAAAACAAAAGATAGCAAAGAAACGAAAAATCACATGCTGCATTGATAAGGTTCTGTGCAACGCCTCTAGTGTCTACATTTTCTTGTTGTACACTTAACTTCTCAATTTCAGCCACAATCCCATCAAAATTTTCGGCCAATACTTTTACTGCAGCATAATGAGCACTCCAATGCGCTGTTAAGAGTATTTTAACAGTTGCTTTGTTGTGTTTAGCAAGTACTTCCCAGCGGCTAGTCGAAGCAGAAAAACATGTAAAAATGGCTTCCACTGACGAGTGTAGGCCGTATAAATTAATTGAATGATCTTTGATTGAATGATCTTTGCCCACAAAAATTGCTTTGTTATTTTTTGCTTTAATAATAGCTTGCACTTCTCCATGTATACTACTCATAACAGCTGCATTATCATAACCTTTGGGAGTGACAATTCATAACATCTATACCATCATTTTCAAGATTTTTACACTGAAAAAAACATGTCCTATTTCCAATCGAAATGCAGTTGTCTCAACCTCACCGTGCGGGCAGATATGGCGAATCGAAATACGAGATTGATTCAACAACCGTACAATGATAAGCCGAAGCAGTTGAGACAATCACATGAAATATTTATGTGAAAATAAAATATAGTTCAATTAATCTCAAATACTTAAATTTTAAAATGAAAAATTCATGATATAAGGCCAAAGAAATATGTTTTCATGGAAATAGTTATTAACTTTATTCAACTACTTTTATATTGGATAGCCCTTTATATTTTAATTACACCTCATTCTGTTATCAGGAAAATGTTACTGAGTACTGAGTAGTTGTCCCAATCACGGTGAAATTGTTTGTAAATATCTTTTCTTTGCATGAATAATAAACTGCCATCTTCGAGATGAGGTTATCATTACTTCAATTTTTTTTTCAGTGTAAGAATTTCATCGCTTAAATCAGCGGCTTTTTTCCATGTAAAAGAAAAAATCCAAGGAATTTACTACCATCAATTTTCACATAACGAATCACATCTAACATTTGATCAATATGTGAAATGTCAGGTGTGCTATCAAACATAATTCCAAAATATTTAACCGATTTAATTTCGTTGACAAGCTTAAACTTTACGTGGATCGCTAAAACATTTATGAACTCATTTTATATATCTGGTGACAAATATGATACTTTTGGTGATTTACCATGCTCTAAATTCAAAATGTGTTCTTTTAACACTACATCATACTTTGACAATAGTTTGGTTAGTTCTAAGAAATTGCCTTTATTTGAAGAACTTTGTCCTTCATCATGTCCATGAAATGCTGGGTTTTGTTTAGATAAAAACAAAGTTATATCCAATAATCTTGATAAAAGATGTTTCCACTTCTGTTTTTTATTATATATTAATTGCAAGGCTGCGTCTCGTATCGTTTTATGAATTTTTAACCTCATTTCCAAAGTTTTCCACTTTTCAAAATTCTCCAGATGTTCATTTGAAGTTTCATGGTCGGCCACTTTGGGATTTAGGTTCCACCGCTTCTGATATCCAGTAGTAAATGTTGATTTTGTATTATTATTATTGGTGACAGCAAATACACGACAACAGAAGCAATATAGGACGCAAGTTATTATTTACAGGAGAATAAACAATCCATGGCCGTAGAATTTTTTCACCATTATTCATCATTTTATAAAACCATTCTTTAGAAAGATGGCGAACATCACCTTTTATGTCTAACCCGTGTCTAGATACAGTAACAAACGACTCTTCTCTATTTTGAAAATGTTCACTTTCTTTTTTTATGATTTCAATGCGAACATTACCAGAGACGAGTATATTCCAATGTGATACATCTCTTAAGTCCTGAAGTGATTCACCCATGCAAATACTGTCTTCGATAGTAGAAGCATTAGCGGCATTATCACTGTCATTTTCATTATTCCTTTCTAATTCGTCATCATAGGTTATCATTATTAATTCTGTATTGTTGCTGTTACTTTCCGAAGATGAGCCAATATTCTCTGAAACATTCGTTGCATCAACGTGATAATCAGTTTCTTTTGATGAACCTTGGATATCATCGGGTTTTGTAACATATTTATAGATTTGGTCTTTCTCTGCTGGAACCAACCTTTTCTTTTAAATTCTTCCTTTCTCCTTCTTCCTTTCTAATTTATTTTTAGGGATATTTGCTAAACGAAATCTAAAAAAATATTTTTAATTATAGTATAGGTATCAGCAAAGCATTAATTCTAAATATATTTGTAGGATACATAATAGGTACATAGTTCATAATAAGTACACTGTGTTAACGACTAAATACACCGCCAAGAAAATTAATTTATTTAAATTTCCTTGTAACAACTTATATTAAATAATATTTGATAAAATGGAATATACAAATCATAGCCTAATATTATAAGGAACTATTTAAAAAAATATAAGTATGAAATCCTAAAAGATATTTTATATAAAGAATTGAAACCAAAATTAAATATCCAATTAGAATCATGCTCAATAATTTACAAAATCAAATGTGATTTTTGTGAAAAATTTTACTTCGGGAAAACCGGAAAATGTTTTAAAGACTGATTTAAGGAATACCTTCCTAAGAAGAAAAATAAACAAAATTTAAAGTTTATTTTTGCAAACCATTTACATAGTTAATAACAATAGCTACACCACTTTTAAAAAAAAATTGAAGGCTTTACATTTATGTAGCCAAGGATCTTTAAAAGAATCACTTGATGAGTTTGAAATTTCCAAGGGATTTAAAACCCAACAAAATGTAATTTTAAATGATAAACTTTCATTTATTTCAAATATATAAATATATAAAACTGAAAACAAACAGTATGAGTATGTATCAACCTACAAAAATTTGCAAAACTGCAGTAATTGCATAGGGTGCCACATTATCGACGTAAACCACTTTCCCTATACATTATTCAGCATATGTGTTTTCAGACCTAGTCATTAAATAATCATGCTTGCATACTAAATAATATATCGTAAAAAATGGTCAATATGGCATCTATAGGAATATTCAAAGCTATTGAGTAATTGTGGTGATGGGATTCAATGCTCAACATGTTGATTCGATTAATATTGTTAAAATTTTATTTCACGTAATAACTCAAAAATTTTAAAAAGTAGAATAGATTCTTTTTGAACCAATAACACATTTATAGGACACATTTATAAGTTATCACAATTTATAAATTAAAATTATATGGATAACCTGGTTAAAATGGTTTCTAAGTAATTTATCGTTGAAAACATGTGATGGTTTGTTTAAGTTTTTTACGTTCGGGTGTCACCCCAAAACGGTTTCGAAGTGATTTATCGTTGAAAACATTGTGATGGTTTGTTTAAGTTTTTTACGTTCGGGTGTCACCCCAAAACGGTTTCGAAGTGATTTATCGTTGAAAACATTGTGATGGTTTGTTTAAGTTTTTTACGTTCGGGTGTCACCCCAAAACGGTTTCGAAGTGATTTATCATTGAAAACATTGTGATGGTTTGTTTAAGTTTTTTACGTTCGGGTGTCACCCCAAAACGGTTTCGAAGTGATTTATCGTTGAAAACATTGTGATGGTTTGTTTAAGTTGTTTACGTTCGGGTGTCACCCCAAAACGGTTGCGAAGTGATTTATCGTTGAAAACATTGTGATGGTTTGTTTAAGTTTTTTACGTTCGGGTGTCACCCCAAAACGGTTTCGAAGTGATTTATCATTGAAAACATTGTGATGGTTTGTTTAAGTTTTTTACGTTCGGGTGTCACCCCAAAACGGTTTCGAAGTGATTTATCGTTGAAAACATTGTGTTGGTTTGTTTAAGTTGTTTACGTTCGGGTGTCACCCCCAAAACGGTTTCGAAGTGATTTATCGTTGAAAACATTGTGATGGTTTGTTTAAGTTTTTTACGTTCGGGTGTCACCCCAAAACGGTTTCGAAGTGATTTATCATTGAAAACATTGTGATGGTTTGTTTAAGTTTTTTACGTTCGGGTGTCACCCCAAAACGGTTTCGAAGTGATTTATCATTGAAAACATTGTGATGGTTTGTTTAAGTTTTTTACGTTCGGGTGTCACCCCAAAACGGTTTCGGAGTGATTTATCATTGAAAACATTGTGATGGTTTGTTTAAGTTTTTTACGTTCGGGTGTCACCCCAAAACGGTTTCGAAGTGATTTATCATTGAAAACATTGTGATGGTTTGTTTAAGTTGTTTACGTTCGGGTGTCACCCCAAAACGGTTTCGAAGTGATTTATCGTTGAAAACATTGTGATGGTTTGTTTAAGTTTTTTACGTTCGGGTGTCACCCCAAAACGGGTGACACCCGGGGCGGACCGCCCCCCCCCCCCGCCCCCCCCTAGCTACGCCTCTGGTCCGATTAGTTCAAATAAAAAATTTAAGTAGCAACAGAATAATCCCAAAAATTTATCCAACCAAACAAACTAAATACATAAACGGAAACTAATTTATCAATGCAATTTTGGAATAGTTTTGTTTAATTTGGTTCAAACTCTTTAATAACATATTAAATCCTGTGGTGGATTAACGTTCTAACTACGTCTCAACTGCAATACTACCACACATAATTTATAATCAACAACAACATCAAACAACTTTTACACCTCAAATATATAACAAATATCTATCTTTTTATAAAAAACTTTTGTAAATGTGTAATCAATATATGTACATATATTTATTTCAACTAAACCACTTCCAAATATTCCAAAATCCCAAAGAAACTATTCCCTAATTCAAAACAATAATGAATTTTCAAAACAACAACAACAAACATTCAAAACAAAATTTTTTTAATTTTTGCGAAAAAAAAAATAAAAACTCAAAGAGAATCAAAAGAAAATGTATTTTTCGGCAAACGGCTGTAAAGTTTAACTTTACTGTTGCTAGGGAGTTAGCTAAAGTCTTACTTTTTAGCCTGACAACAAAAGTAACGTCTAGCGACAGCGAAAGTAACGCCATTTTTATTTTATATTACGAAGGCTGTAAAGCAGCATTTGTTATTTGTTAGTTTGTTATTTTTTCAAACATATTGTATAACCATGACAACAAAAAATAAGTTGATTCTCATATTATGAAATTTTGAAAAGGCTGCTTTGATAAAAAAATTTTATTCATACAAATTTAAATGGTTTTTTCTCTTTTTTGGAAGTAATTATGACGATGCAAATTCATATTTATAAAAAGTTTGATGCATTAATTTCATATTTATAAAAAATATAAACGTTTGCCGAAAAAATAGTGTATTTATTTCGGAGCTAAAGTGACTTTTGTGTTTCGTCTATAATTGTCGGCCAAACTATAGACTCAACACAAAAAGTATCACTTTAGCTCCTAATTAAATAATGTACTATTAATATTTCTATAGGATATTTTTATATTTTTGGGATTTGTTGTTGTAATTATATGAGAGTGGATGTGAAAGTGACTTACATTAAGTTAGTATAATGCTAATTGCATTGGAACTTCTTGGGTTAGAAAGCTGAAAATTTCTGAGGTTATAATTGAAAAGTTGAATTAAAAGCTAGGTTTAGTTTAATCAAAATAGACTCAAAAATGATGAAAGCATGGCCGTTTGCGTTTGTTTTCGTTTTAAAAGCCCCAGGGTCTCAACCTCTGAACTTAAACAATTTGTTTTTTAAGTTTTGGATAGATTTATCTACGTATCTAAGTGTGCAACAGTTTTCAAATGTGAGATTGGCCATTTTCAGCTAAATCAAGGACAACAAAGTTTAGTAAATTTTTAAAACAGCTGATTTTTTAGGAATCTTTTGCGCTGAGATTTTCATTTTGAAAAAAATGATAAAAAATAGTTCAAATATTCAATATTTATCAATTTTATTAAAATATTATGATTCAAACGGAAGTTATAACGTCCTAGATTATTCGACTTTTTAAGCTCTAGCCACTTAACCTGTACCCGGATATGGCCAGTTGCGAACTTGTCCAAGAGACTGTTTGCCGCAACATACACAGAAAATATTTTTGGTGTAGGTCGAAAAGTACGACCGTGAGAGTGCCGGATAATTCCGTAATAATATATATATGTATATATTTATATATATATATATATATATATATATATATATATATATATATATATATATATATATATATATATATATATATATATATATATATATATATCTCCGAAATTCGACGTCCACGCCGTGCTGCCTGGGTAATGCTGACAGAATTAGGTTGGTGTATTGGAGACAAGCAGAGTGAAAACTGCTTAGTCAATGACGCTACATCACGGCGAATTGGCGCTCTACAACCAATGCGACTCAAGCGTCTGTTCTCCATGTCAGGGGCGGCTTGGAGCGGGCGTCTGTCTTGAATCAAGCGGCTCGCTATATAAACGTGTAAAAAGGTTGTTTCTGGTGACCTTAATATGCAGAACGGACCCATTCACGACAATTTGGGTTGGGCCTAAGGTTAACACCCTAACCCCGGAAAAAAAACTAATATGTTAAATTTGGTTATCAGAAACAGAAAAACAGACCCGGAAAACAACAGCAGAATTTTACCTGGACGTGAAAAAGGACCAGACTACCGAATTGGAACGTGGAACGTGCGCAGCCTGAGCGCTCCTGATGCTCTTATAAGTCTAGAAACAGAGGCTGAGAGGTATAGGATGGATATTATTGCTCTACAAGAAATTAAACAGCCGATAATCGGAAAACAAGATTTGGATAGTCACTCTCTATACTATAGTGGTCATCCTTCTCGAAGAGAATTTGGAACTGGCTTTCTTGTTGGTGCACGCATACAAGAAGCCGTGATGAAATTCATCCCGGTCAGTGAGAGGATCTGCTACCTACGTATACGCGGTACATATAACAATATTTCTCTTATTGCCGTGCATGCACCAACTGAAGCTAAGACCGTCGACGAGAAGGATAATTTCTACATAGCACTGGAAGAGGTTATGAAACAAACACCAACACGCGTCTTCATTATGGTTCTTGGTGACTTTAATGGACAGGTTGGAAGAGATATCTCTTATGGAAATGTGGTGGGTCCCAACAGCCTGCATTTGAATTCGAATGATAATGGTGAGAGAATGACTGAGTTTGCATTATCAAATAATATGAGAATTGCCAGTACGTTCTTTCCGCATCGATCGATTCATAAGCAGACTTGGGTCTCACCGAATGGAAATACTCGAAATCAAATTGATCACGTTCTAGTAACAGCAGGTTTCTTTTCGAGCGTTCTGGATGTGCGATCCTTTAGAGGTGCATACATTGGAAGTGATCACTTCCTTGTATGTGCAACGATAAGGTTCCACTTCCCAAATCCAGGCATTCCAAAATTCAATCAGCGGAAACGTTTTAACATCTCATCATTAAAGAATGCTGAAACAGAAGAGAGATATCAAATCCATATTGCCGAAACATTGGAGAAATTAGAAACCATTAATGGAGACGTCGATAAGTCATGGTATTTGCTCAAAGATGCTGTTTTAAGCGCTGCTGAGGGAATACTTGGACGACCACAGAACCACTCCCAGAAGCCATGGATGGATCAAGCATGCCTTAATGCTATTCAATACAAAAGAGATTGCTATCTGAAGTGTCTACAAGGACGCAACACCAGGTCCACGAAGGAGAATTATAAACTGGCAAGACAAGCCGTTACAAAGCTATGTAGACGATCGAAGAGAGAATGGTGGAAGAGACAGTGTGAGGAGATTGAAAGCTTCAATAAGGAACATCAATCGCGTAACTTCTTTCAACAGGTTAAAACCTTAAAGAAGGGCCCTCAAACTAGATCGACTGCTATTCAAAACGAAGATGGCGAGCTACAAGTAGACTTTAAAAATATTTTAGATACTTGGGCCGCTTATTTTGAGAATCTTCTCAACTTAAGTGACCAGCAACAAGTCGGGCGACGAGCTAAGCTTATTCGTGCGTCAAAGGTACATGTAGACGAACCCACCAAAGAGGAATTCGATGCGGCGCTGTCAAAATTAAAATGCAATAAAGCACCTGGTATCGACGATATAACATCCGAAATGATTGTACATGGTGGCGAAACTCTATCCTCAAGATTGTTTGAACTTGTTCAAATGATCTGGAGGACTGAAACCATGCCACAGGACTGGAACACAGCTATGCTGATACCAATCCATAAAAAAGGTAATCGCCTACAATGTGCAAACTACAGAGGAATCGCCCTCCTCTGCACAGCATATAAGATCTTTTCCTACATTTTGCTATCCAAAATCAATCCTTTTGCTGAACAACTGTTTGGAGAATATCAGTGTGGTTTCCGGCGGGGCCGAGGTACCACCGATGCACTTTTCTTGATAAGGATGATTTTGGAAAAGTGTCGAGAGTTCAACATACCTGTGCACCAACTTTTCATTGATTTCAGGCAGGCCTACGACTCTCTCGAACGAGAGACTCTATGGTCTGCTCTGGTGTCAATGGGAATTCCTGGTAAACTGGTATCACTATGCAAAATGACAGTACAGAACTCTCAATGCTACGAGTAGAGAACGAAATATCAAAGCTTTTTAAAGTCGACTCCGGTTTAAGACAAGGTGATGCTATCTCTCCTATACTTTTTAATCTAGCCTTGGAATATGTGTGCCGTCAAAAGAAACTACCGACTAATAACAATATCTTGTCAATAAACTCAGTACAGATGATTGCTTACGCTGATGATGTTGTCATCCTCGGCCGAAGTGAAGCTGTTATGAGTGAGACTTTCAAGTCGCTTGAGAGTGGTGCTAGGAAAATTGGTCTGCAAATTAACTACAATAAAACCAAACATATGAATGTTTCAAGAGAGGCTGAGAAGAAAGATTTGATGTGCGGCGATGAACGAATTGAGGGAGTTGAATCTTTTAAATATTTGGGATCAATGCTTGACTCAAACAACAGCATACTTACAGATATTAAAGCTCGAATCGCTGCAGGTAATCGAACTTTCTACTCAATTAAACCTCTCCTTGGATCACCGTATGTATCAACTAACACCAAGCTCAAGTTATACAAGACATTGATTAGACCGGTTGTGATGTATGGGTCACAAACGTGGACCCTTACACAAAATGACGAATCGCATTTATCTGTATTTGAGCGTAAGATCCTACGCTACATTTTTGGTCCACTTAAGACAGACGATGGAGAGTATAGAACCCGGTATAACTTTGAGATCAGAGACCTTCTTGAGGGTCCCGATATAATAGGTTGTATCCGTTCTAATAGGATTGCTTGGTTTGGGCATGTTCTACGAGCCGATTCACAGTCTGGAATGATTAGAAAAATGTACGTTAGTACCCCAGGGAGTGGTAGACCGCGAGGTAGACCACGACTACAATGGGAGACTGACGTAATAAACGACCTTAAAAAAATCGGCTGCCATGGTAATTATGTCGCTGTTGCGAAGGACCGTGGTGAATATTCAAAGCTGATTAACCTGGCAACGCTCCTACACGGAGCATGAACGCCTTAAAAAAAAAAAAAAAAAAAAAAAAAAAAAAAATATATATATATATATATATATATATATATATATATATATATATATATATATATATATATATATATATATATATATATATATATATATATATATATATATATATATATATATATATATATATATATATATATATATATATATATATATATATATATATATATATATATATATAACACGTTCAATAAGTCCGTAGGATAAGTAAGAAAAAAACAACATTTTGACAAAACTCGATGTTTTTATTCAACATAGTTGCCTTCGAGGGCGATACAACGAGTATAGCGATTTTCCAACTTTTCTATACCACTTTTATAGTACGATTTCTCTTTCTCGTCAAAATAGGCCTCAGTTTCAGCGATTACTTCATCATTGGACTTAAATTTCTTTCCAGCAAGCATTCTCTTGAGATCTGAAAACAGGAAAAAGTCGCTGGGGGCTAAATCTGGAGAATATGGTGGGTGGGTAAGCAATTCAAAGCCCAATTCATTCAATTTTGCCATCGTTTTCATCGATCTGTGACACGGTGCATTATCTTGGTGAAACAACACTTTTTTCTTTTGCAAATGTGGCCGTTTCTTTGCGATTTCAGCCTTCAATCGATCCAAAAGTTCACAGTAATAGTCGCTGTTGATGGTGGTTCCTTTTTGGAGATAGTCGATGAATATTATTCCGTTCGTATCCCAAAATACAGACGCCATCACCTTACCGGCCGACTGTTGCGTCTTTGCTCGCTTTGGATTCGGTTCGTCGACTGCTGTCCACTCAGCTGACTGTCTTTTGGATTCTGGTGTGTAATTGTGAAGCCATGTCTCATCCATTGTCACATATCTACGATAGAATTCCCTTTTATTGCGGTTTAACAGTGCCAAAGACTCCTCCGAAGCATCGATTCGTTGTTGTTTTTGGTTGACTGTGAGCTCACGCGGCAACAAATTTGCACAGAGCTTTCGCATACCCAAATGTTCATGTAAAATGGTAAAAACACTACCATCTGCTACCTTTACAATGTCAGCTATTTCGTGCACCTTCAATTTGCGATCGTTCATAACCAATTTGTGGATTTTTTTTATGTTTTCTGGAATAACAGCCTCATTTGGGCGTCCACTGCGCTCTGCATCTTTTGTGCTGGTACGACCACATTTAAATTCAGCCATCCACTTCTCTACCATTTGTCTCGATGGAGCAGAGTTTGGATAATGTTTATCAAGCCATTGTTTGGTTTCCACTGTATTTTTTTTTTCATCAAAAAGCAATGCTTTATTAAAATTCGAAATTCACTTTTTTCCATTTTTTTTCAAAAACAAAAGTTGCTTCACACAAAATGCTATAACTCACGAATAAATAGTCAGATTGCTGTCAAATTTATACACGTATCGTTTGAAGGTTAGTACTAAATAAAAATCATATGGAAAAATTATAGTAACGCCATCTATGTGTCATCCTACGGACTTATTGAATGACCTAGTATATATACATTTTTCATATGTGCATACATCTTTACACTAAAATAGTTAGTATGCAAAGACAACATGTCTTTCCGCATACCTTTATGAAAATATAATTGTAAAGTAATAATTTGATCAAATAAAGTTTAATCTATAAATTAATTGAATAAAATATAAATCAAAATCTACAATGCTTTTTATATATCCTATAAATTGCAAGCGTGTTCGAGTAAATCATAAAAAAAATAAAACCTTTCAAACATATAGACATAGACATAAATATACGTATAGATATCAATATAAATGGAATGCAAATGATATCACCACCACATGTACACATGTGTATATAGACATGCATAAGTAAAGTATAAGTATAAGTATAAGTATGAGTAGCATACGTACAACAACGAAAATGACTAAGTACAAATTAGGTGCTTCAGCTTCTTTTTAAATAAAACGATCTTCGACTCATCTTTTATCTCGAGGGGCAGTTGATTAAATTCATTTAAACCAATGTACAAAAAATTAGATTGTCCCTTTTTGGTCCTTTTGTAGTCAACGACATAATCATTGACTTGTCTTGTTAAATAAGTATGGCGATCACCAACTATCTCCAGACAAAAATCATTTTTCACTAAGTTATTCTTTATTTTAAAAATAAAAAGAATTATATCAAACTTAATGAGTTGCTGAAGTGATAGGTATGATTCATCGTATAAAAGTGAAGTACTATAGTCCAGCGTTTCTTAAACTCGGGGTCGCGACCCCAACTGGGGTCGTTAGATTTTTTCATGGGGTCGCGAGAAATTCCCAATTTAAAAAAAATATAAAATATAAATATTAAAAAAATAAAATTTCCCTATATATGTCTTAAATTAACAAACTTTGCAAGGTTTTTGAATTAATTTTTCAAGATTTTAGAATTAGATGACTTTTTAAATTTTGTAATGTTTTAACTTATCTTTTGGTGACATTCCACAATCCACAATACAATTTTGTAGTCGGATCGTTCAATAATTCAATATTCATAATTCAATATTTCACAACACCGTTGGATAATTCAGCCTTTTAACATAAAACTTAAAGATATAAAACATATGGACATAAAAGCTCAAGAAGAATTTGCTGAACTATCCTGCCATAGTACTTTGAAAGCACTATTTAAGAATCAAATACCAGGAAATTTTTTTGGTTGTCAATTAAAAGGGAGAAATTGTTCAAATTATTTTGACATTTTCCACCACATATTTGTGCGAAAATGCATTTTTCATCCTTATTGTATATGTATTAAATGTATCAAAAAAACTTAAAACGAGAAACAATATATTGCATAAACTGGCAGGCTCGACATGGGGTGCTACTCCAGCAACCCTCCGCACAACTGCTCTAAGTCTGGTTTACTCAGTGGCTGAGTACGGCGCACCAGTCTGGCTGAATAGCACACATACTAAAAAAGTTGACTGCCAGCTGCATGCCGCGATGCGTACTATAAGTGGTACTATCAGATCCACTCCTTTACCTTGGCTCCCTGTGTTGAGCAATATCGCTCCACCTGCACTCAGACGCTCGCATGCACTCATGCGTGAACATAAAAAGGTAACCAACAACATCACGTTACCCTTGCACGAATATTACGGTGACCACACTAGTTGTCGATTGAAGTCAAGAAAGCCTCCACATAAAACTGCCAGCAACCTGCTGGCAACTAATTTTAATATCTTGGATGCCTGGGAAATCTCCTGGCATCATTACAACACAACTGGCCTTTCTATTACTAACCCGACCTCTACCCAACCTGGTTTCGATCTGCCACGTCATACCTGGACTACATTAAACCGAATAAGAACGAATCATGGACGTTGTGCTGATTCTTTCTACAAGTGGGGCATTTCAGAGTCCCCTGAGTGTGACTGCTCCACAACAAACTATAAAGCACATTGCACTGTGTGTCCAATTCGACGTTACAATGGCAACATCTCAGACATCCATTTGGCAACTCCCGATGTAGTAGCATGGATAGACTTGCTCGATGTAAACATCTAATGTTCAAATGTACTGCCCAATGTTCAAATATTTTAATATTTTACTTTTTAATTTTTAACTAAAAGACGCGCAATCATATTGATTGTAAGCTCATTTAATTTGTATTTATGTTTTGTTTTATCTAGATTTCATATGAAAATCTATCTATTTTAAGTTTTATTTTTGTTTTTAATGTGTCACAACAAAAACCATACGCCAAATAAATGTATTAAATCAAAATATCGCTCTCAATTGCGCACTATTAAAAATGTTTTGAGACCAGCGCTTTCGGAAATCGACAATTCACAATTAACGTTACTTTGCTCTAAAAAGCAAGCACACCCATCACATAAAAAAATATTTTAATGTTTTATTTATTTTAATACTTAATAATATAACTAGAAAAGGTTATTAATCTTTATTTTTTATTAATTTTCATTTGTTATAACTAGAAAAATATGGAGGGGCTAAAATCTCACATCTATGAGATATCAAGACTTCGGTCTGGGTTAAGGATTTTGATATAGTTTTCGGCAAAAAACTTTTATGAGGACATGGTTTTTAGTTTTGGGCAGCGATGTATATCAAACATAGCTCTTTGTTAAAGTACAAGTATTTTTTTATCTCTGTTTAGAAATTTATTACAAAACTAACACGAAACATCAATACGATGCCAGAAAATTATAACAGATCATAAATTAACAAAATTTAGTGAAAAGATGATACACTCCGCAAACTACTCAAAAACCTCTCAATTTAGCGTTTCGAGAAAATATTACAAAATCACAAATTCATATTTCTTTCAAAATTTCAAAAATATTGTAAAAATTTAATAAAATCAAACTTTTTTCAAAATTCCAAAAATATTCTAAAAATTGGAATAAAATCAAATATTTAAACTTTTTCTAAATTCCAATAATATTCCAAAAATTCTTATAAATTCAAACTTTTCCAAAATTCTAAAAATAATGCAAAAATCATTACAAAATCAAAAATTGAAACCTTTTTCAAAATTCCAAAAATTATAATAAAATCAAAAATTTAAAATTTTTCAAAATTCTAAAAATATTCCAAAAATTATTACAAAATCAAAAATTAAAACTTTTTCCGAAATTCTAAAAATATTTCAAAATTTATTACAAAATCATATATACAAACTTTTTTCAAAATTCCAAAAATATTTCAAAAACTATAACAAATTAAAAAATTTCATGTCCAATTTCATTTTCAATTACATTTACATCATAAAAACAGCTACATTTTTTTTCCAAAAAATTGGCTAAAAAAATAAATGAAATCATTTTTTGACACACTTGACATTATTTTTTGACAAACTTATAATGCCATAATTCTCAATAATAATAATAAAATTTCATTTAAACAAATAATTAATTTTATTTTTTTCCAAAAAATTGGGTAAAAAAATTAATAAAAATCTTTCTTTTGACATACTTAACAACATCTTTTTGACAAACTTATAATGCAATAATCTAGTTTTCGATCTCACATACCAATCCCTACCATCAAGGTTTGTCCAAATTCAATGTTCCTACTCGTAATCACTTAAAATGGACGTTTTTTAAGCCAAAAATATGAAAATTTGTTGTTTTTGACACACTTATGTTTTTTTTGACACACTTACGGTACAGTTATCGAACACAGCGTCCTTTCGGACCTGCCCTTGAGTATACCTATTTTTAGAAAAAAAAATTTTGAAATTCTTCAAGCGGTTTTCCTGCAGCGTAGGTAATGACGGACGGCCGGACGGCCGGCAGACAGACATACATTTTTTTTTTGCATTTTTAGAATCAGTAGGTTCTAAAACGTCGGAAATGTCAAAAAAAGTGGGGGTAAGAATTTCACTTTTGGCTCATGAATGGTCATAATTAGGTCTTTCAGACCGAAGTAAAGTTATAAATTTTTATTTTTATATTAGCTGAAAATAAAATAGTTTTTGTTGTTTAATTAAACGTTTTTTTTTTTTTAATAACGTTTATTTGTCAAAAAAATATAGGTGGGTCGCCAAAATATGGCATTTAAAATTTGGGGTCGCAATACAAAAAAGTTTAAGAACCGCTGCTATAGTCGAACGGAAGGTTTTTAATACTTCTCATTAATTTGTTAGTCATTCGCTGTATTTCGTTTAGTTTATACTGTGCGGCAAATCCCCAAATCGGTAATAGATATCTTATTTTGCTTTGTATATGGGAGTTAAAAATCATATACAGAATTTTTTGTGGAAGAATGTTTTTCATTTTTTTGAAAATAAAGGACACAATTTTTATACGGTTCCTAAGAGATTCAATGTGCTTATGCCAATCAAGTCTATAGTCAACCGAGGTATTTAAACTCTTTAACCTTTTGTATGGACACACTGTTTAGGTTAATGGATAAATCCTTTGCATCTGACATGTCCTTATTCACCATTGAAAACAGCATATAAACTGTTTTTTTCTCATTTAGTTTTAGATGATTAACATTAGCCCAATCATTAACCAGCTCAAGATCATGTTGCATTTGGCCGAAGAGTTCTGCCGCGGTTTCAGCTGTAAATATAATACACATATCATCAGCATACATAATTGCCTTTCCTTTAAGTTGAAGACTAAATACATCATTGGTATACAAAAGAAATAATAAAGGACCAAGGTATGAACCTTGAGGAACACCAAAATTAATATTCAAAGGAAAACCGGTTTTATCGTTCACTTTTACATACTGTTTACGGCTTTTTAGGTAATTCTCAAACACAACTAAGTCCTCATTAGAGACACCCAAAAGCTTTATTTTTTCTAAAAGTGTCTTATGACACACAGAATCAAAAGCCTTTTGAAAGTCTATAAAAATACAGCCAGTGAAAAGACGCTTGTCTAAGCCAACTTGAATTAATGTAACCATTGAGGCGGCCGCTGATAGAGTACTTGAATTACGACAGAAACCATATTGGTTGTTGTTAATGATTTTGTTTTTTAGGCAGAACATCTCTAATCTGCTGTAAAGAATGCGTTCGAAAATTTTTGAGAAAGTTGTTAGCAGGGAGATGGGTCTATAGTTGGACATTGTTTGCTTGTTTCCACCTTTGTGAACAGGAACTACTTCTGCAAGCTTTAGACACGACGGAAATTCTTTATTTTTGATACAATTATTTATAAGCCTAGCCAGAGCCTCGGATACAATATTTTTTAAATGCAAACAAAGTTTTACAGAGATCTTATCAAAACCCACAGCCGCTTGTTTGTTCATGTTTTCCATAATAGAAATAATTTCTTCTTTTGTTGTGGGTCTCAATTCGAAGTTTTCATTTAAATTTTGAGGAGCTTGATAGAAACGAGAGTTACCCACAGAAACGGTTGGCGTGTCATGAAAAAGTTTTTCCACACAGGATATATAATATTCATTTAAGATGTTACAAATACGTTCTTTATCCTGAATTATTTCATTATCAATGATATATATTATTTTCTGATTTCTTTTTCATAAACACATGACGATTTACTACTTTCCACGGATCAGAATAATTATTATTACGAAGTTGATTTTCAAAATATCTAATTTTGGCTTGCGTAATTAAAGCTTTCACCTTGTTTCTGGAAACTAAAAATTCAGAATGAAAAATTTTATTACTCGGATATTTTTTCTTAAGTTTGTATAACTTATCCCTATTTTTTATTTCTTGAATAATTTCTTTAGAGATCCAAGGATTGTTTTTAATTTTTTTGAGACATGTTTTAGAAGATATAACTTTGGTATGATCCTTAACAATAGACTGAAGACCATTCACTAATGCTGGAAAATCCTTGCAACTATCAACCATATACTTTATTGCAGACAGGTTTAGTCTCTCATACTCAAAAACTATTTTCTGGGTATTATTAATACTAGGTCCAATGGTCGTCTCATTAATGTAAAGCAGTAGCATTCGATGGTCGCTCAAATAGTAAGACAATGAGAAAGAATTCCTATCTATGTCAGTTATGATGTGATCGATAATTGTTGCTGAGTTGTTTTTAATTCTAGTCGAGAATGTAGATTCCAAAGAGTTCAGAAACAAACAACCATTCGTTAGAATGACATCTTCATAACGTTGGACTATAGGGTGATATTTGTTGCTTAAATTAAAATTAAAGTCTCCACAAATTAACAAGTTTTTTTTGTCACGTATTATATCCTCAAATTTATCAATAAATTCAATAGCGTTACACTTTTGAGATCTATAAACCGCCATGATTTCATAGTCATATTGAGTTAATTTTATATTCAAGATATTACAGTTATTTTTATTATATTGAAAAATGCAGTCAGACACAATATTATTATTAATATGAACGGCAACTCCCGCACCTCTTACATCGTCCCTGTTTGAAAAATATGCCGTATAATTATCAATACTAAAATACGAATTTTCATCCGTAAATAACCAAGTCTCTGTCACTAAAAAAGAAGAATAAATTGTTATTTAAGAAAAAATAAAGTATGATAGCAAAAAATTAAATTTATAATTTATAATTTATTAATTTGATGATTTCTACGACTATTTGATTGAGTTTTTGATTGAAATCTTTCTTTCTGTTGAAATCTTTCAGTTGAATTTTTATGAGCTTGTTTCAGGTTATTCAATTGTAATGGAGCTTCATAAATATCCTTTTCCGATTTATGTATATATATAAATTATATATGTATATATATAAATTTTTTTTCATTTTGATTTTCCGTCTCCGCTTATCATATATAGTCGTTTGGCACCAAAATTTTTCCGAAATTCCAAGATGAAGCACGCTGCAATAGGTAGATTTTTATATGAAATCTACCTAAAATGGTGTTGCCAATAATCCAGCTACACTGTTTTCCTCAATCAACACATAGAGTTATATGATGGAGCGATTGTTCGAGCAACAATAACGTAATTTCATCAAGGAATAATTCATAGGTAAGCTTGGGTGTGCTACCGTTGGTTGAATAGAGATCATCCGCCAGCACCCCTAAGCTATCACCGTGATATCTCAATTTCTTACTGCAATATTGCCAGTGGTATATGTGATATCTCGCTTGAACTCGTATGTCAATATCAGGGACTGGCGTACGCGGGGTTGTCACATATCAAAAATGAAAAAAAAATGTACAAATAAATAAACATGATCCTTCCATGCGTAAATTTTTTAAGTACGAATTTTGTGAGTTGTTCTTACTTTGTAATAACAATTGAGCTTTCAGTGCTTTGGTGATGCAAAAAACATCTATAATTTCACCGAAATTTAACTGCTTCGCTAATTTTGATTCTTAGTACAGAATCGCAAGACATGATCTTGTAAGAAACAGGATCACTGAAAATTTTTGATTCAAAAATAGTATCAATATTTTTAATGGCAATTGCATTCAATAAATCTAGAGCGAAAGATTTTCTTCGAAATGTTCCGTATATAAGTGTTTGAGGTGAATTACCTTATTTGCCAACTCTTCTGAAATATCTGCCTTGTATATTGCAACGAATTGCTTTGTACAGGTTAATATTTCCTCCTTTTTCTTTAGAATTTAAACATTACGCTTGATATTACTAAATTACGATGCAATAACTAAAATCGTGTTTCTTTTGAAACCTGTTTATTGGTCATAAAGGCGGATGTTTTCAGGATCTTCATTTGCATTTCCAGAAAATGGTTCGGAACCGTTTTATTTTTCTACTTATTGTCAAAAATGAAGAAATATTTAAACCATTTGTCACCATTTACTTTCCCTAAGGATGACGTCACATTGATTTCTTAGAATCTGCGAGAAGACTATCAAGATTGCAGACCTCAATATCTATAATTGTTGTTAATTAATCAGGGCATTAATCTTCAGGTAAATTTAATCATGTACTTTTTTAATTCCGTTGATGGCTAGATAAGTTTCGGCTGTTAAGTTAAGAGCTTTTAGAGCCTTATTCTTAGTACTTAGTACTTCAGCCATATTTTTAGTACTGGAAGACTTTTTACAAAAGATCTAACAGCATCAATTCTAGCTGACTATCGCGTGTTGGAAAGCTTATGTAGAGACTTCGAAATATCTTTCTTTAAAATCGTTCATCGTTGAGGGCTGCTGCTAAATAAGGTATAGCATTTGTTAAATTATTCCAAAAAATGTAACCTCATTTGAACATTATTCGGCAGAATCAATTGAGACTCTGACCTCCAAATGGGCAATACACAGTGGCGTACGCCAGGGGTGGTTGCTGGGGGTTCGAACCCCACCCTTCTGTAAATTAAGCTCGAAACCCAAGGGGTGAGACCAACTTTCAATTGCACTTGTTTGACAATAATTAAAAAATTGTGCACTGCAAAATTCTAAAAATAATTACAATGTTTCTTGAATTAAGTGCTCGTGCATATGATATCTCACATGGCTGGGTTTTAAATGGTGTTTTTCTCCCTTCTCATTCCCACCCCCTTAATAAATACGATTATGAGAATTTTACACTTCGCTATATTTTTCGTTCAAAAGTTAACACTTTTTCTATATCCTAAGACTTTTGAAATTTTTTTTATTAAATAGGTTCGGAACTATGTGGGGTAAGAAAACATGAAAAACGCTATTACTCAATTTTATTCAAAAAACTGTGTGTAAAAAATTCTAAAATACATTTTGAAAGGATACTGAATCCAAGCCCTTTCACATAATACTCTACTTGACTCGGTAAAAAAAGTACTTCCTTAAAGGTCTTGCTTCGCAGCCCCGTAAAACAAACGGAAACAACTTTATTTTTGTTTGTATCCGTCATCTTCAGGTTAGTAAAGGCTAGTGTTATACGCATCTTAAATTTCAGGTCTATAGGATTTATAGTTTATGAGATAACCGATTTTAACACAAAAACACATCGTAATCTCACCAGTAGTGTTCCGTATAAAAACGGAGCCCTAAAAACATCAAAATCAAATTAAATTTTTTATCTAAACCCCCCCATAGCTCAATTTTCCGTACGCCACTGGGAATACACAGCATATAGATTTTCTATACAAATCTCTCTTTCCGTACTTTTGTTTCCACTTTTGATGTTGCTTTCGTTATCATACCCCTGTCCTTCGTTCAGCTTGAATTACTAATTCTACATGGCTTGCACAAAATTGAATGATCTTATTTTGGATTTCCGATCATAAATAATGAATTTGTTAACGATGCTAGTCTTACTTTTTCTAAATGATAACGTAGCAAGGGATCACAGTGACTAATAATATCCAAAAGTCCCAAGAAATTACCGTTATTAAGTTCATCAACCATATGGCTGTCTCCTCTCAAAACCATGCTCCTTTCACTTAAAAACAAAATAGTATCCAAAATTCTTTTTAAAATATGCCTCCATATTTTTGCTTGGTCTTCGTTTTGATCGCAAAACAATAATCTGTAGTATAATTTAGCATAAGAATATCCTTGAGGACGACATAGATGAAAACAATTGTATTTAATATTTGTGCGTGCTAAATAATCGTTACGGTAGGCAATAAAAGGAATCTCTTTTGGAGCTCAAAACTAACCAATATCGTTCAATTTTTTCTCCTTTTGGTAAAATTTTGAAAAGGAGCGACTTAGAAAGTGATTTAATCAAACGATCACAGGCAAACAATGTAGGCATTTACGCATATACCAGCTCGACGAATCATTTTTTCAGTAATTTGTGACTTTTTTATTTTATCTTCTGAACTAACGACCAACATCAAAATATTGGCAAAACCCAATATCCTTTGTTTGGTTTTCTGCTTGCGATGTACAAGCTAAAGGAATCGGAAATTCGAATTTACAAACAGAATTAACTTTTGTTTCTGAGAAGCTGAAACTAAAGTTTCAATTTAGAAAACATTAACTAAAAGTAAGTCGTGTAATATATTCTCCATTTTAGAAATACAAAGCGCGAATGGTTTGTGTTAATGGTTTTTGTGAGAGAAAAATAAATATTTATCATAGGTGGCGCTCAAAAACCAGATGCTAATACAAGTGGTCCAAACAGGATTATTTCACGTTGTCTTTTCAGGTCCTCCATAAAACAATTATTTTAAATTTCATCTCAATACTTTGATGTTTTGGTTACTGTTAATTTTTTCAAAATCGTACTTTGCAAAATTGACCGCTTTTTACCCTTTCCTTATATTTGTAATGACATATGTGGCATCTATTATATGACCCATCCTTGAAAAGAAAAACTTCCTATTTAAACCGTGAAGCCTTTAAACCTAAATTTAGTGGAAGATCAAATTCACATATACTTTAGTTTTGGTTAAAATAGTTTTTTGTCTATATATTTTCATTTTGGTCGGAGACCGGGCCCTTTTAAAAATCCGGGCCTGGGGAACCCCCCTTCACCCCTTCAGCTTAATTATCTTTGATTTGTGGGGAGAAGTCCTGGGTTGCTATGTTTCAGCTTCACTTGCACTGATTGTCAAGTGTCCTTAGTGGCGGGACTTGCAGAGTGATACATGAGATCGGATTCATTTCCAAACATTTTCTAAATGCTTAAAAGGACCGAACTATTCTTTATTTTGTTTGCTTTGCTTTATAGTTCCTAAGAGTAGGGTACAAAACAAAAGTACGTCTATACGTAACGATCTGAAATGTGTAGTCAAGACGATATACACTTTGATGTGGTATATTGTTTTGTCTTATATTACCTTGTGGTATGAAGGTAGCTGAGTTTATGACTAAGCTAATATTTTGTACAGGAACTGAGCTAAACGGATCATTGGCAAGGGTTGCATTACGCCATCATCCGGCGCAGACGGTTATCTTAGGTCAAGGCAATGCCGATAAATTTTGTTCCACCATTGAATCCCACAGTCGAACTCCATACAGTAGAATTAGTTTATACACTCAGAGAATTTTGTTAGTAAATTTAATAACCGCCCGTTTTAAAAATGTGTAATAAGTTATTTTATCAATCTGATAACGATTTTTATTAAAGTAATTGCCACATTCGTTCGATTAAAACTTTTTGTTATTATTTTCATAAAAATGTTTATTAAAATAAAAATACGGTCAATATTATTAAAAAAATCACAACGATTGATTAAACTAATAACCAATTTTTATTAAAATAATGAATTTGGACAGTAAAAAAAAATCATGTGATTAACGTAGAGCTATTAAAATAAAAACATAAATTATTGTTTTTGTAGTTAATTTTAATAACCATTTTATTAGATTAATCATCGATGTTTTTACTTTCAAAACGTAGGTTATTAGATTAATAATAGTATACATTAATCTAACTTTAAGTTATTATTTTTAATAACGATTAATAAAATCTTGGTAAGAATCACAGTTTATATACAGACGCTAAATAAACAACTTTAAAAAATATTTAAAAGTTTTGTGAAAAGTTAAAAGTGTTGTTAAGAAAATTGAAGAAGTAAGATTCTTTTATTAAACAATAAGAAATTTGATTTAAAACAAAAACAAATAGTTGGCAAGTAAACGAATTCATACGTTTGGAATATGAAACTTTGTAAATTTTTGTGCTGTCTATTCCATGTTAAAAAAATTGGTTTTTCAGTTCCTGAAGCAGATTCATCAGAACATGTAAAAATTTTGGTCGATGAACAGAGTAGTTGGGCTGAAATTGAGTCTGCTTGGGACAGGATTAAACAACTGAGACTCAGCGACATTTAAAAATTAAAATCAACTTCGGAAATTTTAACATAATGGAAGCAATTTAAATTACCGCTTAGTTATAAACTGGTAATTAATAATTCAATGTTAGTATATTTCAATAACATTTTAATTATAATAATATTCCTTTTAAAATTTTCAGATAGACATTTATTTTTAAGTGGAAACATTGAAAGCCAGCGATTTTGGTTGTAAATTACCAACATTTATTTAGAAAACTCAGCCCATTTTTTAAGAACAAATTAAGGATGAAAAGTTAAGAGAGATTGTTGAAAAGCTTCGCAATACAGAGAATATATGACAGAAAGTAAGTTTTTTAAAATTGTTTTTTTTTGGCTCCAAAAACTTGAAAATCACATACAACAGAAACAGAATTCCATTCAAATTTTACAGCAACAGAATTTTTTGCTGTCAAATTTGTATGATATTCTGTTTCTGTTTTCTGATGTATTTGAATATCCGACTGTAAGTTAAAAAGTTGTTTTTGGAGATGTCATTTGTAATTTTTAGGGTTCCGTTTTTTATACGAAACACTATTGGTGAAAAAATTCACAGAGACAGGAAGTTTGCTATATTTTGAACGAAAATTATAGCGAACTCTCAAATAATTATATTTCTGTGTGTTTAAGGGATGGGTGTAAGGGGGGTAAAAAAAACTTTTTTGACCCAAGCGAATGGGATGTCATTTGAAAGAACACCAAATTTAAGAAACATTGCAATTTTTTTTAGAATTTTGCGATCCACAGTTTTTTAGTTATTGTTAAAAAAGTTTTATTTTAAGTATATGTATACCACCACTACCTTAAACTTTGACTCTGATTTATAGAAAAAATATTCTCAATTTAAACCATTAAAAAACTGTCTAAATCTTTCTTTAGTTAACATAAACAGCTTTGGATAATATTTAACCTTAATACCGCATTTACAGCGACATAGCAAATTAGTAGATGTAATACAAATCAGTGCTATAAACATTTTTTATTTTAAGAGCTTGCAACTAATTTGAGATCTAGTTTTACTGTCTAGTAAATTATTTTCAAATTAATATTGACGTAAACACCATTGCAAATAAAAATTATTGATTTCCACACCGTTTCCTGTTCCTAAAATTTTAGATTATCAAATTTCTTTTCTCCGTCAAATATTTTTCAACAATCAGAGAAAGAATTTGAGGAATGGTCTAGTTATCATATTTTTATTGCTTTTTTAAACGTTTGACAGATAGCAATTTAAACTAAACTAAATTAAAATATGTTTATGTTATAAAAGATTTATTTTGATATCTACGCTGTAAACTCATATTAAATATGACAAGATGCAAATTAATATACTATCTACTAGTTTGCTATGTCACTGTAAATGCGGTATAAGTAACAATTTTTGTGTCATTTTTGATCAATGTATATAGATGTGATTGACATTTACTATGGACGTCCACGCTTAAATATTTATTCTGTTATTCGTCCATAGTCTGGCGATATAAAGACTTTACAACACAACTTTATGTCATTTATTTTTGATATTGTGTTCTTTTACATTCACGGAACCCTTGGCGAGCGAATTTTATTCGCACTTGTCCGACTTTTTTTGAGTAAAAACAATTAAACCTATTCAATGTTAGAGTCTGTAATAATATAATTATTTTTCTGTTTTATATTATTTAGATGGTATTCTGCTATCAACTATGTATTTACTGCACAGGATTCTTCGTCCAACCAACAAAACTTGAGATTCGAGATTCTCAAAACAGTTTGGCCATTATAGGTGAAACTTTTCAAAATGTTGAAGAGATGTTACAAAAGTATTTGGATCAAAAATTACCAATTCAGCTTCTTTTGTTAATTACTGGATCTAGAACTAAGCCAATACTAGTATGTTTTGATAATGTACGGTATGAAGTTTTATACATCATGGAAAGCAGTTGATGTGTGCTTCAAAATATTTTATTTATACAACTTAAAATATCCGCAATCAGCAACCAATTTTGGAATTTTATACAAAAGTATTTTTATACATTGAAAGGCGAAAAAGAAATGGCACACATTATTCGATCAATTTGTTGGTTGATTTGTTAAATTAAAATCAATAATATATATTATTAGTTTAACTATGTAAATTTATTTTTTAATTAATTAATAATAAAAAATATAGTAAAATATAATATATTTTACTATATTTTTTATTTTATATACGAACACAGACTCCTTTTTTTCTTTTAATTTTTGTCACATATAAATTTAAAAATACTTTAAAACAAAATTATGAATTATTTTAAAATTAAAGCTGTGAAATATAAATACTTTAAAATTAAATGAAAATAAATGAAATAAATAAAATTGTTAGTAAAAAATTTATGTTCTCTTTTATTTAAATTAAATAATTTCCATTATTAATTTAATAAGTTCCATTATTAATTTAATAACATCTTATTATTAATTTAATAAGTTCTATTATTATTTAATAGCATCTTATTATTAATTTAATAAGAACCTTTTATTAATCTAATTAGATTGTATTATTAATCTGATAACATAATATTATTTTAAAAACAACTTTATTATTCTAATAATATATGTCATTTATCCAATGGATACCTAATATGAATGTAATCCATTATGTTATTAATTCAATAAGAATTTTTATAAATATAAAAGCTATCGTTTTTAGATTTAAAATTTAAATTTTTTTTGTTAGTAAATATTACGAACAAATAATATTAGTTTAATAATGCCTGTAATTACGAAATTAGTGAAAATAATCACAAGTTGTGATCAGCTGTATAATAATCACCAAATTATTAATCTAATGGCTATTTTGATAGTATTTAATAACAGAATTCTTTGAGTGTAATGAACTCTTTTTGCACACCGCGGTTATTAATTATCATGAACAATTTTTTGGTCAGTTGAATTTACATGAGTAATAATTACGTACGTTTATAACGAATGAACATAATATGTACATTATAATGAACAAAAGTGGTAGTCACATGGGCGTTCATTGTAAACGAATTCTACTGTATTTTATTCTGAACCCTTGAAAAGTTTTCTTTTCAGTTCTCATTACAAGCTATTATTGAAATGCTTACTATTTTTTAACGACTTAATGTTGTCATAATAAAATATTTATTTAGAAATTAAATTTATTATCAATTAATAAATTTAAATTTTTAACCTTTGAAAAAGATAGTCTATGCAGTAAAGTTCACTCAACTCTTGTTCTTTAATTTTATTGAATCTCGCGATACGATACAACGAATTTTACTGTATTATAAATATTTGAATAGGATATAAAAAATAGAAGGTGAAAAACTTTTACCGCATAATAAACAAAAATATAAAAACTGTTGTTTTCAAATGATTTGAATATGTATATCAAGCTTAAGAAGCAGAAATAATGAAGATTTTATGATTATAGGATAGCTAAGTTATTGAAATGAGATCACCACTGCGATTTTATATCTATCATCAAGTAAATATGTATTGTTAATTTTTTCAAAACGCATATAATTATACTTATATAATATGTTTATGCCATCAAAATTGAAACATGTGGTTTCAACTAAGAGATCTTTATTTGTATCTGATTGCAGCTCAAGAAAACGATCCAACAAACCTACACCCTGACCAATAATTCTGAATCAAAACCATTTCGAAATATTCAAACATCAACTTCCAAGAACCCTAAATTATATAAATATTTCAGAATCGTTTAAATTGCTTATTAAATTTAAATAAATTAAGAAATATTTGATGATCATTTTAATTAATAAGAATTTATGATTTCGTATTCAGTTGATTCATTTTGCAACAAGGTATAGTGAAAGCATTGTTCATAATCGATCTTCTGGTTAGTTAATATTTAAAAATTTTTGTTCTCTTGATAATTAAAACAACAGTTTTAGCTCATAATTTTATCCTAATTAACTTTCTTAATTTCATTAATTTTTTTACATTGGAAACAATATTTTGTATAACAATAACACCAATACATCAAAATATTTCAAATTTTTTACTTAAGGAGAAAAATAGTATTCGCGTTAGTTAGTCTTACTCTATTTGCATGCTTGCTTTCCGAAAAAGCGGCAACAAGGTAATGCAACAAGCTTGTCTGGATGAGAAGCCTCAGTGGCGATACTACAGTAGGGCATGTTTCTTCTCAGTATTACTTCAGTCTAAAAGAACTAAGGATTATTTTTTTATACATACATATATTATGTCTGAGTAGCGAAAATTCGAAACTCTACGTCCACGCCGTGCGGGTAACGATAACAGAATTAGGTTGGTGTAGTTGAGAGGGGCAGAGTAAACACTGCTTATACTCAATGATTCTGCACCATGGCGAGTCATTGGCGCCATAAAACCAATGCAACTCAAGCGTCTATTCTCCATGTTAGGGGTGGCTTGGAGCGGGCGTCTGTCTTGGATCAAGCGGCTCGCTATATAAATGTGTAGAAAGCGTCTGTTCTCCATGTAAGGGGCGGTTTTCAGCGGGCGTCTGTCTTGGATCAAGCGGCTCGCTATATTAACGTTATGTTATGAATTTTTTAATAAAATAGCTATTTATTTTTCAAATACCCATGGTTTTGTCAAAAATTCCTTAAAAGCGACGCGGTTTTTTTTGACATTGTTGTAATTAAATGTAGTTTTTAGGAAAAAAAAACAAAAAAAATTTTCGATGTCTTTTTTCATGCAATGTTTTAGTTTTTTGAGAAAAAACATCAATTTTTCAAAAAGTACACTTTTCATTTTTTTAATTTTTTTTTATTTTTTAACTTTGAATTATTCTTTAGTCAATGCCGTTAGAACTAGAGTGGGCCGACTTCGCTTTCTATTTTATTTTTTAATTAAACAAATTGTTGTTTTTAATTATTTATATATATTTGACGATCCCCGTCAAACGGGCCATTGCTGCGACCAAAATTGGGGGTGGTTTAAAAAAACGTGAGATGGCTCAAAACTTTTGTATTGAAGTATTCTTTCTAATGACAGGTAACGATTTAGAATTTTTCAAAATGATGGGGTCAAAGTGAAGGGTTAATCTCGACATTTTTCAACATCGTACGTGGAAGCTAGTTAATAAAAATTTTTAGAAATAGATTGTTAATTTTTAAATGATTGTAGGAGTATGATATTTAAAAATTTATATCATTGATAAAAAAAAATAAAAATGGCGGCTTCAAATGGCGCCAACTCATCAAATTTGCATTTTTACTACCGAAAAAGTTTATTTTTTACCATTCTACGGCATGAAAACTATCATTTAGGTTTCTAAATAGTTGTAACAACAATTTATCAAAGAATTTCAATATTTATTTAAAATGGCCGAAGCACAATACAGTTCTTTTTATCAAAATCACATTTATATTAGCAAAAATATACTTTTTAGAGAAAAAAAATCAACTTTAGGCGAAAAACAAAAAGAAACCTTGGAAGAGTAAAAAATAACTCAATAATGACTTTTAGAGATAAAAATACATACTTGTTTGTTTTGTTTTTTACGAAATTCGTTTTATTTTTACAAAAAGTTTATTTTTGGACATATACCCGCGAAATTGTTAAAAATCATGATATTTTGCGCCAGCCGTTTT
This sequence comes from Diogma glabrata, assembly GCA_963693315.1. Taxonomy (NCBI): domain Eukaryota; kingdom Metazoa; phylum Arthropoda; class Insecta; order Diptera; family Cylindrotomidae; genus Diogma; species Diogma glabrata. The sequence continues at coordinate 193,172,408 of OY856186.1, read as the reverse complement.
GAATAATTATTGATATTCTTTGAAAAATTGTTGTTACAACTATTTAGAAACCTAAATGATAGTTTTCATGCCGTAGAATGGTAAAAAATAAACTTTTTCGGTAGTAAAAATGCAAATTTGATGAGTTGGCGCCATTTTGAAGCCGCCATTTTTTTTTTTTTTTTATAAATTAAATAAATTTTTAAATATCGTACTCCTACAATCATTTTAAAATTAACAATCTATTTCTAAAAATTTTTATTACGTGTTAGTAACTAGCTTCCACGTACGATGTTGAAAAATGTCGAGATTAACCCTTCACTTTGGCATTACATTTTTGTTTTGTTTCAGCAAATTTTTGTAAAAATTTGCTATTTACTTTTTAATTTCCTTTTATTTTGTCTATTCTATCATAAAATATTGGCCTATGTCATATTTTGTCAGTGATAGGATTTTTTTTTTTAGTTATCCATTCTTTGACAAAAAATATAAAACAACAAAAAAAGAAAGATTTACGTCCATCAACACCTTTGAACGTATGTTGTTGTGGGACCTTGGTCTTAAAAGGTTTTTATGTGTTATTGTGACACATATTGTAATTCCTACTACACAACACATTTTATTTAAAAAAAAAAAAAATACATACTATTATTATGCAAAAACAAAAAACTTACAAATAAAGTTGATCAGTAATCCCTGATCGGTTTTTATTGCGCGATTTTCCACTGCGCGAGATGAGTTTTCAGTTGTAATTTCCCAAGGGCGGTGATAATTCGAAATAAGTTTTTGCCAAAAATTTCGAAAGCAAGTATCAATGATTGTATAACTATGACTACAAATAATAACAAATAACAATAATTTTAATTGGATTGTGAGATTTTGAATTTAAAGGTTGCTTTGATAAAATTTCTATTTTTTATAGAATTTAAAAAAATACAAATGTTTTTTACTTTTTTGGACGTAACTATGATAACAAAATATATGGTTGAAAAGTGACACTTTACGGCCGCAAATCACAGTAATAAAGTACTACTTTAATACGTAGGCGAATAAAAATACTTTTTTGCCCCATACATGAACGAAGTCTAGTTTTTGTTCTTTTAGCAGTATACATATAGAAAATGGAATACACGTTTTTTCACAGCTGCAAAAATGCAAAAACTTCTGAACACACTAATGACACACACGATGACTAATTTCTTCACTATTATGTGAATATTATTCTTTTTCGAAAACACAACTGTATTCGAAAATGTTTACGTATTACACATGGAATGGTAGTAAACATATGCCTCGACCGATACTGGGATTTCATTCCCAACATGGGAAAAACATAAATCGCAAATGGTTAAAGATATTTGCATTCTAACACGTAACAAACATTTATAAAGATATTTGCATTCTAACACGTAACAAAATATGATCTTGCAATTCGCTGTAAAAGTTTACCACGTAGCGGTGATAATGATTCGTTGGGTTGTAAGTACTCATACGTTTGAAAATGCCATCGATCTGCTGCTCCTGCCCCATTTAATATAAAAATCGTGAACAAAATTATATCACGGATGACCTTTGCGGATAAACAGCAAGGGTATAATTAGGAAACTGTTAATATCAGATTAGGAGAAACCTTCTTCTTAGATACACCAAGAGGAACTGGTAAAACGTTTCTTATTAATTTGATGCATGGCAGCAATTCTAACCCGAAATGATACATAGATTAAGGTTTTGCATAAGCCGAAATTTCTGCGGAAAAAACTGCTCATTCCAACTCACCGATGACACCATTAGACGACATAAATGTTTGCCTGAGGTACTACACTTTGTGGCGCCACGTAGAGACGTAATAATTACTTACAAATATGGTTGTTCAGCAGCAAATCGATCGATCGGGTTTACAATTGCAGTACGGGGTGTCCATAAAAAAGTGCAAACTTTAATTTTTATTAAATAAAGATTATTCAAATTTTATTGAAATTTTACCAATTCTACCAAGTCTAAGTAATATTACTTAATATTACCAACTTTACCCAACTTCACCTTTATGAGTAATATTACCTTTACATCTGTACGTCTGGGCATTATGAAATATAAGCCGGGTACCCGAAACCCTGCTTTTTGTATTTGGAACCATGACCCGGTGCATCACTAATATTAATCGTTAGAGTTTAGCTAAACACACTTTATTTATATCTTTATATTTATTATACACCGATCTATTTCAAAATCTATGCTTTCTTTCTCAAGGATCGTTCTAAACTAAACTCTAAACTAAATAAATACTAAACTAAAAACTTTTGTTTCGAACGATCCTTGAGAAGGAAAACTAAGATTTTAAAATTAATATAATACAAATATATCCAAAAAGTGTGTTTATCTAAACTCCAACAATTATAATACGTCTATTTTATTTAAAAAAAATAGCATTTAATTTTGCTTGTCTTAGATGTTTTCTCCCGGGATAATCCCGGGACTCGGGATCCCGGAATATATGGAATTTTATCCTGTCATCCCGGGAAACAAAATTTAACGGGAAATGAGAAGTCCAATATTGCACAGATATTATCACAGAACATTTCGATGCTATGTCTGTCTGGTTTTTCTATTATGAGTGGTCTGCCGTGCTAAGCACAAAGGCCGTATCTTGTTTTTTTTTGTCAAAAATGAGTTATGCATGATGATATAATAACAGTCGATGGACATTTTTACCATATAATTAAACCATTTAATTAATATTTTCATTCAAAAATTACTCTTTTAAATATACCGTATCTTCTTTAAAAGTATCAAATTTACTATTTAATTATCCAATAATTAATATTTTACAACATTAACAAATAATATATCCTTCTATCTCTCTGATTCAAACCAAAATTTGAAATGTTTTTGACTAAAAATATAGTTTTGATTAGTTGAAACTTGATTACTTGAAAATTAAAAAGTATCTCGACACTGTCAAAAACTCAAGATACGCCCTTTGTGCTTAGTACGGCAGTGGTAAGCACCCTAGTATTCCAGGTGCTAGATTGGTTTGCTCTATTGAAGAGCCTCTATACTTCTGTTCTTAATTTTGACAATTCCTTGCTCCACCAATACGCGACTTACGCTCTTTTGCATTAATAATTGATCAGCTGTATTCGAACTTTGAGCGTTCGTTGAACTTAAGCTGGTCCCATTTTGTGTTTCTAAGGTTTGAGACTCTCTAGTTTTTATATACTGTCTTAAAATGATACTTCCTACCGTAAGGTCCAATAGTTTTCTGACTCTTGTGACAAAGGTAAAAGCTTTCCTAATTTTAAACACGATTTTGTTTTATTAAATATTCAAACAGAAACTCACCTCTATGGTTTGTGTACTGTTACTCCATATTTCGGTGTAAGCATCACATCCGATGATTAGCATCCCATTCTTCATAAAGCATCATTCCACCAAATCACTGTATCTCTGCGGGGAGAATCTATACCCAGTATCATGTAAAGTAGGCAGGTGCCACAACTTTCTTGCGGAAAATGCCTCCGAGGGTGATGGTAGTTGATATGACCAACAAGACTCTGGTTAGGAAATACAAAAGTAATCAATGTTTTGAATGTTCCCAAACTCAATCTAGTGTTTAACACAGTCTATTCTCAGTTGATTCACCAGCTCCACTTAAACTAACCGCAGGTCCGCCGTACTTAGCATTGTTTGGAGATAGTGTTCAAACAGAAAAACACCTTACTCACCTAGAGATGTTAAAATACGGTATTTTATTTTTTTTGTATAATACAGCGTATTATACATTGTATAATACAAAATAAAATACCGTATATTCTGTACAAAAGTGCAATAGCCGACATACAGTGTTAGTGGTATAACAACAAAAAATTACTTCTATCACCATTTTCAACCACAACTAATTCATTTTCTTCTAAATATCTGCCCCGACATTTGGATTTCTTATCGTTATCTTTATTTAAATTTCTTAAACGAATGCTAATAAGATCTATTTATTCATCTGATTCTGCTTGGTTTCAATATTAATCACTTTCATTCGCGTCGTGCTATTGTATTTATGTTTTTTATTTAAATTGAAGACATCATTTTCCATCGGTAAACTGTTATCGGTATTTAAATTATGATTTTTCACATAAACAAGTTAACGCCTCGCCTCGTTGATTTGTAAGACAAATACTTCTTGCAGTATGAGTTAGGCTGCAGATTGAAAAAGATTTTTCTGTTACAGTGGAATATGCGGAACGATGAAACATTCCGAAGAGCCATAAACTATTTGCCACTAAGTTAAACAATCAATATAGCTGCCATCGGTTTCAGAATGTGAGTTTTGAGATTTGAGTGTTTTAGTTAATCAATTTGAAAGTATAGAAAGAGGACTACTCAAAGATTTAAAAGTGAATGATAGTCCATGAGTTCATAGCTCATAATGAGTGGAACGGAATGAGTTCATAGCTCATAATTTTAATTTGCTGCATAAAAAAAATTCCCTATAACGGTGAATAGTAATGATGCAGCATTCGTTCGATGTTTGAAATTTATGTTCTGTGGATATTACAACAATTTTGTTGCCATAGAAATTTGCGAATTACTAAGAATGCGTTTCTAACTGTTAGTAACAAGGGGCAATAACTCATTGATTTCTTCTGTATCGTTTATATATTCGAGAACCAGTAGTATATATTTTCGCAGTTATAAATTCTTCAAGTAATCTTAGCGAAATCTCAATAAAATGGCAGATTACTGATTTGCGCGCTACCACAATAGAAAAAAAATTTATAATAAAATACCTGGTATTTTACTACGTTTCGGACAATACGGTATTTTACGTATAATACCGCGTATTATACAATAGTATTAAACACTTTTACATCACTATACTCACCTAAATTGCACCCTTGGTTTGATAAAGTGGTACTTCCTCTCCTGACTAGTGATTTTCTTGGTTTCTTTACCGCATTGTCCTGTGCTGACATGGGCTGATCCGTTTTATATATTTTGCTCCAACCGTTGGAAAAAAACCTTCCGCGAAGAACTACAAGTATTACCTTGTACCAGCTCCACTAAGTCTCCATTGTGCCAAACTTAAGGCTTCTTCAGGCGAGGAAATATTTGCCAGAGAAAATTTTAAGAAACATGTTTTAAGAAGCCCGAGATATCAACTATTCAAATGTTTATACTTTATTTGTAACAAAAATATATACTTTATTTGTAACAAAAATGTGCTTTTACGATTCAAAAATTGTACGTAAGGCAGGCCTTTTTTCCTATTGAAATAACAATACCTAAAATTGAAATAAGAATGCCCAAAATTACTATTTTACGGCCTAAGCGTAAATATTTTAAACAACATCAAACGAACTCAAAAGAACAAAATACATAGTGACTATTTCCAAAAAAACATACATATACCTACAGACATTATTTATTATTATTTATTAATATGTTAGTTTTAGTCTTAAGTAAGTGCGAGCGGAACGAAATTAAAATATTCATCAAATATTTGTAACAGGACCGAACGGCTTGTGCAAATTGCAATAGTCATAATGTTTGAAATTTTTATATAAGTATATATCCATTACCATTTTGTTAAATTTTCATCTTAATTCGTTTTAAATTAAATTATTATAGCCAACTTATTGCTAGATATAAATTTTTACGCACAAACGAATCGTAAAACACATTTAACATCCCAGTTATCGTGACTGAAAGTTGAAATTAACGCCCGTAAAATAAAAGTCCGTTGCTATATAAAACATTAGTGTATTTTTCTACTTTGCCGCCCGTAAAATAATCGCCCGGAAGATAATCATAAAATTAGAACAAACAATTGTACTTTGTGTATCGAGGTGCACAAAGTTGATTTTTTCCGCACGCGTCGTAATTTTGTCCAACGAGGCGAAGGCCGAGTTGGACAAATATACGACAAGTGCGGAAAAAATCAACCCTGTGCAAAGAGTTGCACACAACGTTTTTTGCAATTCCGAATCACAGTTAAAATAAATTATTCTGCAACCAAATTTTTTACAATCTACATTCATATAAGTAAACATTTCTATTATCAACTTAGCATTGAGAAAATTTTCCATATGTTCTTATTTTTCACTTCTACAAAACAAAGCAAAAAGTTAAAACAGTGCGGAAAAAAAATCAAACAAAACAGTGCGGAAAAATAAAATAGTGCGGAAAAATAAAACAGTGCGGAAAAATCTCACTTTTTGACAGTGTTCACAATATCGAAATACGTTGAATTGTAATTCGGAATTGTAAAAATAAATTATTGTATGAAGTTTATAGAAAAAATCATGGCATGTTTAGAATAATTTTCAAAATGTCTAGCGAGTTTAAAAAATTGATTTATACTACAATTAATTTGTGTAGTTGTGCGTAAAACGTTGTACATACACTTAGGCTGATAGGAAGATTACGCCCTTAGTTCAATAAAAGCCCTCGCTTGGCGTCGGGCTTCAATA